>CM053595.1:325438765-325534173 GCA_028646575.1 Pseudocheirus occidentalis
TATTACTTACTTAATTACTTACTTATTACTTACTTACTGACTTACTTACTTATTACTTACTTACTTAATTACTTACTTAATTACTTACTTACTGACTTACTGACTTACTTACTGACATTCAGCAGCACGAGTCACAGGTGTATTCATGTTTGGCTCATCAAACTACAGGAATGGGAAGGTCCTGAGGGCAGGTTTGAGGTGAGTTTCGGTCTTTGCATACCCAGGATTCAGTCCGTGTCAGACCTCCTCCCAGTAGCACATTAAAGGCACCATCCTTCCTGAAATATAGCCGTATGCTCAGAATCACTTGGTCCTCACAGTACTTACACCAACGAGTGCAACAGAAACATAAAGTAGACATGCGCTTCTCAATTCCACCAATCAAAGCTTAGTAACCACACAGACCTTAGTCGAGATTCTCTGTTGGCCAATACCAACCTCAGTCCCATCAAGAACAAACCACAGCCTGATTTCCAAGGGTTTCCTAGTAAATGGGTACTCAGTGGTATGGACTAGACTCTGTCCAGCCAAAAAGGACTGACTTCTGCCCAGGTGTTTAAGTCTAAGATGGTTTCCTGGCAAGTCACTGAATCAACACTGCCCTCAACACTATGCTTGAGTCTCAAGTACAGGGAAGACAAAGAAGAGTGATAAGCTCAGGACTGACTGAGCCTTGGGGTCCAAAAGATGACCCTGCACATCAGGATGGAGTCACAACCACCAACCAGGTAAGTGCCTCACACTTCCCACAGCATCTTTCAGTGGAACAATGAACAATGGGGTCTTTTCAAATTTCCAGAGATTTCATCTTGAACTAAGTTTTACACACTCAGAGGCTCTATAGGCCCCTAACCTGATCTTGTGCAATGAGACACACCAAGCTCTGGTGCAAACCCACCCTCAAAACCCACACTTATTACACACTACAACCAAAAGCAGGGCGCACCAGATGGAGGTCCTGAGCTGCAGGTGGCTCTTGGGGAGTTTTGAATTGCCTATGGGTTCAGCTCAGGTAAACTCAGCTTTGCTGAGCCCAGTAAGTGCCAGGCACGAGGATGGAGTAAGAGACTGAAGAAAAACAAATGATCCTCTGCCTTCAAGGAGTTTACTGTCTGTTCTTTCCCACAACTCCCTCTGTCCTTTTGTAAGTGGCACGGTTGCTGCTGGCAGTGGCTTTGGGGCATCTCCGATAATCCAAAGAAACTGCTAGACAGCCTCCACCTCTTCCCTCAGTCCCATGTTTCAGTAACCTGTAATCCTTGGAGCTCTGCTCCTGCAACCACACACAGGGCTACACACACTGTTATGTACGGTGCTTTTTGTCATGGCCAAGGAAGAAAAAGAAAAGGGATATCATGTCCAATATTCATCTAAGTAAGAATAAGTGTGTGTGTGCGTGTGTGTGTGTGCGCATGTGTGTATACGTGCATGTGTGTGCATGCGTGTGGCAGCCAGGTGGCCAACATGGAATGCACGTCATATTTCAAGTCAAGAAAACCTAGTTCAAATCCCACCTCACATGATTACTGATGTGCCTCAGTTTCTCCATCTGGGACATAAGGGAGCTGCCTCCGACATGCTCTTTTGAGCTACGTCTAGAATCTGAGGAGGCTCCCAGACCTTGGCACCCTGCAACTTGTCATAGGCACGTTCTCAGAAGTAGTTCAGATGCCTAGATCTATCTGTTGCCTAGAAAAGACTGGTCCCAGGCTGGGGTCAGCAAACACCCCTCCTCCCGCTGTCTTTTCCACTCAGCCTCCCATGGAAGCTTGGTCTCATCAGTCAGTTGGTCCACAAGCATTGGCCCTGGGATCAGAGGCTGGCTGCCACAGCCAAGGGCTTTAGCTTTGTGTGTGCTCTGACCTTCCTCCCTGGCTGGAGGGGGGAGATGGCACAGAAGAGGAGCTGAGGGCTGGTCATCCAAGGCCTGAGCCTTCTCTGGGGCCACCATATTGTCTTTCCTTTGCCTCTTTTCCTTGTCCCTTGTCTCATTTTCAACCCAACCCTTTAGCATTTTTCTTAATAATCAAAATGTTATGGGGGAGGGGGAGATAAGAAGGAGGGGCACACCTAGACCACAAATAAAAGCATTCAAGACCCCTCATAGTTCAAGCTTCCTGAAAGTGGGATGGGCTTCATAGGAAGCTGGGGCTGGGGGGCAGGGGGTGGGGCTGGATTCGGAGCCAGAGGAGCTGGGACTGACTCCCATGTCAGCCAGTACAATTCGGGAAAATACCCTTCCTCAGTTTCCTTGTCTGTAAAACAAAGGGGCTGGACTTGAAGACCTCTGAGCTTTAGATGCCAGATCCTGCCCAGCATTCCCTCTCACAGAGAGTCTCAGACAAGCTAGACGGAACGCCATACTCGCAGTCAACACACCTCTCCCACCGGCTCCAAGTGTCCTTGACTAGTCAGCATCTACTCTCGTCTGCGGTGTATGCATACTGGACACACACACACACACACACACACTCACACGTGCATACATACACACTCACATTCACACACACATGAACACATTCACACACTCACATTCACACACACACTCACATTCACACACACATACATGAACACATTCACACACTCACATTCTCACACTCACAGACATACATGAACACATTCACACACTCACATTTATATTCTCACACTCACACACACACTCAGTCCTCTCTGAGTCTTCATATTTCTATGACCCATTAGTCCATTCTTTCCCCACTGTATTGATAGCTAAGCTTATCCAAACGCGGGCAGAAGCCTGCAGGGCCCACCCTCACTCTCTTTCACTATGGTTGTATTTGCTGGAAAACATAGCTTTTGTTTTCTGCCTCTCTCTGACTGAATTTGGCTACTGTGCTTTGGAAATTTTCCGAATGAAGTTTTCCTTGTAAAGAAGAAAGCCCAAGTGACAAGCAAGCATGGTGTGGACAGAGCTTTCCTGGAATCAGAGCCAGTGAATTGATCTGGGAAGGAAAGCCGGAGGCCTGGAGGTGCAGCTTTGGCCAGAACAGAGCCCGAGCTGATGAGCCCGGCTCCCACCCAGGCAACCTGCCTGCTGCTGCTGCGGCTGGTCCATCTGCTTCATGGCTCATTGAGGAAGGCTCTCCCAAAGGGCCTAGGAACCCCACAGGTGGTGTCAGCGTCTGCCTTCCCCTTCAGTACCCTTGGGGATCCTCTGTCCTGGCACCCTTGGGTGCTCCTGAAATGACTCCTATGCCAGCAGCCCCACAACTGACCCTCTCAAGCCAACAACACCAAGCCTCCCTGCCCATGCCCCAGCCAGCCTCTGAGGAGGAAGATCAGAAGATCCCTTAGATGGAGAGGGGCAAAACAGAGAAACGCCAAAAACCACAGGGGCTTGTATTTAATGGGTATCTGTGCCTCATCTGTGATGGAAGCTGGGCTGGGTGGCCCAGGAACTGATTCTAGGATCTAAAGTGTTGGTGACCCAGACAGGACATTGATGATGATGATGACAGCGAATGGCCACAGATGATCGCTCCACTGGAGACCTAGTACACAGCCCCATTCGAGACCAAGAACAGAATGCAAAATCCCACCATCTACCTTCTCTGCTCCTGCTCCTCTTCTGATAAGAAGAACAAATAAGAGCTACCATGCTCATGGCACCTACTATGTGCCAGGCCCCATGCCAAGGGCTGACCTTCACAACAACCTTTTGAGGGAGGGACTAGTATTAGCCTCATTTCACAGATAAGGAAGCTGAGACAAACAGGTAAAGTGACTCAGCCAGTTTACCCAGCTAGTGAGTGTCTGAGGTCAAATTCAAACTCAGGCCTTCCTGACTCCAGGCCCAGGCTCCAGACCACCAGCGGCCTATGAGCTGTTCAGGAATCCTAACAGAGAATGTTTGCTGTGCATTAATGCCATCCAGCCCTAACTGGGACCTCACTTCTACAGGGCAATTCTTTTATGTTTTCCCAATCCCTGGGGACGTTCACGCCCCCATGTCTCAAGCACCCTCTCACCAGAGAAAAGTGTCTCCTTTATAGAGAAAATAGAGGTGATCCATCATGCACTCCCTCTCCCCCTCCTCTGTGCCTCTGACCTCTCTGGGCTGTCCCCCAGACTCTGTGCCTGTGCTTTAGCCTCTAAAAAGAAGGGTGCCTTCTTGCCAAGGCCAAGCCCTCTCCCTGTGCTCTACACCCCTGGCCCCTTCTAGCTCCCCCAGGCACCTGCCCCCCACTCTCCCTTCTCTCTAATCATCTAGTGCCTCTCTTCTCCTCCTGCCAACAAGCCCGCCATCCTTAACATGCCTTCATGTCAGATCACCCACTCAGAAGAAACATTAGGAACCATACAGTCCAATCTGGTGATGTTACAAGAGAGGAAATGTGTCCCCAGAATTTGCATGCCTTCCTGGGGTAGAGCTGGGCTCATACATGAACAGCTCTGGGAAACCTGGAGCTTTGTCCCTACCCTCTGTCCTTTCTCCCACAGTTGCACTTCCAGCATCGAGGTTTTCCCTCCACTCCATTTCCAGACCACCTGCTGACCTTGCAGTCTGTCACCAAGGTTACAACCCATAGCTTTTTCTCCAGCTGCATCTTCCTCGAGTCTGGAGGCTGCTGTCACCCATCCTGGCCCCTGACTCTGAGCTGCATTCCTGCCTGTCTGATATTCCTCCTCAGTCTCCTTTGCTACATCAGCCTTTGCCTTCTGCCCTCTGCACATGGTTGTCTTCCTCGGGCTCTGTCCCAGATCCTGTTCTCTCCTCTCTACACTCTTTGGTGATCTCATCATCTCCCGTGAGTCCAAAGGTCATGTCTGTCAATGGTGCTCCAGACTATCTACACAGCTCAAATCTCACTCCTGCACTCTAGCTCCCCATCACCACCTGCTTCCTGGACCCTTCTATTTAAATGTACCTTGGGCATCTCCAAATCAAGAGGTGCCAAATGAGGTTTTTTCCCCCAAAATTCTTCCCTCCTCCTGGTTCTCTGAACAGCTTTCAACTCCATCCCATAGCAGCCTTCACACCGGTACTGAAAGCCCTTCCTCAGATTGCCAGGTCCCTTTCAGAATCTCTGCTTTAAGGAAAGGCTCCCACACCAGTCATGATCATGCCTTTGTTCCTCTCTGAGCTCTGCTCCTGGCTCTCTGGGCTCCTTTCACCTAGCATGGCACAACAGCCTTCCCTCCCCAGAGCTCCATTCTTCCCCTGCTGCAGTGAAAGGACCTTCTCCCTTTTTATGTCATTCATCCCCCATTAGATTGTAAGGTAGGGACTGGCTTTTTGCTTCTTTGGGTGTTTCCAGAACTTAGTACAGTGCCTGTAATGCAGGAGACTCTTAATAAATGCTGCTTGACTTGATTTCCCTGCTGTGTAAAGGGCACCACCAAACTTCTTAGTCACTCAGGCTCCCACTGTCATCCTTGACTTCTCATTCTCTCACCCCCTCATATCCAAGCTGTTGCCCAGTTCTATTGCCTTCACACCATCTCTCAGATCAGCCTTCCTCTCTCCTCTGACAGAGCCACCACCCTAGAGTAGACCCTTACCATCTCACACATGGATTATTGCAGCAGCAATAGTTCAACCATCCATTCAACCATCCAAGTGGGTTTCTTAAAGCACAGGGCTGGCTGTGTCACTTCCCCATCCAATAAACTCCAGTGACTCCCTAGCCCATCTAGGATCAAACAAAATCCCCTGTTTGGCATTCAAAGCCCTTCACAATCTGGCTCTTTCCAACATTTCCAGGGTCATATCAGACTCCCCTTCATGTACACTTCCATCAGTGATGTTGGCTCTTTGCCCATCCTTATACATCCATCAATAATCTCCCCTTTAATGCCTACACCAGAATGTTCTCCCTCCTCATCTTCACTCCCGTGGATTTAATCATTTATCCATACTGATGATGCAAATCTACCTGAATCTATCTGTCTGAAACTCTGCGGACATCCAATCCCTTATCTCCAGCTGCCATAAGGACAACTCAGACTAGACATCCAGTAGACGTCTTAGGCTCAATATGCCCTAAATATTTTCTCCCCTATTCCTGGAATGCTCTCTTTCCTCAGCTCCACCTATTGACTTCCCTGGATTTCCTCAAGACCCAGTTAAAACTCTCTTTTTACTAGAAGTCTTCCCAACCCCTCTTAATTCTAGTGCCTTCCCTTTGTTCATTGCTTCCTATTCATCTTGCATATATCCTGCTTTGTGTATGTTTGTTTGCGTTTTGTCTCACCCATTAGAATGCAAGGTTCTTGCAGGCAGGGACTATCTTTTGCCTCTTTTTGTATCCCCTGTTCTTAGCATAATGCCCGGCACATAACAGGTGCTTAGTAAATTATTACTGATTGATTGGTTGCTTGTTCCCCACACCAGAAGGAAGTTTCCTCTCTCTCCTCACCTAAGCACATTTTTCTCATTATTTAAGGCCCCATCTCTCCCTCTCCCTCTCCCTCTCTCCCTCCCTCCTTCCCTCTCTCCCTCTCTCCCTCTCTCTCTCTCTTTCACTCTCTCTCACACACACACACTCACACACCCCTATAAAAAACAATGTTTATAAAACATATATATTTTAAAGGTGGATAGAAATCCTGTTACATATATAACATATACTATTACCATCTCCCTTGCACTAGTCATGTTCTCCTTTTCCAAGCTTGACACTTTAGTGAACCAACTCAGCTCTACTCTGTCCTCTCCTGAATCCTTAATCCCTTCATCACATCACTGAATATATACACACATATGCATATATACACGTCTATGTATGCACCTATATGTACATACCTATTGGAACATCATCTCCCCCATTCGACTCTGAGCTCCTTGAGGACAAGGAGCCCATTTCATGTTTTTTGCCTTTCTTTATTCACCTAGTACTTAACACAATGCCTGCAACGTACTTAGCATTTAGCAAAAGCTAGTCGACTGACTGCTAGTTGAGTTTCAGGTGAAGCTAAAGACAAGAGGATAGCATCTCTGTCCTCCCAGAAGCTCAGCCCCTCTCAGTATTGCCCAAGAACCCTTCTTGCTTGGCTGCCTCATGGCTTTTAATGTTGCCAGTCTGGTTTTCTAGAACAATGATGGCATGCCCCAGGGAGAAGGAAGATCTAGAGGAAGGATGGGTTTAGGTGCAGAGATGTTGGGCTTCAGGGGTCTGTGGCACATGCAGGCAGGAAGAGGAGGCTGCCGGAGCACTGGGCTGGGGGAGAATGAGGCACTAAAGCTGATCCCAGAGTCTCCAGATAATGATGACCTAGGTAAGCTATGGCAGGTCATGTCTACCATGGTCTGAAGACAACTCCATGCCATCCAGCTGCAGAGGTAACATTCCTAGACTTGAGAGACCACCCTCCAAGCAGCCTGGATAGAGGGCCCACTGGGCACTGGAGGTGCTGAGCTGTCAGGGCCCATTTCCATATACACCTCCCTGACCCCACTCCCCCTTGGGGAGGGACTGCACAGTAAAAAGACCCACCAAGGAGCTCTCTATCTGTGCTAATTCCAGCTAGCATTTGGAGAGCTTTGGAAGGCTTCAAAGCACTTTACAAATATTATATCATCTGATTCTTGCATCAACCATGGGAAGCCATTAGGAGCCTCATTTTACACACCTTGAAAGAGACTCTACATTGTAAGCAGAAGTGGGGCAGAATAGCCCCCTTCTCCCCAGACCCTTTTCCAAGGGAAAATTTAATTCCTACCAGGAAGGCAAGAAGGAAGTCAGGATCAAAAGCCACTCTGCTCTTTGTCCTAGGCTTGCCCCCTTTCCCATAAACAGCATTTCTACAATGAACACACATAGCAAATAAAAAAAATCTGTGCAAAATAGAAATCAGAGAAGATATGCAGAAGAAGATTTACCAGAAAATGCAGAGTGAAGGAGTTCTCTCATCAGAGATAAATAGCTCAGTCTATCCAAGAAAGAGGGTCCTGCACTTCCCCCAAAGGGAAGCTCCCTGCAGCCTCCAATGTAGCCATCTGGGAATGAAGACTGGCTGGAGAAATCCAGCCCCTCCCATGTCTGCTCTGAGTCTCTTCCTTCAGCAGCACGCATTGGGATTGGCTTCATCTGTCTTTTGTCTTGAAGTCAGAAGCCAGAAGCACCCAAAGTGACTCCAAGCCTGGAGAGTCCCAAGGATAACTCAAGAAGGCTGGAGTTCTCCTACCTTTGACAGCTCTCCTCTCCCTGCCTTTCATGTAAAGCAAAGCATTCATCTCCACCAATAAGGAAGGAGTCTCATAACAACAGACTTTGTGACAAGGGTTACATTCAGATGATGAAACTCAAGCAAAGGTTAAGTGACTTGTCCAGGGTCATACACCTATGAAGTATCTGGGGCTAGATTTAAATTCAGGGCTTCTTGACTCCAGGTCCAGCACTCGATACACGGGGCTACCTGGTTTCCAAGAAAAGAAACTTTCCTGTATCTCCTTTTGGTAGCCCTAGGCCACTAAAGATCAAAAGTCACCTCTGTTGCTCCCTAAGCCCATTTCAGTTATGATGTTCCCCACCTTCAGAGAAGGAACAAGACTTGTCCTATCCTGCTTCTTTTAAGTCCCCTAGAAAAGAGCCTTTGTAAGCCTGGAGTGAATGTGTATCCACTGCCCCTGCTCCTTGGAAAGGGAGACCCCTCAGGAACTGGCCAGGCTGTAGCCAAGCTTGAACATCACAGCCAGAAATAATCCCCAGCCCCTGCCTTACAAGCTGCCTGTGATCAATGCCAGTCCCTGGAGATGCCTGCTCACAGCTTCTGCCCTGTGTGGTCCCCACCTCCCACCCCCATTCTCTAATCTGTGCCTTTGATGTGTGGGAGGAGAATACACTGTCTCCTGCTGTCTAGGGGGGATGGGGAAATGGCTCCCTGGGAGGGCTTGGGAGGGGGAAGGGAGGGGAATGCAGAGAGAACAGGATGAGAGGCAGGAAGAGAGGAAAGAGACAAGGTAGGATGAAGAGGTTGTGAGAAGAGATTTGGGAGAAAAATTGAGAAATAAGGAGAGAAAAGAGAAGAGTGAGAAGGAGGGGACTGAGAGACAAAGAGTGAGGACACAGAGAGGAGAAAAAGAAGAGAGTGCAGGAGATGAGCGGGCAGAGGAGGGAGAAAGAGAGATGGGGAGAGAGGGAGAGAGAGAGAGAAAGAGAGAGAGAGACAGAGACAGAGAGAGAGAGAGAGAAAGAGAGAGAGAGACAGAGAGAGAGAGAGAGAGAGACAGAGACAGAGAGAGACAGAGACAGAGAGAGGGAGAGAGACAGAGACAGAGAGAGGGAGAGAGACAGAGACAGAGAGAGAGAGAGAGAGAGAGAGAGATAAGAGGGGGGAGGGACTGAGCAGAAGATGAGAGGAAAAGGTGAGGAAGGAAAGTAAAGACAATAAACCAGAGAGAAGTGAGGGGGGAGAAGAGAATGAGAACAGAGAAGTTGGGAGGGACATGAAACTGAATGGTGATCATTAGAGGAAGAGAGGAGGAAGGAGAAAGAGAAGAAAGGAGGAAGAGAGGAGGTGTGGAGAGAGAGGAGAAAGCTAGCAGCCAGAGAGAAAGCCCCAGCTGTAGGGCAGCCCTGCTCAGGCAACTCTGGAAGATGGGAAGAGCAAGTGTTCTCACCCACACTTTACAGAGAAGGAAACTGAGGCTCAATGCCCATAGCCAATGTGTGGCAGAGGCGGCACAGAGGGTCAGGTCTCCAGCCCCTAAGCTCATCTCTGTCTGCTGCGTCAGCTGTGTCTGGAGCACTTCCTGATTTCAGTCCTTGGGTCACAAGCCACTCGAAAAGGCTGTGTTCAATCTCATAGGGTGCTCACTCAGCACATTTCTGGTGGGCAAGAGGGAGAGGCATGCCGATGTTTTGTTGTCATGTTGCAGATGGCAGCTAGGTGGCAATGGATCGAGCACTAGGCCTATAATCAAGAAGACCAGAGTTCAAGTCTGGCCTCAGATACCTCCTACTAGCTGTGTGACCAGGAGCAAGTCTTCCACAAAGAGGAAGCTAAAGTAGAGCTCTCACCAAGGAGACTGGGTCAGTTTCTGGGTACCAGCTTCTAGGAAGGACAGCAATGCATTGGAGAGTACTTGGAGAACAACTACCAGGACTGGGGAAAGGACCTCAGGATCTCATCAGGTTGGATGGGCTGGGGGTGTGTAGCCTGAAGAAAGTAAGATTCAGGGAGACAAGAATATTGTCTGTCACTTGGAAGAGGGATTAGCCTTGTTCTTCTCATGGATAGATGGCAGAACCAAATTTGGTAAGCATTCTGGAGCACATAATGTAAGCATTTTGGAGCATTCTGTGCTTGTCAAGGTACAGATGAGGAGTCAGAAGGTAAAGTCAAAAGGAGAAAAGGGCCTGTCCCTCTTCAGGCTCCCACCTTTGGAATATCAGTGCCGATCCTTCCACCAGGAAGTTCCTGCTCCCCAGTTACCTCCCTTGACTCCACTGCTGAAGAACCCTTCCTCTGAGTACATATTGAGAGGCAATGATAAGGCGAGGAGGGGAGGTATGAATGAGTGAAGTCACCTGACAAAGAGAAAGCAGCCTTGACTCAGGCAACAAGACGACTCTGACTCCACAGGAAGACACTAGATCCACCGTAGTCCTATCTTCAGGGAAGTTTATCTCTGCTTGGCTTAACCCCAAGTCAGGAGAAAGCCTGGACATTGAGGGGACGAGACTCAGACTCTGGTCTTTTCTGTATCTCTATACGCCAGGAACAAACGCTGTTGGTCCCTGATGCAGTCGCCTCTTTAAAACTTAACAGCACAGGGCTTGCTAGCAGTTAGAGTGACTGAATTTATGTCTTGGCAAAAGATATTTACCTAATTTAAATAGAGGCTTTGGAGAATAGAACACATTCCGGAATCAGCATCCTCCCTATGCAGCCAGAGGCAGGGGACGGGACCCACGTGCCCCAAAGAGAAAGCCAGTAGCCACTATCCTCTTGTGGCCACTGATAGCAGAACAATGGCCTCCCCTCGGGCTCAGGCTCTAGTCAAAGGCACCGGCTGCCACTCCCAATGCACACCAAACTCCCCCATCACTTTTCCTCCCATATGTCCACCCAGCTCAGAATAATTTCAGTTTCTCTCAGGGCAAGAAGTAAAATGCTACACACATACAAAACCTCAGTGCCTAGGACCTGACACTTTTAGATATAGTTTCAAGGTACCACATGGCACAGACCACTGGACCCAGCTGGAGTCAGAAAGACCTGAATTCAAATCTGTCCTGGAACATGCACTAGCTGTATGACCCTGGGTAAGTCACTTAATATCTGCCTACCTCAGTTTACTCAATTGTAAAATGGTGATAAAGTAGCACGGAGCTCTCAAGGTTATGAGAATATTTGTAAAACAACAACAACAACAAAACCCTTAGCACAGTGAATGGCACAAGGGTGCCTTGCTGTTCAGCTGTTTTCAGTCATGTCTGACTCTCTTGTGACCCTATTTGGAGTTTTCTTGGCAGAGACACTGGAGCACTTTGCCATTTCCTTCTCCAGTTCATTTTATAGATGAGGAAACTGAGGCAAGCAGGCTGAAATGACTGGCCCAGGGTCACACAACCAGTGAGCATCTGAGGCCAGATTTGAACTGAGGAAGGTGAGCCTCTTGACTCTGAGCCGGCACTCTGTGCACTGCAGCGCCCCCTGGCTGCCCCATAGAGGTGCTATACAAATGCTTATTCTCTTCCCTTCCCTCTTGTTTTCACTGTTCTCAAGGGTCTAACTGAAAAGTTTCAAACTCTGCCACAGAGAGCAGCTAAATTTACCAGTTTCTATAACAAACAACATATTTTTAATTTGGCTGAGAGAAAGAGCTTTGGAAACAAAAGAAAAGGCAATCGGAACAATGCAAGATTATTCCACATTCACAAGAAAGGGGAGAAAGGAATGGAAGGTGCAGTCCAGAGCAAAGTGGCCAGGTCCTGCATGCCTGAGCTTAAGCCTGCCCCTGAAAGGGTGGGCTTTTGCAAAGAGAGCCCTGAGAGACAGCCCTGAAGAAAGAGGGCATTCTAGACGTGCGATGCCTTAGGCTGGAGGGACTTGGAGAAGCAATGCGCACCCCACCTTTAGGACAAAACAGAGAATGGCCCCCAGAGCACGGAGTGAGAGCTGAGCTTGGAAAAGGTCAAGGGTGCAGAATCAGAAGCCACATCAGTTCAGGGCAGTGGCGGACCTCTTCTGATAGGCTGCTGTGTCTCAGCACACCTATCAGCAGCTGCCCACTCCCACACTTGGCTCTGGACTTGTTTCTCCCTTCTTGCGCCCATGACGTTTTTATTCCAACGGTGGAAGGTGTGAGCCGGACCCTCTCCCAAGTCCTACATACCAAAGGCAGGTGATATTAAGAACATGAAAAAGCCTGATAGGAGCCGGGACTGGAAATGCAAGCTGCAGGCAGACTGGGAGGACCCGGATGCTGAAGCTGTAGCAATGGGGGAGGGAGGGCGTAAACCCCTGGGCAGAGGGTGTCATCTGCCTGTAAGTGGAAACAGGGCCGTCTCTCAAGGACTAAGAGGTCACTGGTGTCTCCTTCTGAGTTTTCTTTGCTGCAGGTCAGGCACAAAATGTCCAGTGTCTTCCCTTCCCTTCCTTTCCCTTCAAACTCAGCTCAAGAGCTGCCTGAGGTCCTTCTTGACTCCTTTTCGTTCCCCCATCAAAGGGGGGGCGGGGTTACTGTCTTCCTTTTGATTATATTTGATTTCTCAGCACTTAGCACAGTGTCTGGAATATAGTATGTGTTTAAGAAATGTGTGCTATTCAACTGAAGATCTTACTGGCCTTTGGGCTGCCCACCCCACCGCCGATCCATACTGAACTTGCAACTCACTTGGGCCCCAGGATCTTTTTCAGACAAACTGTCATCTCTTCATGCCTCCTTATCCTGCACTTAAGATGCCTTTTTGATGGAAGGGCAGGATTTGGAGGTGGGGGAAGGAAGGGGAGCAATCTGTGTTAGAGGCTGGGGTTGGACCCGGGCTTAGAAGGGAAACATGATTCTCCTTACATTGCAGCAAACATTCCACAGATCCTGTGTCCTGAGCACTGTAGGAGAGGCTGAGCACTGTGAGGACCTGCCTTGGCTCTGAGGAAGCCGACTTTGTAATGGGAGAGTGGGGAGGCTGTGGCTAGACAGCTGAGGGCAGGGCCTGGCTGGGGAAGGGTGAGCTCCAAACAAGTCTTGGGGGATGATGGATGAATGAAGCCACGTGTCACTCCTGGAGGAGCTGTACACCCTTGACTGGGGATTGAGTCTCACCCTTCCTGGATCCACTGGCTCCCAACCCAGGATTCCAACCTCAGTGACCCCTATAGCCCTCAGCTGGTCTGTGCGTGTGCGCGCGCGCACACACACACACACATACACACACACGCACATGCACACACATACACACATAAACACACATATACACATGCACACTCCCATGCACAAAGCCTTTAAGGAGAAACACTTCAGACCTAGGATTCTCCCAGGCCACATGGTTTATTAAGATAATTATAGATTATTTATGCCATAATTACAAGCTGGATTATATGGCCATGTAATTATGCCCATATTCGATCTTTATTAACCATAAAATAGCATTTTTGTTTTTATGAGGAGTGTTTTTTTCAAAGATTTTAATTATTTTTAATTTTATATGAATGCACCCTGAGGCTTTCAAATGAGAGATGTGGCTCTAAAAATCTGAGAGATAAATAAACACCAAGATCTGCTTCTTTCTGGGGGCCTGCAGTCTTGTTTGGAGGGAAAGAAGGGTCTCTGAGGTTAGCTGTGTGGGAGGGAAAGATTATTAGTGGGTCCCAATGTGGGGGTGCCCTAGTGGAGGAGGAGCCAGGAGGCCTGGGTGCCTTCTGCTGCTCTCCACCTGGGGCCCTAGAAAGAGAAGCCCTTCCGGCTCTGGACCTTCACTTTCTCATTTCTAAAATAGAACTGTGTGTGGTAGCAGGTCTAGCTCAGGCCCCCTGGGGCTGCGCAGAAAGATTCTGGCTGATTCAAAGCAGAGATAGCCACCCATCTCAGGCCCAGGTGACCTCCCCTGGGCCCAGCAGAAAGGGCAAGCCCAGAAGCTTCCTTTTGCACCATCATCCCCAGAGGAAGCCATGTAATTCCTTGTTGATACAGAGGCACAAAGCATCTTAGAGGTTCACAAACCCAGGCCCTCCATTCAGCACAGGTTGGGATCGGAGAGGGCCAGTGTCTGCTCCTGGTCAGCACCGGGGAGACCCAGAGCAGATGGCAGCAGGTGTCTCTGACAGGCAGTGATCCCTAGCCATAGCCAGGAGCTCCTGAGAACAGTCAGCTCCAGTCCCCAGTGGAGGGGGAGCCCATGGGTAGACATCTCCCAGCCCATCTCCAGGCCTTGGCACACCCCAAGCCCTTGCAGAAAGGCCCAACGAGGTCGCTGTATCTTTATTTCTGTCCCATCTATTTTTAGAGAGCAGAGGACACTCAGTTGGGGAATGGTTCCCCTGTTCTCATGCTGGGTGTTAGCTCTGACTCTTCAGGACCCCTGCTTTCCATCAAAGGCATGGAATCATCACAGAAGGACCCAGGCACTGTCAGCAAAGGCCAGAGGTCCAGCCAAGCAGTACCTGAGGAAGAAGATGCACATCCCACTCAGTGCCCAGGCTGGGCCGGCTCACACATCTATGTAACAGAGCAGAGTCTGCCCAAGGTGGGATCCCAGACCCTCAGGACCATGGAGAGCAGTCAATGCAGCCTGGCCTCAACCAGAATCTTTCTCATCAAACTCCAGGCTGGGAGAGCCAGGCCAGAGGAGTGACCATCTCCTCTCACCACGGGCCTCCCAGGAGGAAATGAGGTGGTAGAAGGGGATCTCCATGATGGGAAGTATCTAGCCTGACCCACACAGTAGGTCCTTAACAAATGGCCCTCTGGGTGGAGCAAAAGCTTTAGACTTAGGAAGAGTTGAGTTCAAATCTTGCTTCAAATGCTTCCCAGTTGTGTTATGTCCAAGTCAACTGTCAGCCTCAGTTTCTTCATCCATAAAAAGGGACTAACAGTGTCTGCCTACCAGGACTGTTTGAACAGTAAATCAAGAGAATAACTCAAAGTGCTTGGCAAAGACTGAAGGGCAACAGGAATGTGTCACCATCACTACTGGCCTGCCAGCAACTTCACTTTACAGAGAGAGAAACTAAGGGCCTCAGAGGGAAAGCCATTCGCCCAGTGTCCCATAGCACCAAAGGGACTGATGCAAGATTTGAACTCAGGTCCTCCTGACTCCCAGCCAGTGCTTTGTGAATTCCATGGTGCTGTCCCTAAGCCCAGTATCAACCTCCCCTCCTCACCTCTTCAGCGTGGCTTTAAGAAGCTCCTCTTCCTTCCTCTCCAGCCCTGCCTCAGCAGCCCTGGCCCTCCTCTCCCAGACTATGCCACACCCTTTATTACTCACCCCTTGTCCCTAGTCCCCTCAGTGCACACCTCCCTGAAAGCAGACTGACGCGGTGGGGCCCCTGTACGTCCACATCTACATATCCTTCCTCCTCCAAAGTAGTTTTCTTTTTCTCTTCCCAATGCCATTCTTGAGAATATCCCATTAATGCTGGGCTGATGACCTGGGAGGATTTTATCTGGAGAGTCTCCTGTGTCTTTCCTCTGAACCCTTGGGAGTCTCTCCCCAGACAGAAGGGGTTTGTCCCATCCTTCTTAGATTCCCTCTCCTTTACTAACACCAGCTCTAGGAAGGAGGGATCACTCCCTGCCATGGTTCCCTTCATTTCCACCCAAGCTACTAGATCCTACCTGATAGGGAAGGAGAGGGAGAGAGAAAGAGACAGAGAGAGACAGACAGAGACAGAGATAGAGAGAGACAGAGACAGAGAAAGAGGAGACAAACACACAGACACACAGAGAGCAAGAGAGAGAGTCAGAGACAGAGAGAGGTCGGAATAATTACAGTTCCCCATTACTCTTGCATCCTGCCTCCAAGTCAAGCTTTGGATCTGTTTCCTAAACTCTTCATCTATTTGCTCTTTCTGTTTCAGTGATCTGTACTCCTCTCCAAGTGAGAAAAATCACCTCAATTTCTGTCCGTTATCTTCACCCAAAAACTGTCTACCTCAGTCTAACTACCTGTTTGCTGATTTCCTCTCATGTTGCCTCAGTTGCCCTTCTACCTCTCTGTACTGTAGTACGTAAATATATATGTATTATATTTTGTTGTTGTTGAGTTGTTTCAGTCATATCCGACTCTTCATTACCCCACTTGGGATTTTCTTGGCAGAGATACTGGAGGGGTTCTGCCATTTTCTTCTCCAGCTCATTTTACAAATGAGGAACTGAAGCAAACAGGGTTAAGTGACTTGTCCAGGGTCACACAGCTAGTGTCTAAGGTGGGATTTGAATTCAGGTCCTCCTGACTCCAGGGCTGGCACCCAGATGCCCTGTGTGTATGAGTATTTGTATAACATTCATACTTTAAGTGTATACACATGCATAAAGTATATCACATACATACTTTATATGTTCATGTATGTATCACATACATACTTGGCTGTATATGTAGTGTACATGCATATATAACATGTTTTGCTTTTTAAATTTAGTATTTATTGGGGGGCATTCTTTTCTTTAATTTTGAATTCCAGATTCTCTCTCTCCTCCCCACCCACCTCCCACATCCACTGAGAAGGCAAGCCACAGATCAATTATATATGTTAAATTCTGCAAAACATTTCTATATTAACCAGTTTTGAAAGACAAAACGAATGAGAACATTGAACTTGAATGTGCGCTCAGAGTTCATCCGTCCTTTCTGAAGGCGGGCAGCATCCTAAGTCCTTAGGAGTTGTCTCGGGTCATTGTATTGATGAGAGCAATCAAGTCTTTCATAGTCGATAACTGTTACAATGTTGCTGTTACTGTGCACAGTGACCTCCCGATTCTTCTCACTTCACTCTGCAACAGCTCATATAGGTCTTCCCATGTTTGCTCTGAAATTACTCCCCTTGTCATTTCCTATAGCACAGGAAATTTCCTATCACAATCATATACCACAACTTGTGCTGCCATTCTCTGTTGATGGGGATCCCCTCAATTTCCTACACAAAAAGAGCTGCTATAAATAGTTCTGTACAAATAGGTCCTTTTCCATTTTTTTATGTCTTTGGGATATAAACCTAGCAGTGACATTAGCAGGTCAAAAGGGATGCACAGTTTTATAACCCTTTGGACATAGTTCCAAATCATTCTCCAGAATGATTGTTGTACCAATTCACAATAAAGGATGTTTTCAAGAAAAAAAAACTTTTATAGTGGAGGGGGAAAGGGGAGATAGTGGGCAATACTTGAACCTTACTCTCATTGGAATTGGTTTAAAGATGGAAGAAAAAATAGACACACACACACTCTCAGATTTGTATTATGTAACCTGGCATTGTGAATTATGAATTGGTTGTACCAATTCACAACTCCACCAACAGCACATCAATGTGCCTGTTTTTCTTCATCCCTTCCAGCATTTGTTATTTCTGATAGGTATGAGGTGGTACCTCAGAGTTGTTTTAATTTGCATTTCTCTAATCAATAATGATTTAGAGTGTTTTTATATGACTATGGATAGCCTTGATTTATTCTTCTAAAAACTACCAGTTCATATCCTACAACCATTTGTCAATTGGGGAATGGCTCTTATTTTTAGAAGTTTTCATATTTATAAAAATTTTTGAAAATTTGACTCAGTCTCCTCATTTTGCAAGAAATTAGGTCTTGCTGTAAAACTTGCTGTAAAAAAAGTTTTCAATTAGGTCTATTTTTGCTTTGTCTGGAGTTATGATTGCTACCCCTGCCATCTTCACTTCTGAAACAAAATTAAACTCTACTCCAGCCCTTCATTTCAACTCTGTGCTTGTCTTTCTGTCTCAAGTATATCTCCTGTACACAACAGATTGTTGGATTCTGGTTTCCAATCCATTCCACTATTCACTTCCATTTCATGGGTTAACTCATTCACATTCATATTCACAGTTATGATCACTGACTATGTAATCACTTCTGTTTCATTTTCCTGTTTATCCTTCTCATCTCTTTTTATCTTATTCCTCCTCAAAATTCTGTCTTGCTTCTGACCACAACCTCCCCTAATCTGCCCTCCCCCTTAATATTCCCCTCCCATATTTCTTATCCTCTTCCCCCTCCTGTTTTCCTATTGGACGGCTTACATTTCTATACACATCTGAGAGAGTGTGTGTGTCTATTTTTTCTTCCATCCTTAAACCAATTCCAATGAAAGTAAGGTTCAAGTATTGCCCACTATCCCCCCTTTTCCCCTCCACTATAAAAGTTTTTTTCTTGAAAACGTCCTTTATATGAGATTTGCCTCCATTCTACCTCATCCCTCCCCCTTCTCCCAGTGCATCCTCTTTCTCACCCCTACATTCTCTTTTTGGAGATCATCCCAACACAATCCACTCATCCCTGTGCCTTTTGTCTATGTAGACTCTTTCTAACTGCCCTAATAATGATAAAGTTACATCTTCCCATATAGGAACACAAAAAGTTCATTGAATTCCTTATGATTTCTCTTTTTTGTTTACCTTTTTATGCTTCTCTTGAGTCTTGTGTCTGAATGTTGAATTTTCTATTCAGCTTTGGTCTTTTCATCAGGAATGCTTGGAAGTCCTCAGTGTCATTAAATATCCACTTTTCTCCTGAAGGATTATATGCAGTTTTGCTGGATGGATGATTCTTGCTTATAATCCTTTGCCCTCTGGAATCACACTCTGAGCCCTTCACCCCGTTTAACGTGGAAGCTGCTGAATCTTGTGTTTTCCTGACTGTAGCTCCAGAATACTTGAATTGTTTCTTTCTGTCAGCTTGATGCATCCTGAACCCCGAGCCAGTGTTATAGACCACTCCCACAGGTGTTCTAAATTGTCTTAGTCTAGAAAAATGTCCTCCCTCTGACCTTTTTTGGCTCTGCCCTGTCAATATTTAATTTGAAGTGTTATCAGGAGGGGAATGTCAAAAGGATTCGGCTGGATCTCAGCCTGTACTCCACCACCTCGGCTCCACCCAACAGGTTTTTCTGCAAAGATGTTCCATCACTATCAACCTAAGAGTGGGAACTGGGGCAACTAGGGGCACAATAAAAGGGGATTTGTTTTATTAAGTTGATTTGTTCTGTGAAGTTTGGATTCAGTCAAAGGGCCACACTTGAGGACCTAGAAGCCACGTGTGGCCTTGGGGCCACAGGTTCCCCACACCTGGTGCAGAGATGAGGGGGAAGGAAAGGAAATAAGAATTTCTGTAGAGCCGGCCATGTGCTGGGCAGCTAAAAGCTCTCACAAATGTTCCATCCCTCGTACCTCCCAGCTCTGGGGGGCAGGCGCTGCTATCATCACATTTTACAGGTGGGGATACTGAGGCAAGCAGAAGTTAAGTGACTTGGCCAGGGTCACACAGCTAGTGAATGCCTGGGGTCAGCTTTGAACCCCGGTCTCACTGACTCCAGGCCCAGTGTTCTGCGCACTATTGGCATCCCATAGCTGCCTTGGTGACTGTTAGTGCTGGCTTCTTCCTTGGGCTGTGTCTTCTGTATATTCTGGGATATCTTAAGTGTCATTAGGCTTCACACACACACACACACACACACACACACACTTTAATTGTGTCTGCCCCTTCATAACCTTACTTGGGGTTTTCCTGGCAGAGATACTGGAGGGCTTTGCCATTTCCTTCTCCAGTTTAGTTTACAGGTGAGAAAACTGAGGCAAAGAGGGTCGAGTGGCGTGCCCAGGGTCCCACAGCTAGTGAATGTTTGAGGTTGGATTTGAACTCACGAACATGAGTATTCCTGATTCTGAGCCCAGCCCTCTGGGCACTGAGGTGCCACCTATCTGCTGCAATACATACACATTTCCATTCAAAGTCTTTTTTAATGTTAGATTGGCAGGGGAGCAAGGCTGGGTGCCCTCCATCCCCCACCGGAGCCTATCCTCTTTCATGCCACAGCCCAGAAATCCAAAACCACCGGAGGTGCCTTTAATATAAGCAGACATTCACACCCCCACTATGTTTGTCCTCTCACATATCCTTGAGCTCCACGGGCAGCAGGGAGTAAAATATGACCGATGTCTCAGCCATGTTCTTACGTGTCTTGCCCATGGGTTCATCTGCCCATAAGGCAGATAGGTGACTTTAGGCAGCATCGTTGGTTCCCAAAGGAATCACCCACAGTGGGCAGCAGTCATCGGACAGGACAAATTTTCAGAGGTCCTGTCACATCTTGAACACCTGGCTTAAGGAGACAACAGACCTCCCGTGCCATGAGCAAGCCCACCTCCCTCTGGCAGCATTTGCATCTTCAGTCCTCAGAGATCAAGCACCTGCTTCCTCCTCAGCACATCTGGCATTCCCCTCTTCACAAAGAACCTCGAATCTGCTCCTTGGGTCGAAACCTGCCTGGGATTTCCTCTCCCCTTCCTCCATGACAAGACATGGTTTTCCCACTCTAACTTCTTGGCATCGGTCAGTTTTTACTCAGCCCCTAGAGATTCTATTTATTTTTAAATTTGGTCTCAAATTGAAGCCGTAGGGATGGGGTGGGGAGGGAAGAGGTCGGCCCTTTGCTGCCTCCATTCTCCTTCTGAGGACGAGGATGGGGCTATTCTGGCCTGAAGACACCATTGCTGGACTCTTGCTCTGGTTTAAAGAACCAAGTACAAATCTATGGTGCTAGAGTCCCTCCCCAAAGATCAATAGAAATGCTTTATAAGACCTTCCAAAGCATCACACTTGAGGCTTTTTCTGAACAAAGCACAAACTGAAAATAAACACAGAAACAATTAAAATACAACACTTTTAATAATCAGTCCTCCCTTCAGTAGCTCTCGTCTGACTCCAGGCCTGTATCTTCTCTGTGGATAAAATTCCAGAGTGTCTCCAATTTGAGGCCTCCCCAGGTTTTTGCATTTACTATCCCCCCAAAAGCCATCATTAGCCCTAATGTCACATCCATAAAGGTGAGGCACCTTGACCATCAGTTATAAACCACGACAAAAACAGAAGCGCCGCAGTGATTCAGGCAGTAATTGTCACCAACTACCATCCCGGGCTATGAGCCTTCCCAAGTGATATATTAAGTCCAATTAGATTAACATTAAACCTAATTCCCATTCCATTATAATCTGGAAATCCATTAATGACATTTCACCATATGAAACGTGAATGTATCAAGCCTAAATTCCAAATATAAACCCAAACTCCTTGTTGGGTTGGGGGCTGGGAGGACAGGGCTGGGGTTAGGGAGGTGTCAGGCTGCAGAGGAAAACTTTCTGGTCCCCCTTCAATGCTGTCACCTTCAGGGTAGGTGGGGCCAACTCTTCCTCCTTCCTTTCCTTTCAAAAATGCCTTTCTCTGGTCTCCTTCCTTGGGGGGTCGGGGGGTGCCCAAGGCATTTGCCTCCAAAGGTCATAATTAGCACTCCTTCCTTTTCTAACCTTCTCCTGCACGATCACTGCTCGGGCTTTGTGGAGGGTTACAAGCTTGAATTCATTTGCTCTCCCTTCCTTCAGGGAAATTTTGGGGCATAAATCTAGAAGATTCTCTTTGGTTTAGCTCCCAAGCCCCCAGCCGGGAAACATCCCAACAATTTCCTACAGAGAGTCAATTCCCACTGTCATTCTTTCTCAACCTGCCCCATCTCCCATTGCCAAAAATAAAACATGCGCAACCCAGAAGTCACAGTGGTCCCCCACACTCTCATTGTACACTGCCCTCAATACCAATTTAACAGGAATGCAAACAAACTTTACAGAACAGGTAGGCTTTGGATTTCACACAGGATCTCCCTGACTGAAAATGTGCGCATGGACCAGCCAGCTTCACCCCCCGTGGTTTGATCTCCTTGGCCACGGCTCATTGGCCAGAGGGTGGCATCCAGTCCTGGAGAGTCCATTGCCACAGCTCAGGTGGTCCCAGAAATTCTGCCAATGACCTTTCTGAAATGGAAATTCTACCATCTGTGAAACAAAAGCCGAGAATCTCTCCCCGTCTCTGGAATCATCTCCTTTCTGGGATTTCCCGTCAGTTATAAAATGCCCTTCTCATTTCTCTGGGTCCTATGGCCTTTTTCTCAGGACAAAATTGAACCAAGGGGGCCCAGACCCACAGGCCACTCTTAGATAAGCAGATTATTATCAACAGTTAACATTTATAGAGCACTTTACATGGATTCTCTCATTTATCCTCATGAAAGTCCTATAAGGCAAATGCTCCTATTAGTCCCCATTTTATAGGTAAGGGAACTGAGGTAGACAGAGGTAAGTGACTTGCCCAAGGTCATGCAGGCAGGGCATGGCTAATACCAGCTGGCCACCCACATCACTTCTGACAAGGATGCTTACACCTCTGCTGGTTTTCTCTTAGGCATGGAGCCTCAGAATGTGAGACTCAGGAGGGGCTTCAGCTCTCTCAAGCTCAGTCCATAGACCAATGGAATTACCAATGGGAGGTACCAGATAAGTGGGCATCTAGCCTCCCCATCTAACCCCCCTGAGGCTGCCCACCCAGCCCGCTTTGAAACAGCTCTCAGAATTAAGGAACTTCTTGGTGTGAAGCCCAAAACTTCCATTTTCTAACTTAAAGTGCCTGACTCTGTGCTTGGCACACAGTAGGCTCTTAATGAGAGCTTTTATCCATTCTACCCAATGGTCCTGACTCTGCTCCTGGGGCCAGTTCAGCGCCCTTCCAGTACCCAGAAGGCAAATCTTTCAGAATCAGATTCGGTTTGTATTGAAAAAGAGACAAAATTGGAGGAACAGATCCAGATGAGTGTTATTACCTGGGAGCTTCAAAGCACAAGGACCTTGGGGAAAACTCTTGGCTCAGGAGTGAGCATAGGAACTGCTAGAAGCAGGGATGGGTTAAGCCCATGAGCAGACCAAGGGAAAGTCTAAGCTCAAAAAGTAACCCTGAATAAGGAGCCCAGGATCCATAACAATCACACTGGAACAAGAAGGAGCACACTTCTCCCTGGGAGGAAGCTGGCAATGGACACCAGCTTATGCTCTCCCACAGAAATGAGAGAGGACAGAGAAAACTCGGCTCTGAGACTCTCCTTCTGCTGCCCCTCCAGAGGGAAGGGGAGGCTGGACAAAGAGAACTGGCACACTCCTCTGAGGTTGATGATAGGGAGATCCAGGGAGAGCAGGGCTAGGCACTGCTGCCCCCCAGGCCAAACTGGGAAAGGTGCATCCCACCTCCTGGTGCCAGCATCCTAGCCCGATGCTCAACCCCAAGGGTGCTGATATGGCATCTCTGGCCTGCTTTATTTCAGACTCTTCCAGTGTTGAACCAAAGGGGTCCTGCCCCCTTAATGAGCAGGAAACCAGCCCTCCATCTGGGCTCCATCTGGGCTGACTCCTGGACCAGCAGAGGCCAGAGATGAAAGGGTCGATTACCTTCCAGTTATAAAACCTGGTGCCCAGGGGTAGTTCCATTCTGGCAGTCATTCCTCCTACTGGGCAAATGTTCAGTGTGTGTTTGAATGTGCTCCATGCTTGGACAGGGCTCGAATCAGGGACTACAACCCTCCAGGGAAGTCCTAGTTGGGGCAAGTTCCTCCACCTCCGCTGGTCAGCATCTTTTCTGCAATATATGGGGCTGAGCATACAAAGACAAAACTGAAACAATTTCTGCCCTCGAAGGAAGCATGGCAGAGAGGAAGCACCCCTTGGTGGGTGGGTGAGTGGGTGGCTCCCACAGTCACACCCACTACCCCATGGCTAAGTAGGTGATTTCCGAAAGTCTCTGCAGGGAAACTGGCCACAAGATTGGAAATGAAGTGGGCCCAGGATGGAAGAAAAGGGCCACATACTGAAAGGAATCTGGGCATGTTCCCTCCTCTGTCAATGGGTGGGTGTGGGTTTGGGGGCCAGATCCATGAGCTTATGGTTAACAGCAATGCTAATGCTAATGAGAAATAGGTAACATTGACCAGGTGCCAAGGACTGCTAAGCGTTTTACAATTATCTCACCTGAGCCTCACAATAAGGGAGACCGTGGGAAGTGCTATTACTAGCCCTATTTTAAAGATGAGAAAACTAGGCAAGGGGGTAGCCAGGTGGTGCCGTGGGAGACTCATCTTCCCGAGTTCAAATCCAGTCTCTGACACTTCCTGACTGTGTGACCCTGGCCAAGTCACTTAACCCTGTTTTGCCTCAGTTTCCTCACCTGTAAAATGATCTGGAGAAGGAAATGGCAAACGCTCCAGCATCTCTGCAAAGAAAATCTCCAATGGGGTCACGGAGGGTCAGACAATTAAAGACGACTGTAGAACCACAAGGTGAGGCCGACAGAAGAGGGAGGACAGAGGCTCCTGCTGAATACCTAGCTCCTTCCAATGGACTGGTAGAGGAAGGGCAGAAAGTGTGGCCCCCACCCCGCGACAGAAAACAGGGGCCGGCACCTTCGAGGAGCGCGAGCCGGGAGCTAAGCTACAGAGATCGGGCTCGGATGCCCCTGTCCGGTGTGCTGCGTCAGCCTGGGGGCCCAGCCCAGGGACCAGCTGGGGTCTGAGGGCCACAGGAGGCGACCTGGCGGAGCCAGGAGTTGTAAATCGAATGAGGCTCAGTGCCAGGAGCCCAGGGATCCGCGCCAAGCACGGCCTCAGCACCCACTCAGTGCCTGGAGCTAATAGTCTCTGTCTCCATGACCCTGATCCGGACACCCAACGCAGCCTTCCCTAGTCGGAGTGGTCTCCTTCAGTATGGGGATACAGGCGGCTCTCACTCCTCATCCCTTCGCCAAATGGGTCCAAGGCCTCTCCCTACTCGGGGAAGAGCTCTGCAGATCCTTGGGCCAGACGGCCAAGTCCCAGGCTGTTGGACTCCTTCCCTCCTTCCTTCGATGACGGGACAGCAGCCTAGCCCTAAGCGTGGCCGAGGGAAGCGAGCTTCTCTCCCCTTCTGGGAAGGAACCAGAGCAGCCTCCAGCCTCCCCTTGCCCTGGGGGAAGCCACACCCTGGGAATCGAGACTCAGTAGGGAACAGATGCCCCGACTCCTCTGACTTCCTTAAGTGCCCTTCACCGACCTCCGGTGGACTCCCTCAGAGGGGAGTTATCGGCCGAGAACACACCCATCTATCAGCTCTGCAGAGTGGGGGGAAACGAGCAGAGAATGCACAGGCCCTAACAGACCCTGATTCACCGCCGCGCTCTGCTCCACTTTCTCAATGGTTTGGGTCCTAGTGGAGAAAAAAAGAGGGGCAGCTCGTCTCTCTGGGCAGCTGCTGTCCTGGCTGGTGTGCTATCCTGAATAGAAATTAAGTGATAGGAGGGAGAAAAGGAGGGAAGGAGAGAAGAAAGGAAAGAGGAAGAGAGGGAAGGATGGAAGAAGGGAAGGAGGGAGGGACGAAAAGATGGAAGGAGGACAGAAAGTGAAGAGAGAGGGAAGGAAGGAGGAAAAGAAAAAGGGAAGGAGGGAAGAATGAAAGAAAGAAAGAAACGAGGGAAAGGGAGAAGAAAGGAAGGAGAAAGAGCAGGAAGGAGGGAAGAAAGGATGAAGGAAGGGCTCAGCAAAGAGAAAATATTGGACTACTAATATTAGATCTCTCTCCTGCCTGGGTGATGAGGAGCCTGTTCTGTCCAATTTTTCTTCCCAGGACATTGGGAGGCACCAACAGCTGCTCTCTGGCCATCTCTGTGCCTCACCTCCTGGTCTGGCCCCTCCCCCTGCAAGCCACCTACTTCCATGAGACCCTCGGTTCCTGGTAGGGAGCCTTCTCCATACCTAAGGCAGACCAAGCCCCTTTTACATCATCCTGCCCCGTCAGGCTCCTCCCTCCATCCTCCAACCTCCAGCTCCGAAAATTGTAATCAAATCAACTCTGCTGTTCCTGGAAATGATGAGTCAATCAATGAATCGGCTTCTGCTTTCCCTCTCTATCTTCACTATGCTGAGGGAAGGGGGAGAGGGCTGGGAAAGACCCAGAGCCTGGAAGAAGCCCCCCAGATGGGGGAGGCACATTCTAGGAAGGCTCTTATGAGGAGCTATTTACCCTGAGCTTTAAAGTCTGGCAGGGACTGGGACCAATACAGAGAGAGAAGGATGTGCAAGAGAAGGCTCAGCCTGGACTTTGGGAGGAGAGCCCAAGGAGACTTCCAAGTTGCTGTTTGGTCCTAACAGCAAGTGAACACACACACACTTACACACTCACACTCTCATACACACACACATTCACACACACATACTCACACATTTATACACACACACTCACACATAGACACATACATATGAACATTCACACACAGACATTTACTTACACACTCATACACATACACAGACACACATACGCACACACACATACACACACACAGTTGTGGAAACAGGTCCCTGCTGAATGACGAGGACATCCCAGTCTGTTGGTCTGCTGGGAGAGGGTGACCCATGGGTAATTCACTGAATCCTATGCCTCTGAACTTTGCGCTTTTGGAGTGTGCCTGCTCCTGGAACGAGAAGCAGAGCCAAGTGGGGAGAGCTCTGGAGTTGGATTGAAGAAGCCAGGCCTGGTGCAGGGGCTCTTTTTTTTTTTTTGAGCCTCTGATCCCCATCAGAGCCAAAACTAGGCTAGGGCAACAGAGCTGGACTCCGTGGCAATGAAATGTGAAGGGGTCACTGGAAATCTTCTCAGGCCCTCAAAGGCACAACAGCCTCTGAGCAGAGCACCAAGAAATCCAAACTAAGGAGTCAAAATAGGAATCTCTCCGATAGGGGTCCCCTTCCCTGGCCCCAGCCCACCCTCCTCCCTGGACCCCCAGTCAGGGGCTGCCTCCATGAAAGCAGCCTTTCAGTAACCTGGGGGGTTCTGAGAGGGGATCTTATGCCGTGTTCCAGGCTATGACCCCTCTCCCTAGTCAGACTGTGGCCCCCTGAGGGTTGAGGGGACTCAGGGCTAGGCAGACAGGGGCCCCCCAGTAAGGGTGCACTCCTTAACTGATTCCTGAGATTCCAAGGTTGTCGTTGCCCCCACCACCTCCCCACCCCTGCTGCCCTGTTAGAGCAGGTTAGACAGGTGACCACCTAGCCCACCCCCAGATAGGTGAAGGTGCCTGCTGAGGTCACATGGGGGCCTTGGAGGCAGAGCCCTGGAGCTCTCTGCACCCCACACCCCACTCAGCTCTTGGTGCACAATCTCTGAAGGTGAGAATTTGTTCCATCCTGTGCCCAGCACCAGCCTCCATTGTTGACAAATCCTTCCTGGGTGAGGATAATGAGTGTGACTTCTTCGGGGCATTTTTGAGACCCACCTGCTGTTGCCTTCTTGATGCCCCCCCTCCCGAAGAGGCCCTGAAGCTCATCACAGACCTGAGGAAGACTTTGTAAACAACCAGCATGGAGAGGAAAACAAGCTGCAGACACTGAGACAGAGAACCAGAGAGACCAGGAAAGAGATGCAGAGACAGGATGGAGGCAGAGACAGACGCACAACCACACTCACACACATTCACACAATTCACATACTCACACTCACACAGGTTCACACACTCACACGTGTTCACACATTCACACACTCACATTCACACACACATGTTCACACACTCATACACACACATTCACACAATTAACACACTCACACTCACACAGGTTCACACACACTCACACATGTTCACACATTCACACACTCACATTCACACTCACACATGTTCACACACACATTCACATACTCACACACGTTCACACACACATTCACATACTCACACAGGTTCACACACTCACACACATTCACACAATTCATACACTCACACACATACACACACATGTTCACACACACTCACATGCTCACACACATTCACACACATACTCACACACATTCACACAGTTTACACACTCACATTCACACTCACACATGTTCATATGCACACTCACAAATGTTCACATACATACACACACATACACATACACACACACTACCTGAATCTTGAGGGAAGGAGAGCCTCTCCATGTTGAAGTGGCTCCAGTACTTCCTGCCCAAGCAGCAGCAGAATGAATCCTCATGGGGGGGGGGCGGAGATTGGGGAGGAGCCGAGCCCGGGGTCTATGAGAACCACAGGCTTTGGGCAACTTTGGGCCCAGTGATAGTGAGAGAGGAGCAGGGGAAAAGGCTGTGCCCTGAGGAGGGGCTGGAGCCCAGGACTCAGGAGCCCCTGTCCCCTACAGAGAGTGAATGAAGCCAAGGGTCAGGAAGACCCAACTCCAAACCCCACCTCCCACACGGACCAGCTTTGGAATTCTGGGCAAGTCACTTAAACCTCTTCCTGCCTCAGTCTCCCCCACTGTTAAATGGGGATAATGATCGCCCGTGCTGCCCAGCACAGATGTAAGCATTTCACACGGTGCCTGGCACATTAAGTAGGCACTTTAAGAACACTTCCTTCCTTCCCTCTCTTTTTCCCGCCTGGGCCCACGCAGAACCACCCGAGGCATCCATGGTACACATGCCACGCAGCCAACTCTGGACAAGAGCCCTCAGAGGAGAGGGCGGGGCGCAAGGGACAGGGGGACCAAGGACTCCACTTAACAGAGGCATCTGGCCCTTTTTTAAGCCTCGCTGCAATCTCTCTCTTCCCCGGTCTTGATGCAGCCGCCAGAGGAGGCTTCCTGAGACGCAGACACAGCTGGCTGCGTTTTGCCACCACCCTCCTCCAGGAGCCTCCATGGCTCCCTGTTCTGCCCAGAGAAAACCTAAATGCCTTTGTCTTAGCATTTTAAGCCCCTTGTAGGCTGGATCCGACCTATCTCCCCAGATACTCCTGCAGATCCACTCATTCTTAGCCAAAATGAACTCTTCGTGACATTCCAGCTCCCGCCCCTCACATCTTTGCACATGCTGTGCTCCCTGCCTGGAAGACCCTCCCTCCCCAGCTCAGACCCTTGGAATCTGCTTCCATCAGGGCTCTACTAGAGCACCAGCTGCCTTCAAGAGAAGTCTTCCTGGAGCCTTGAGCTTTTAATGCCCACCCCAATTTCTTGGCATATATTCTGTGTTTATTCATCAACCTAGAGGATTTCTCAACCCATCAGAATGAAAACTCAGGGCCTGGCACATACAGTAGGTATTTACTCAGTGCTTCTGGGAAGGAAACAGCAAGCCACTCTAGTGTCTTTGCCAAGAAAATCCCAAACGGGGTCAAAAAGAGCTGGGCATGACTGAAAGCACTGAACACTAAATGCTTGTGGGGCTGGATGCCCCCCATTAGATCCTGCCCCTCCCTCTCCCCAACTCTTACCCTGAAGAGAAGATGGTGTTGGCTTCATACCTGCAATCCCCCAAGGATCAGATCAAACACCTGCTCTTTGTAGCTTTCAGGCTCCTCCCAAATATCCCTGCATGCTCCTGCCTCAGTTTACCTTGAGGTGTCACAGTGAAGAGGTCTTCTCAACGTATTCATTGGTTTTTCTGAATTTTTCCTGTTTCCTCTTTGTCTACTTAAAAGAAATGTTTGTCACTAGAGATGCATTTTTAGGAAGCAGAGGAGAGGTGGAGGGATGAGATGAGATGGAGGCAATGTACAGCAAAAACCCATTTGATAAAAAATAGCTAAGACTAGTCAGATAGATACTAGAGTCCTGCTTTCGTGGGTATAGGGATCCCACAATCGAGGAGCCCCCTTACTGATGAGGTTGGCACCTTCTCTGCAACTGACAGTCAAAGAGTTTTCTAGAAGTGACCTGACTCACCCATACAACCAGTATGTGTCAGAAGCAGGACTTGAACTCAGACCTTCCTGGCTTTGAGGCTGTCTCTTAATGTAATAATAGTAGCTAGTATTTAAATAGGCCTTGCTTCAAAGTTTGTAAAATGATTTACATATATTAGGTCATTGAATAAAGCACCTACTGGGTGCCAGAAATCACTACATGACCCTATCTGATTTCTGAGTGAAAATCCCAGAAACATAGTCTTTAAGAGCTGGAAAGGACCCTGGAGGTAGTCCCTGCCCCACCCCCAGGCAAGAATCCATGTCCCAAATATGGCCCCCCCAAATTTGTGTCTGGTTCTATCTGACACTTCCCTCCCTCCCACCCTTCTCCTTGCGGCCACCTTGTCTCCACCTGAGTTTAGGCCCTCATTACCTCTCACCTCAACTATCATGAAAGCCTCAGAGCTGTTAGCGGTCCAACCCGTCTCACCCCTCTCAAAATTATTTCACACTCTGCTATTTCCCCAAACCACAGATCTGGCAATATCATTCCCCCTACACCATCGCCTTCAGTGGTTCCCTACACACTCTTCATCCTGGCATTTAAGATTCTCTGTGATCTGGCCCCATTTGACTTTTGTAATCATTTGCTGGTGTTCACAAAAAAACAGTGTAGCACATAATATGGGAACTACCCTCCCAACCCCCATTCACATGGGCAGGTACCTAGTGCTTGGCTAATACATCCCCTTGGGGCTTTAAAGTTGACCCAGAAGCACCAGGAATGTCTTTTTAATCCTAGAGCTTATGAACCCCCACCTGTGGGCTTCCAACCATGCTTATCAGTGGATATTAATTAGTGAGCCAGACTAAATTAGCTTTTAGAAAAAAATATTTACTAAATTGGTGTGATAAGAAGAGTTGATACAAAAATCCTCCGCAAAAGCTGATGAGACATTGTCCCGCTAATATGAGCAGAATTCAAGGAAAAGTAGTCTCAAAATTGTGGTGAAAGGGAAGGAAAAGGTGACCTAGGAAGAGGCCAAGGAGCTTTCTCCATCCACCTTACATCCGCTGACCAATCAATTCCTTTTCAGGTGTGGCCAGGAGATTCTAAGCTCAACATACACTCAGATCTCTTGGGTTCTCGAGTTACACACTTATTTTATACAGAACTCATAGACTGTTATCAAATCTATCCCCCTATTAGAACAGACTTCTTGTCACATCTAGGGAGAAGTCCAGTCTATCTGGATTCAAAACTAGTGAACAATGCTGATGTCTTTGCACCTGGTCAATGTATCAGTGATAGCGCTGTATTCCTTACCATAAAGAGGATGCTGTGATTGTCTAGGCTGACTCCCATCCTGATATCAGCATGGCTTCACCAAGAGTAAATCAGGCTGTAGTAACCTCATTTCCTTTTCTAACAGGGTTACCAGACTGGTGCATCATTGAAACCAGCCTAGATTTTATCAAAGCATTTGACAAAGGCTCTCATGCTATTCTTCGCGGGGGTGGGGGGGGGGGGAGGGAGAGATGCAGGCTGGAGGATGATACAATGAGATGGATTTGTTGGATGGGCTAGACCTCTGTAAGAGCTGTCTTTTGTTGTTTAGTCTGCTTACAACCTCAGTCTGCTGGAGAAACAGTATTCCTGACGTTTTCTGGACATTGACCATTAGAAAATCTGGAAACTAAACTTCATAAAATAAAGATATGGTTTGGCAAGGGCATTGGATGAGGAAAGACAGATAGCTACCCACAGAGACATAGACAGACAGACACCAAGACAGCAATAGAGACAGAGTGGGAGAGAGAGAGAACACAAGAGAGACAGTCACACATACACAGAAAGGAGATATATGGGGGTGAGGTAGGAGAAGGTAGGGAGAGGAAGGGAAAGAGAGACAGTGAAGGAGAGAGAGGGAGAGATACAGAGAGAGACAGAGAGAGACAGAGACAGAGAAAGAGAGAGAGACAGAGGAGAGACAGAGAGAGGGAGGGAGAGAGAGAGAGAGAGAGAGAGAGAGAGAGAGAGAGAGAGAGAGAGAGAGAGAGAGAGAGAGAGAGAGACTATTTCCTGGAAACTCTCAAGCACATAGACTCTAGGGGAAATTCTTAGCTCAATAATGAACTTAGCTCAATAAATCCAGTAGGACTTGAGACCTGTCAGGCACACAGATGACCAGGGGAAATTCCTAGCTTAGTACAAGCAAGACAACTCTATCAAAAATGTCTCTGATATAATGAAAATAGAATCCTTAACAAAAATCCTAAAAATAGATGACACATAGTTATTCTGGGGAAAGAATGGCAATGGACTAATGACCAGTACCTGTCATGGTCCCTGATCAGCTTGCCATGTGATTGCCTGAAAGGGCAGAAGGAGCCACAGAGCTCCCTAGAAGAGAGGAAAGGATGGAGACAGAGTCACTTGACTGTTGCTCTTGTAGTAACATGAAGAAACAGAGAATGGCCCCGAGGAAGACCCCTGAAGGGTCTTTAACCTTAGCAAAGGACCTTAGTTCATGCCATAGGAAGACAGTGCATCTGTCTGTGCCCACAGGGAGAAAAGTACCGGAACTGTGAGTAGCACTTATCCAAATTACAAAATTCTAGAGTCTGCCTCTAACTCTGACCTTGAAGTTGAAGAGGCTTATAGGAAGAAGGAGAGAGATACCATCAAGGATCCACCACAAACTGCCAAGGATCAGAAACAGTGAACAGGGGTGATGATCCTGACCTAAGGTCAATGGGACAGTCAAAGTCTTGGGGGAGGAAGGATGCAATATGAAGATCCGTTGAAGGAACCTTGGATATTTAGCCAGGAGAAGAAAAGACTTGGTCAAGGGGGTTAGAGGAGGGCATTATAGTTTCTTCAAGTACTTGAAGGAGTGTTATGTGGAAGAAAAGTCCATTCCTTCTACTTAAGAACTAGTTGAATGGTCACATTCAAAGAGAGGTCATTAATGCTTCACTTTCAGGTTGGAAAGAGGACTCTGGTAGAGTGCTATGGAGATCCATGATTGGGCCTATGCTTTTGGACATTATAACCAATGACCTGGATGAAGTCAAAGATGATACAATAAAAGGAAGGAGGCCAGTTAGAAGAAGCTAGACAATCAAGTTGAAAAAGGAATGGTTAAAAAAGAATAGGGGAGTTTAGGAGGTACATATAAAGTTATGTACCATGTGGAAGAGGGATTCATTTTACTTTTTATTTAGTTTCAGGGGACAAGCCTAGGAGCAGTGGGTATAAATTACAAAGAGGCAGATGGAAATTTGACATCAGGAAAAGCTTCCTAAACAGAAGTCATCCAAAAGGGAGATGGGTTGTCTTGGAGGTCTTCATGCAAAGGCCAAATGCTTGGAAAGGTAGAAAGGACCAGGTTGGGAAGGGCTTTAAAAGTTAGAGTATTTTATATTTGATCCTGAAGGTGACAGGGAGCCACCAGAGTTTATTGAATGAGGGAATGACATGAGCAAATTGGTGCTTTAAGAAGATCTTTTAGGAAGATTTGGAGCTGAGAAGAGGATGATCTGACATGAGGAGAGACTGGAGGCAGGCTGATCCATAATCCAAGAGTGAGGTGATAAGGACTTGCACCAGGGTGGAAGCAATGTCAGAGGAGAGGGGGGAGTGGGAGGTGGTATTCAGAAGATACTGCAGAGGTGAAATCAGCAGATGATGCAGAGGTGAAATCTACAAGAGATGCTGCAGAGGTGAAATTGACAGACCTTGGCACCATATTGGATCTGGGGGTGAGAGATAGTGTAGTGTGAGCCTGGGGGACTGGGAGGAGGGGGCTTCTCTTAACACTTCCATCAGGAAGGATGTAGGGGGAAAGATAATGAGTTCACTTCTTAGGTATAATCTTTAAGGATATTTTGTTCAGGTATGGGATGGACTAATTGCTGAAATCTCTTTCAGCTCTGAGATTGTGTGATTTGGGAAAGACAGAAGAACAAGAGACAAGAGAGGTCAGTCAGTCAATTAGCATTTATTAATTGCTTACTATATGCTAAGCACTGAGGGGTCTGAGGCCCAGCAGGGGGAGAAGAAAGGAGGAGTAAAAATTCAGGGAAGGCTGCCACTCTACATTCCATAGGGGAGGTAAGAGAGGGGAAAAAAAAGAAAGAGAAATAAGGAGAGGGTTGAATTGCTCCTTCGCAGAGCCTGGCAGGACACAGGTAAATTGCCACAAAGCTAACATAAGTGCCTTGAAACTGGAGAGAGAAGAGGGGGAGAGGCCTGGGCTGGCAGAGCTGGAAAGAAGACATCCCTCACGCCACCAAGACTGACATCCATCTCCTGGCTCTGTCAGACTGCCTGAGGTGGCAAATCTGATGATTGAGAAAAGCCCCAAGGGGCACCCAACTTGACAGGGGCTACTCTGCTTTATGACCTTCTCTGATGTCTCCAGACACATAAAGATAAAATCCATTTTTCGAAGCCAAAATGTTATTTACTTCAAGCAGCAGGGTCTAGAACTCTCCCTTCAAGGGGTCTTTTCTTGGGAGTTAGAACCTCACAGGTCCAGGTCCAGGAAACAGATGATTTTCTGGGGCCAGGTTACAGAGTCAACCCAACCACAGAACCAAACCCTTGAGACAATAGAGCGGGAGTGGGTTTCATTGATTATTTCAAGTCAGGAGATCCTGGTTTGAATCTAGCCTTAGACACTTACTGTGCTTGCTTCAGTTCCTCATATGTGAGGCTGAGAAAGTCATAGCATCTACCTCCTGGGGCTCTTGGGACCAGATGAGACAATGTTTGTATTTTGCAAACATTAAAGCAACGTGTAAATGCTGGTAATGATGAGGATGACGTCCAGTTCCCTTCCATTTATAGAAGAAACTGAGCAGGGAACTTGTCTGAGGCCATGTAGGTAGCAGGTAGCAGGGAACATCTGGGAAGATCCTGGTTCTGGCTGCTCCCAGCTGATGGGGAGCTGTCTGGGCAGGCAGGGGCCCTGGAGGGGCCCTCTGGGGCCCTCTCCCCTTTAAAAGACTCCCACTGGCTCTGTCCTCCTCTCCCTCCTCCACCCCCTCACCTTACAAAGGCCATGGTCATATTCTCTAGTATATTTTGAATTACCTTTTTCAGGCACATCTTAGCTCATGCCACAACTGGACTGGTTCTTGCAGCAGCCAGGCAGCCAGTCCCAGAGATGGCGTCCCTGGCAGGTGCACCAAGCTGTCTCCTGCCTCAGTTGGAACATAACTGTGTGCCATACTTGGTGGCAGCTCCTTCCCTTTTCAGGGAACTCACAGGCTTCTTGTTTCCTGGTAATATAATCCTGGGAGCCCCCTTTGATAACATGTGAAAGTGTAGGAGGGAACCCAGCGAATGTCATCAGAGAGATGAGGTGCAGAATCCCTTTCTCACCTTTGAGTGGGGCAGCTGCTAGGAGGTGTGATTTAGAAGCCTGTCAGAGAGTTGGAACAAATGTGGGTGCATGAAGCAGGGAGAAGGGCCTTCAGCCCAATAGAGAATAGACAATGGAGATGGCAGGGCCAAAGCAAGCTTGCCAACCTGGACATAGTCTTGAGCCGCCCTGGAGAACAGAGCATCTCCCTGCTTCCCACAAGAGTTAAAGCCTTTCTGACTCCCTCTCCCAAATACCAAGTGGGTGGGTGGTCAAGGAGGTCGGCCCTTTCCCTTAGAATAATGAGGCCAAGCCTACCCCTTGCTAGCCAGGCTTGGAGGGAGGCTCAGGAAGTATCTCAGAAATCTAACCAGTCATCGGATTGAGTGGGAGCTCCTGGACATTAACTGCTCTTAGTATACACCTCCTGACCTGTGGGGGAAGGCGTGCAGAGATGTTGATGGATGGCTCATAGCATGTGCCTCTGAATGCCTGGGATACCAGCTCTCTGCCGTGTTAATGGACCTGGCTGACCGATGACCTCACCCAATCCAGGTAGCCACAAATATTTCCTTTGTCTGACCTTTAAGTATGAATACTTTTAATTTAAATCAAAATATTTCCCTGTGAACTTCAAGGAAGGAGCATTGATTTTCCTCCATGGAGACTTTGACAAAGAGAGGTCTCTACCATGACAAAGGTTGTAGCCTATTAACGGCAGGGAAGGGCTAGTTGGCCTCATCGGGGACATTAATGAGGTGGAAACTAATGGGGGAAAAATTGATCTCTTCATAATTTGTCAAGTGAGATGTAGTTTAGCTGAAAATCTCATTACCAGCACTGCTCTGCAGAATGGTACCAAAACTCATCAAAAGTCAACTTTATGAAGTGGTCCCTCCCAAGTGCCATAGACAATGGCATGTGGTAGAGTAGGCATGCCCTGGGAAGGAGCCCTGGCCCCTTTGTGTATCTAGACAAGAGCCAAAGCCTCCTTGTTGAGGCCTCCATAACCCAGCCCCCAGCAGCCTCTGATCCTGGTCCTTGGAGGCAGGCACTCAGAGAGCACCCCTATACCCACACAAAAGGGATACATGAAGCAAAGAGGCAGAGACACAAGGAGGCCAAAGGCCTTAGAGGACTGAGGACCTGGAGAGATTTGTGTGGGCTTGTGGTCTCAACAGCAGCCTTCCTGTACAGAACAGGAAGAAGTAAAGGAGCATCAGCCCAAGAGGGAAAACGTGGCTTGGAAGCCTGGAAAGACAGTAACTGAGGGAGATGGAGATTCCGGCCTCCCTTGAACCTGGACAGAAGCCCACAGGCACCATCTATGCAACCCAAAGGGGGGAATGGAAAGACACACAAGAGAACCAGGAGCACTGAAGAGCATCCTAGGGCTCATTCCTCTGTGGGTGCCCTGAGTCACATGAACTGTGTAAGTATAGAAGGAATAGGGACCCACAGAAACATGGACACTCCTGGTGGGAAGGGACCACAGACTTCCAATCTGATGTCTCCTGAGTTCCCAGGAAGTCCTCCAGGCTTGTCCCGATGCCCTCCAATGAGAGGGAACCTCTGGGCTCCCAAGGCAGCCCATTCCCCTTTGGAAGAACTCTCAGTGTTCAACATTAATCTTAAATCCTCTTCTTTGCAGCTCCATCCTCCCCTTTTGTTCTGTCCTCCGGGGTCCTCTTTGTCTTTTGGAACCCAAGGATGACCATTGTGCTCACCCCCACACAGCTCGCCAGGGAGAAGGAGAAAATGTTGGCTAGAACCACCCTAGGGTCTTCTGACTGCTGTGGAAGTCAGGAGCACTGCGAAGGAAAGCAGGGTATTGCTCTTATTTATTTACTTAGGTTTTGGAGCTGAGGGATTATAGGAGTGGAACTTTGCATGGACTGTTGGATTCAATTGATGAGGCAGTCAGTTTTTCTGAAATGCTTTTTATTCTCCCTCTCTTTTTTATTCTTTGTTTCAAGGGAAGGCTCTCTAGGTAAGGAGGGGGAAAGGATGTATTTGGTCATTAGCATGATGTAAAAACAAAAGGTAACAAATGTCTAAAAAGAAAATAAAACAGGCAAACAAGCAAGGGTGTGCCTTAGCCAGTAGCTCTCAGCTTTTGTGGTCCCCGATTCCTTTATATGACTGAAAACTGTTGAAGCTCCCCCCCACCAGCTTGTGTCTGTGTGGGTTCCATCTCTCAGTATTCACCTTCTTGGCATTATTATGATGAAGACAGTTGTTGCTTCTGCCATTCATCCTTGCCCTTGGAGAGTGCTGGTGGCATCATGGGGCGATATCTCGACTTGCGCATGAGTTTGGATTTAAGCGAGACAGAGCTGCACAAAGGGCCAGCCTCACTCTATCCTCCAGTTATCATCGAAATGGAGTTACAGGACAAGAGTCAGGTTGACTTGGGATAGCTCAGGCTGCTTGACCCAAGGCACCCAGGGGTTTGCCCATCTGACGAGACAGATTGACCAGGGTGTGGCTGCTGTCCATTCTCCAGCTTTTTGGAGCCACAGGTGAGGGCTGAGTGCCAGGGGAAATCCATGAAAAGGCCTCAGCAGCCTCACCTCAGAGGGGCTAGTCCTCCTGAACACCCCCAATATTATGGAAAAGGCACTTCGGGGCCCCCTAAAAGGGTCTAAAGGACCCCCAGACACACTTGAAGAACTGCTGCCTTTGCCCAAAATCATGACCGAGCATTTAGACGTTAGCTTCCCCCTGACAGAACCTCCCTGATGCGGATCCTTTACCAGACTCAAGGTGTTTTTACTGTGTAGGAGGGACAAGGGTAGCCCATCAGAGTGACTGCTCCCCCAATCACAAGTTCATACCCCATGTGTAATGGACCTGAGAGCTCAATGCCGCTTCACAGGAGCCTCAAAGAAAGACCAAGGCTTTGGATTAGCCAGTCTGTGAGCACACTTTGTGCGTGCACACACACACCACACATACACACCCCACACATACACACACACACACCCCACACACCCCACACACTTACACATACGCATACACACACCACACACATACCACAGACACACACACACCACACACACAATACACACTTACACACACCACACACATACACACACTATACACACTTATACACACACCACACACATACACACACTATACACACTTATACACACACAACACACCATACACACTTACACACAAAACACAGACACATACATATACACACACCACACACACTTACACACCACACATACCACACACACTTATACATACCACACACATACACACACCACACACACTTACACACACCCATGCCACAGACACGCACACCACACACACCATACACACTTACACATACTATACACATACACCACAGACACACACTTATACACACACCATACACACTTACACACACCACACACATACACACACACCACAGACACACACACACTTACACACACATACCACAGACACACACTTACACACACCACACACATACACCATACACACTTATATACACACCATACACACTTACACACACACCACAGACACACACATATACACACACCACACACATACACACATACTACAGACACACACAGATACACACACCACACACATACACGCACATACACACACCACACTCACACACACACCACACACACACATACACCACACACACACACACATACACCACACACATACACACACATACACACACACACCATACACACACAATGTGTTATTTTGGCTGCTGGCTGAACATTTCACGTACCTATACTTTGCTGCCCTCTATACACACCTGGCCATGCTGATCTATGTAGAGATGGGAAGTAATGCCTTGAACACAGCTGTGCCCCTGAGCCTTTCAGGGCCTCACTCACACTACAGGCTGCCAATCGCCACATAGTAGCCACATGCAAGTCTATCTCTGCCTGGCAGGGGGCATGCTTGAGTGAATGGTTCCTTTTGTCCTAGAGACCCAAAGGCCTGGAACTCGACACCAGGCACCTCATGACCCCACCAATCAAAAGCCTAAAGAATCTAGAGAGGCCATCGAGAAGTGGGCAACTAGAGATTTAGCCCCCAAAACAGGTCCCTGGAGGAAAGACGATAATAATGATGTCAGTGTCTCCTGCCTGTGCCAGGGAAGCTTGGACTGGGCACAAGTGTGGAGGAGGTTGCTGAGTTTGGAGAGGGAGTGACCCCTCGGGAATGCCACAAAGCTCATGTTGGGAAGCCCCAAGACACACATGCTAAGGCCTGAGTGAGGTGACTACACCACCAAGGTCACCCCCAGGGCGTGAGCTGGAAGGGGTCTCAGCCCTTTTGACATACAGAGCTCAGAGGTGGGAAAGGGCAAAGCCCAGCTCCTCTGGGCAGAGACTGAGCTCTGGGCCCCTCATGCCCAGCCTGTCCAGAATGTCTGTGGAGCATCCAAAGCATCTTTGAGGATGTGACTGGCCAAACACTCCTGTCTCTCCATGTCAGGCTGCCCTGCCTGACTGGCAGGGAGACACGGAGAACAGCCAGCATCACCAAGGTAGGGAGAGGGGGACGAGGGAGCTCGTCTGCCTGAAGGGGAGAACATCCCCAATTTCCAGTTTGTAATGTTTAATAAAACGCACGGAACCTGGAAGGAAGAAGAGGGTGAGCATGAGTGTGTCCCCAGGTAAACTGAGGCAGAGAATGGAGTGAGCCTGCATGAAACCCAGGGATGAGCCTACTTTGCTGCTCAGCCATGATGACATGGCTCTCCATGGTCCCTTCAGGGTTTCCTTGGCAGAGGCACAGGAGCGCTCTGCCTCTCCTTCCCCAGCCCATTTCACAGATGAGGAAACTGAGGCAAACAGGGTAAAGGGACTTGCCCAGGGCCACACAGCTAGGAAGTGTGTGAAGCAGAGTTATATTTCATTGAAATTCAGTGGCTGACCCTGACCTGCCACCACTCACCAAGCTTTTAGAAACCTCATCACAAAATGCAGGTCAATGCAGACCCCCCAGGCCTCTGCCTTATTTGGGGGCTCGCACCACTGACAGGTGAAGTCATTCAGGGTGTTTTAGGACAGTGAGCCAGCGAGCAGCAACCCTGCCCTGTAGTCTCTGCCTCTGCGGATACTGAGCAGAGCAGCCTGGGAAGTTTAAGCTAAAGTGGGACTGGCACAGATTCAGCATCTGAACTAAGCCTGGCCCCCACAGGGACCCCCTAGGGGAGGAGGAGGGAACTAGGATACCTGTGAAGCCAGCCAGACTGAGCAGGACAAGGCTCCCATATCTGTCATCAGGCCTATGAGTGGCCACAGGAATTCCAGCCTGGGTGATAGGGAGAACCTGGGCCTCACAAACAAGAGACAGGAGACTCCCCACCTGAGAAGAGAGCTGGGCTGCCGGAGGTGCTGAGCTCCTCTCCTTGGAGGTCTTCAAACAGAGCCTAGATACACATTGATCAGGCGGGTGGTAGAGGGCACTTCTGGTGTGGGACAGGTTGTGCTAGAACACACACAACCCCCTCACCAACAATGTATGAAGGTACCAGCACCCAAAGTCCTTCCCAAAGGTGAGCTATAATCTCCCTGGACATAACAGTACCTTCTGGAGCTTCCTGGAAATAGCCTGCTGGAAAGACCTCCCAAGGTAGAAGGCACATGCATTCTAGTTCATTCAGATGCCCAAGGAGCTCCAGGACTGACAGCAGAGAGCAGGATGTTGTGGCAGCAGCTGGCCACTCACCATGGACAGCAGGCTCCCCTGGGGAGGAGCTGACGGGAACCTGCCCACTTGGCCCAGCACAGAGCGTTAACTCTCCACACATGTCTGGGCTGGATGTGGCTGGGCAGAGCCATCCCCCCAAGACCTCCATGGGAGTCTTGGCTACAACACTTACTAGCCATGAGAACACAGACAAAGCAGGATTCTCATTGTGCTCAATTATTGGGGAAATGAGATGCCAGAGACTGACAAGGACAACCCCCCCACGGGGAAAAGGGTTGTGGGTTCCTTCAATAATTAACAAAACTTCAACATATCCACCAATTAGCAGCTGAGCTCAGAGCCTCCATCCAAATCATTAAATATTATTTATTTAATAAACTAGAAAAATCTTTTTCAAACATGTTATTTGTATTTCTTCATATAATAAATACCTCAGTCCCCCAGGATTAAATAAATATTAAAGTAATGAATATATAATTTATTAGTAATTAAATGATGAAACAGAAATAATAATTATTAAAACATAATATTTTGTTTTAGCTATAAGGACTACACTCAGTACTTCATTTCTGAGACCACCATCCTACTCCATTTAATTCATTCAGGATAACAAAGTTTCTTCCTAAGAAGTGTCTTCAAAGGAGGTGGAGCCAAGATGGCAGAGTAAAGGTGGGGACTTGCCTGAGCTTTCCCCCAAACTCTCCAAATACCTTTAAAAATGACTCTAAAAGAATTCTAGAGCAGCAGAACCCACAAAAACATGGAGTGAAACAAATTTCCCACCCAAGACAACTGAAGTCAGCAGGAAAGGTCTGTTGCAACAGGGTAGGAGAGCAGTGCGGTCCAGAGAAGATCCTTCCACTGCAGCCCCAGCCCCAGCAAACCAGGAGTAGGACTTAGGAGGGACTGAATCAGCAGTGGCAGCTTCTGGAGCTCTCAGTCCACAGACAATAAAGGGGCTGAACAACTGGCCAAAAGGAAATTACAGGGGTCTCTTTGCTAGCACTGAAGCAGGACTCTACTTTGACCATACTTGGATCCAGGTCCTAGGTGGCAGTCCCAGGGAAAGAAGGAGCCCTAGCACAGTAGAGGCTGCATCCACAATGGAGGGGAACCCTCCTCACAGTTCCAGGGCAGAAAAGAGGGCTTGTGGTTGCTCACAGACCAAGTGAGTAGTAAACACCTCTCCTAAGATCATACCACCATGGAAGAACTGAAAACTTACAGTCCCTAGAAGTATCTCTTAAAAACAGCTGGATGACATCCCTGAAGCTTCAGACAGTGTGCCCTCCACCCTGAAAGCAGAGCCCTACCTTAACTAAAAGTTAAAAGTCAAGCAATAGGCTGGCAAAATGAGCAAACAACAAGGGAAAAACTCCGACTACAGAAAGGTGCTGTGGTGACAAGGAAGATCAAAACACACACTCAGAAGACAACAAAGTTAAAACTCCTACATCCAAAGCCTCCAAGAAAAATATGAATTTTTCTCAGGCCATGGAAAAGCTAAAAAAGGGTTTTGAAAACAAAGTAAGAGAGGTAAAGGAAAAATTGGGAATAGAAATGAGAGTAAGGCAAGAAAATCATGAAAAACCAGTCAACAGCTTGATAAAGGAAACACAAAAAAATACTGTTATTTTACACCTTAAAAAACAAACTAGACCCAATGGTAAAAGAGGTCCAAAAGGCCAATGAGAAGGATGCCTTAAAAATTAGAATTAGTTAAATGGAAAAGGAGGTCTAAAAGCTCACTGAAGAAAATAATTCCTTAAAAATTAGAATGGAACAAATGGAAGCTAATGACTTTCTGAGAAATCAAGAAACATTCAAACAAAACCAAAAAATGAAAAATAGAAGACAATATGAAATATTTCCCTGGAAAAACAACTAATCTGGAAAATATATCTGGAAGGGATAACTTGAAAATTACTGGACTACTTGAAAAACATGATCAAAAAAAGAGCCTAGACATCATCTTTCAAGAAATTATCAAGGAAAACTGCCCTAATTTTCTAGAATCAGAGGGTAAAATAAAAAATTGAAAGAATCAATTGATCATCTCCTGAAAGAGATCCCAAAAATGAAAACTGACAGGAATATTATAGCCAAATTCCAGAGTTCCCAGGTCAAGGGGAAAATATTGCAAGCAGCCAGAAAGAAACAATTCAAGTATCATGGAGTCACAGTCAGGATAACACAAGATTTAGCAGCTTCTACATTAAAGCATCAGAGGGTTTGTAATATGATATTCTGGAGGACAAAGGAGCTATGATCACAACCAAGAATCACCTACTCAGCAAAACTGAGTATAATCCTTCAGAGGAAAATTGAATATTCAATGAAATAGAAGACTTTCAAACATTCTTGATGAAGAACCAGATTTGAACAGAAAATGTGACTTTCACACACAAGATTCAAGAGAATCAGAAAACGGTTAACAGGAAAGGGAAATCATAAGAGATTCAAATAAGGTTAAACTATTTACATTCCTACATGGGAAGATGATATTTGTAATTCATAAGACCTTTCTCATTGTTAGGTTAATTAGAAGGAGTATATCTACACAGAGGGCACAGGTGTGAGTTGTATGTGGAGGGATGATATCTAAAAAATTAAGGTGTAGAAAAATGTACTGGGAGAAAGGGAAAGGGAGAGGTAGAATGGAGTGAATTGTCTCACATAAAAGAAGCAAGAAAAAGCTTTTACAGTGGAGGGTAAGAGGGTGGAGGTGAGGGGAAGTGAGTCAACCTTACTCTCATCATAAATGGCTCAAAGAGGAAAAACACACACATATTTGGGTATAAAAATCTATCTTACCCTACAGGAAGATAGGATGTGATGGGGAAAAAAGAAGGGGGATTTGATAAAAGGGAGGAGAGATTAGAGGAGGAGGTAGTCAAAAGCAAAACACTTTTGAGGAAAGACAGGGTTAAAGGAGAGAGAGGATAGGATAAGTGGGAGGAATAAGATATAGGGAAGTACAGTTACCAAGAGGGTGAAAAAAAATTGAAGCAAGTTTCTCTGATAAAAGCTTCACTTCTCAAACTTACAGAAAACTGAGTCAAATTTACAAAAATAAGAGCCGTTCCCCAACTGATAAATGATCAAAAGATACAATCAGTTTTCACATGAAGTAACCAAAGCTATCTATAGCCATATGAAAAAAAAAATGCTCTACCTCACTATTGATTGGGAAATGCAAATTAAAACAATTCTGAGGTACTATTTCATATCTATTAGATTGGCTAATAGGATGGAAAAGGTAAATAAGAAATGTTGGAGGTGATGTGGGAAAAAATTAGACATTAATGCCGTGTTGGTGGAGCTGTGAACTGATTCAAGCATTCTGTAGAGCAATTTGAAACTATGGTGAAAGAGCTATAAAACCATGCATACCCTTTGACCGAACAACACCACAACTAGGTCTGTATCCCAAAGGAGACAAAAAACAAGAGAAAAAGGACCTATATATGTACGGAAATATTTATAGGATCTCTTTTCTTGGGGCAAAGAATTAGAAATTGAGGAAACGTCCATCAATTAGGGAATGGATGGGTATGTCATGCTATGTTATTGTGATGGAATACTGTTGTATTATAAGAAATGGTGAGCAAAATGCCCTCAGATAAACCTGGAAAGACTTCCATGGGGCTGATCCAAAGTGAAATTGCTGTGTACAAATTCACAGCAATATTGTAGGACGATCAGCTGTGAGTGACATAACTGTTCTCAGCAACGCAATGATCCAAGACAACTCTGAAGGACTAGGAATGCACAGTGCTATCCAGACTGAAGCACACTTTTTTACATTTTATTTCTCTTGAGTTTTTGCCTGTTTTCTTTCATAACATGACTACTATTGACATGTTTTGCATGACTACACATGTATAACCTGTATCACATAACTTACTTTTCAGTGAGGGGCATTGGAAGGGAGTTCAGGAGAGAATTAGGAAGTCAAAGTTTGAAAAACAAATATTAAAAATTGATTTTACATGTAACTGAAGAAAAATCAAATGTTAAATTTTTAAAAACACTTAAAAGAGAAGTTTCTTCATTTTCTTTGCAAGATCAAGCCCACAATTGTTTCTTAAAGAAAAAAATAAAAGGATGTTTGGGGGCCACCTAACAGTTTGCAGTTTTCACTCAGTATCATCCTTCTTTCTGTCTTCCCCAACCTGTAGCCCCAATGTGGAAACAGCACCTTCCACTCTTCTCAAGCCTCACCTTGAAGTCTCTGTCCAGACTCAGCCTTTGTAAAAGTCTCTTTGCTGTGTTTCTTTAAAAAAAATTGAACAGTTAATATAGTTCTTATGAAAACGAGTTTTCTCTTCACTTCCTTTCTCTCTGTCTTCTCCACAGTTAATCTCAGAAGTCCCCAAGTTCAAAGTTAAATTCACACCAACTCTTCCTGATTGGAAAGAAGCACCTCATTGAAAACAAGATTAACAGGTGCTACTCTCCCAGCTTCTCTGAGTTCAGAGATGAGTAACAGTTCCTAAAGTCTCCAGAGGAGAGGCTTTTCAAATAGGATTTAGACTTGTGACATCACATGTAATCCACACCCCAAAGATCATTGCTATGGGAGTCTCCCCTCATTGGTGGCGATCAGCAGCCCATGTCTGCATATGGACCAGGATGGACTCATGGGGAGCTGGAGAGGACAGAGATATACCTCTTCTGGCTTCCAATGGTCAAGAGAGAAGACATGTGGGATTCCATCCTTTCTTCAGGGCCACAAAGGGAGAAAGATTCTGGGAAGAAGTTTGGTCAAGTCTTCCTTCCCAGCTGGCAAACTAGAGACTGGGGGAATTTTCCCCTTTGGGTGAGACCTAGGACCCTCTCCTGGTTGAGTTGTTATCTCGCTCCTGTCAGGGGAGCTCTGTCCAGCTAAGACTGTCCGGTGTATGTGCTCAATGTGTACACTTTCTCTGGTTTCTCTTTTGCTGTTGACCTGCACAAATGGATTTCTTTACTATTTGCCATGCGTGTTAATCATAGAGGGATCTGGAGGGGAGTTGAGCCTTGAATATAAAGCTTGGGGCCTCCCTTGCCCATAGGAAATAGCAATTGAGAGTTTAACTTGAACCTAAAAATTACGTCTCTTAGACCAACGATTCTGAACCTTCGGGTGGCTACCCTGCTGAGGGTCAAATGATCCCCATAGGTCACAGGGGACACCTAAGACCATCAGAAAATGCATATTTCCAATGGTCTTAGGAACCTCCTCTATCCATCTCCAGGCAGGCCTGCCCACATGTAGATACACCCACATATGAGTGTTAAAGGATTGTGGCATTAGGAAGATTGAGAACTACTGCCTTAGATGAATTTAAGGGAGCAAAGAGAGACATTTCTAGTCCAGTGCCCGTTCTCTATGAGGAGAAAAGAGCAGCCTCTGGCCCTCACCTCCTGTTTTCCCTCCTGGCAGGAACCAGAGTCTCCCCTGGAGAAGGTTGGGGATGGTGGAGACAATAGGGATGGATCTATTCTGGACTCCCTATGAGGCTCTTGATACCGTATGCTAAACACAGAATCACAGAGTTGGAAGGACTTCAGAAGGTGCCAGGTCCAAATATTAACAGCAGGCAGCCTCCGCTATGTGTCTGGCATCCCAGAGCTTCCTCTAGAAGACATCCAGTGAGAGGAAACTCAGGGTGCTTGGGCGGCTCCTCTTCCTGGAGTCAACTGGAGCTGTTGGGAAGATTTCTCCCAACATCTCATCTAAAGGTTCCTCTGCCCCTGTCCTGCATCCAGCTTCTGGCTCTGCGCTCTGGGGCCCAGCTGAACAAGCTTAAGCCCCTCCACGGGAAAGCCCCTTCCCCTGCTTGGAGACATGAAGCCTTGAGGTTTCTCTCCTGCAGGCTAATCGTGGCAGGTGGGGCATCTCCTGTGACACATTCCTACGTCCTCTGCCCTCCATGTTCTTCAGATTGTTAGCAGACTTCTGAAGAGTGGGGCACAGGACAAAATGCAGTTCCATAAATGAGATCTGCCCAAGGCAGGGGACTAAGGGCAGGGCCAACACCTCTCCAGCCTCCCTGGATTCCCCTGGGCTGCTAGGGCACAATGTTGGCTCATGCACAGCCTGTGCCAAGCCGCTGTCATCCAGGTGTAAGGCATTCAGTTCATCAATCCCCCTTGACTTTCCTATTGTTCTGGAACTAGAAGAAGTCTCCATGGGGCATCTAGTCCCAATCCTCCACATTACAGTTTAAGAAGCTAAGGCCCATGGATGTTGCCCAAGCTAACATTTGTAATCTCAAAGCACTCCATAATGGCCAGCCATGATCCAAAGGCCCAGAGCACTTCAAGCTGGATCCTCCAATGTCAGAGACAGGCTCTGTCCACTCCATCCCACTGCCCCCTCCAAATCCCAAAGGCACACATGGGCTTTGATGTGCAGGTGCCAGTGAGATGGCCAGGAAGGAAGCAAACTGGAGAGACCTTTTGTCTCAGCCCTGGGCAGGATATTGGGCCCAGGGCCTCCCTCTGCTTTCCATGTAGGGGAATGGAAAAGGCTTTGAGTTGGGGGACAGAGGAGGCCTCAGCTCAACCCCAGAGCTGGTTGGCAGCTGCTGGGTAGACACTGTCCATGTCTTAGAGTCTGCCCTTCAGAGCTGAAAGCTGGAAAGTGCTGGAGAACTGGGGGGAGCTCTCTAAGGGAGCAAGCCCAGCCCTGGACCAGGAGGAAAAGCCTGAAGGTGTGAGCTCCCTGGCAGGGTCTGCTCCTAGTCACCCAGACAGGGGAAGGGAACACAACAGCAGGAGGCTAGGAGACTTCTTTTTTGTCTTTGTCTTTCTTTCTTTTGCTGATTTCTGTCTTTTCTGAAAGAGACACAGCAAGAAAAAGCTGATGAGTTTGATCCCTAAATACTAAATAAATAATATCAGCACCCCCTCTGCCCTTGGGGAAGAGATAACCAAGGATCTCAACTAAGCCAGGAGCTGGGGCAGAGCCAGCCCTCCCAGGCCTGGGCCTGCTCAGGCAGGGTCCCACAGAGCAGCACTGGGCTGGGTAGAAGCTAATCTTACATAAGGGCCCAGCGGGCACCACCTGCCAGCGCCACCGGAAGTCATTGGCATCCCTGTAAACCGAAGGCAGGAGGCCCTGGCACAGCGGCCCACACAGGCGTCTGTGGACCTTCCCTCAGGCCTCCCATGCTGCCTGTGGTGGCGGCAGCACAGCCGGCCTTCAGAGAAGGTTCACCAAGCAGTTTACAAAAACTACCTCAGATCCTCCTAACGACCTTGGGAGGTAAGTGTCTTATAACACCATTAGTATTAGTCCCATTTTATGGGTGAGGACATTGAGGCTGAGAATTGACGTTATTTGTTCAGGGTCACACAGCTAGGATAAATCTGATAGAGCATTCACACTTGGGTCTCGTGGACTCTGGGCCCAGTGCTCTGTCCACAGCGTTGCCGTGTGACACGTAACCATATGCTTTCTGTCTTTTCCAGACTGAAAACTGCTCTCCTCACCAGGGAAGCCAGAAGTAGAAGGAGGATCACTCAGCACTATGCCCTCCCTGGCTAGACTAGACCAGCAGCCCAGGCCCCGCTCTGTGCCCTGAGGCTCCTCTTCACCCCACAGCACCCAGCACTCCAGAGGGCCTGTGATCTCCTCAAACAGACCCGCCCTGTACCATTCAGCCTGAAGGGAGGTGAAGCCATGCCTGGCAGGTGTGAGGAAGCCAGACCTGGTGGCTGTGAAGAAGCCAGGCCAGGTCCACTCTCCAGAGCTGCAAGTCAGAGGGCATGCAACTGGTGGGGAAGGGACGGGGACAGGGACCACGCTGGAAAGGGAGGTAGCATCTGTTCTGTTGATCGCACTCAAAGAACAATCTTTTGTAATCCCTTGATGCGAGCACAGCATAGGGCTTCAGTAACTGGATGATAGCCTGGGACAGCCCTGTGGGAAGGGTAGGGAGACATGGAGTAGGGTATGGACTGGCCTGTCCAGCCGGGGGTCTCTCTGGGTGGCATCCCAGACTCACAATTCGAGCAGCTGGGTCCAAGTCAGTTCAGCGAGTGCTCTAAGGGGGGGAGGAGCTGCTTAATGTCAATCACACCCCCACATCTGCCCAAATCCTGAGCACACCCTCTCCCAGGGCATGGCGGCTCATCCAGGGACAGGCACCTTGCTATCCTCATGGGGACAGAAAACAGACATTTTTAAAAGGACTGAGAAAGAGGTGAAATAAATATCTTATGGAATATTTTATCTAATGGCACAACCCCCCCCCACTTTCTCTCACAAAAACTATTATAAATGATATTTTAAATGGAGTGCTATGATTATACACATTTTAGGGGGTCTCATTTTCACCCTCTGTGAAAAGTTGGGCTCCAAGGTCAATTGATTCCAACACCAGGCTTGCGTGGCTGTCAAAGGGATGGAGGAGACCCCACCGGGATTTTCAGATCTGGGCGGCAGAAAGCAGTCAGTGTGGCTGAGCTCCCCCAGACGCTACACACACCATCCACCCAATCCACCAACAATGCAAAAGTTTTGTGTCGCCCTTTCCCAAAAGTCAGTTAGTCATTCTCACAAAGGTGCTGCATTTGATATTTTTAGCCATTGGCTCCAAAGTCCGTTGAAAGTACTTATTTGGAAGAACTTTAAACAGGTTGGAAAAGTCTGTCTCCAAGTTGCTCTGTGTGTGCATGTGTATTTTTGAAGGGAGAAGCTAGGAGTGCGTTTGCAGGTGACACGCTTCCATCTTTCCCTACAATAAAAGCTGCAGCTTTAAATGTCTTGCTAATTGTGCTGGCACCGTACCATAATTAGCCAGCATCTCCAGGCACAGTACACACTTAGGCTGAGGTTCATCGTCAACGATCACAGATGTAAATGCATATTTCACATAATTGGGAATATTTTGAGCCGACTTCTTGTCACACCTGGTTTGATTGTCATTGTCTCTACCTCCTAATGTGGCTGACAAAGAGCTAATGCCGGGCGTGGCGTCGGCAACGCTGCCTTTTCCTTGTCACTCACTGATGCTCCCAAGATGATGCCATCCTCCATCTGCAGGCACTTTTATCAGCCCTGGTTCCTTTTGTGAGAGTTTGTTTAGCTAAAGCTGTTTGAGATGGTCTAGAAATCGCTCTCCACAAGCACCATGATCAAGATACCAAAGAGTGAACAAATCCATGAGGGAGAGCGCCCAGGCCTCCTGTGACTATTAAGAAGGACATGTCCAACCCACAGACTGACTTGAAGTGTCAATGTCTTCTATATAATGAGTATTTAAAAAGTCTAATTTATTTTTCTTTTCATGATTAAAGCAAAATAGAAAGAAAAGTCCTAAGATTTTCTTCCTACAGTCTGGTGACTTGCCTTATAAACCCCATTTTGGTAACTGCCAATTTAAGGTATGGTAACTGCTCTATGTAGCTTAGACAGGTGTTGGACATCAGGCACCTGGGAGGCCAGGATGTGCCCTGTAGGCAGGCGCATGGTGGAGATGCCTGCCCTCCAGGGTCTGAGCTCATTAGGAAATGACCAGTGACTTAGAGATGATCAGGGACATGATGAAGTAAGCAGGAAAGGTGACTGCTGAGTGATGGGGACCCCCCAAGGGCAGAACAAACCTGTTGGCAGGGGAGGTGGCTGCTGCATGCAGAGGAGCATGCCCAGCTCCTTCCTGGCTACAGGTTTAAGGGGCTATGGGAGAAAAGGCAGGAAGCCTCAGGAAAGATCCAAGAGATAAGTGTTTTTAGGAGACAGTTCGGTTCCAAGCAACTCCAGAAGAAGGAAGGAAAGGAAAGAGAAGAGGCCCAAGGTGAAGGGTGAAGGAGCATTTGTAAAGAAGAAAGGACTTCAGAGACAAGGAAAGGAAGTCCAGAAAGGAATAGTGACTGAGGAGGCTGTGAGCTGTTTCCTGGGAGTGGGGGAAGAGTAGGAGAGATAGGAGCCATGTCACAACAGATGTGACATCCACGAGGATGTGAAGAGAGGTCTTTTTTCTGTTTTCTGACCCAAGAATGCCAGTCATCCAGGACAACCAGCCCAGGAAGAAAAATATTCCCGAATATCTTGGGGAGAGCAGTAAAAATGTGAATTAGATCTTCCAGGACGAGGGCACTCATTCTCCTTGTGGTCCTCACTTTAAGCTGCCTGTTCCCAAGGATGCCAGCAAAAAACTTCTCAGAGGAGCACCCAAAGGACACAGGGCCTCGTGTGCACAGCAGCAGAGATGGGGAGAAAGCAGAAGCCTGTTCCCCTTTGCCACACCACCTTTCACCCTGGGGCATAGGATAAAACCAGCTACTTTAAGAAGATGGTTAATGAGTCTCTGGACTTGGGCTTCATATATAGGCATACCCATCTAGGTTGTCTAGCAAGCCTCAAAGTTTGTACACCAAACAAGGGCTAGTCTAAAAAATGACAATGCCTTTTTTCTGGACTTTGGAAATTCTGCTCAAAAGAGTCTCAAATTTCAATTCACTTCCATTTCACAAACCTTTGCTGAGCACCTGCCATCTACAAGGTACTGAAGATACCAGTATAAAAGTGAAGTGCAGCTCCTGCCTGTAAGGCAAGGAATGCAGACGGGGGAATTGTCCACATATCGCAATCACTCCACAGTTATAATGGAGCTCCTTAATTTCTAAGCCTAATTCCAGGCAGAGAAGTGGAGACACCCAGAAATTTACCCCAGGGTGCCCCATCACCCAGAACTACAACTCTGAACAAACAGAACAAGTTGGAAGGTTTATTGATAACTAATCATTGATTTGGCTCAGGCTCCCACCCAGATAGTACTCTGGGAACCGCAGAATAATCATTTCCCTGAATAACAGATTTCAGATTTTTGCTAAGAATTAAAGCCACCCTAGTGAGCCTAGAACACACATATTCCATCCTCTTCCCTATTTCAAAAATAAGGACATTTGCCCTTCTCCAGCTCTGCAATGCCTTCCCTTCCTCACCCATCTTTGAAAGGTCTCTGGTGGGGGCTCAGCAATCACACCCACCAGTCCTTTCAGCACCTTGGAGAGAAGCCATCAGCTCCTAGTGTCAAAGGCAGTAAAGAACTGTCTATCTCTTTATCTAATGTGTGTTACTCAATCAGCTGTCTAGGTCCTACCCTTTCCAGTCCAAGAACCATTCTCCTCTGCTGGGCAAAACAAAGCCCAATGAGCTGAATGCCATTGTCTTCTCTCTGTCATCCACTCTTACCTTCACCCCACATAGAAGTAGTCTTCTCCCTTCTTGTATCCTGGTCTTTTCAGCCTTCTGAGACAGTGTGCAGGGACACACACACACACACACACACACACACACACTACATATACATACCATACACATACACACACCACACACATACACACACTACACACATACACACCACATATACATGCCACACACATCCACACACCACACATATATGCACACATGTGCACACACCACACACACACACACACACACACACACACACTCTGTTGTTCTTACCTTTCCTTCAGTCTATTCAGAGCTTGAGCATCCCTGATGACCCCTTTCCAGGACTGTCCCCATATCCTTGTATTCATTCACTTAGCTCTCCAATGAGAGCTATCCCAGCATGGAAGGTCTCTCCCTCTCTTGAGGGCTTCACAGACACTAATCCTACGATAAGTCTCATAGCTTTAGGGCTAAAAGGGACCTCAGAGGGATTTGTGGAAGGGAATCTTGTTCAGGCACAGGTACCTTAATGTCTGAGGTTCTAGGATTTAGTGGCTGGGGAATTTGTCTTCACATTGTGTCTAAATTGGAACCTCCCACCCAGAGAGAGCCTTCTCTAGGGGGCCTGGCTCCAACCACCAAGATCAATTGAATGCTGCTCTACCCTCTAAGAGGTTCTAGGGAAGGCATAGAAGCTGTAGCTCAGTAAGGGCTAGTGACTACCCCCTCCACATTTCTCTGCTTAAACAGTGCATGGGCTGAGTGGAGACTAGAAACTGCCCGAGAACACACTGATCTGTGAGGAGCTAGGAAGGTAATTCAATTCCATTCCACCAACATTCATCAAACACCTACTTTGTGCAAGGCCCTGCCCTGAGCTCTGGGACTACAGGGATGATGAATGGTACATTCTCTGCCCAAAAGTAGATCTGGTCTTCTGGGGGAATAGGGCATCTTGAGTGTCTGACAAACCTCTGGGCTGGTGCCCTCACTATTCTTCAGAATGGCTGGCTCTACTCTGAATGCCCTCTCCTGCTGGGGACCGCAGCCCTGTCCTGCTCCTTTCCTGGACCTACCCCTCCCATGGAGGCCCTTCCATGCCCCCATGCAATTAATTGGCAGTTCTTTGCCTGAGACCTGAGGTGAGAAACAGATCAGACACACCTGAATGAGCCCCACTCCCTGCCCTCCCTCCAATTCACCTAACCCTTGTCTGAATGAGAAATTGCCCTGCCCCCAGAGAGCCCTCCCCAGCCTAGAAAGAGAGCCTGGGTTAACCTGGGTGAGGAGTCTGGAGGGCTTCTCTTCCTGGAGTATCAACCCCCTTGCTCCTTGGCTATGACCTACAGGTCATCTCACCTGAAGCCCAGGCTTCCTTGAAATACCAGACCCCTCCAAGAGCCACATATGTCTCTGACTATCCCATTCCTGAGGATCCTCAGGTAATTCTCATAGCTTTAGGGATGAAAGGGACCTCAAAGGCCATCAAATTCAATCCCCTCCTTTCATAGATGAGGAAACTGAGGCAGAAATGAGGTACTTCCCCAAGGTCACCCAGCTGGTAAGCTCCATGACTCCAGGTCAGCGTCTATACCCTAAGCTGCAGCGACCCCTCAGTGCCCACATCTTGGGCACACAATGCAGATGGCCAATGAGCTGAGCCCAGAGCTGATATGAGGAGGGGAACAGGTTGCCAGCCAATCCTCTGATTACAGAGGTTCTCCTGCAGCTGGGTTGTGCCTGAGAACATTTGGGAGCAGTGAAGAGAGGAATGATGACCACAAGCTGACCACAATTCACCTCCAGCAAGAAGGAAACGTCATTAAAGAAATCTGAGAAAAGGAAGGGAAATGGGCAGGGTTAGGCAAGAGGCAGGGCTCACGGTGAGAACTATCCAGGCAGGGCACTGGCATCCCACTAAGAAGGCACAGGGATTCTGTGGAAGACTTTGGGAAGACACAGGGGGACACCAGCCAGCCAGGATGAGAAAGGATAGAGGGGCTGGGATGTGCATGGATGGAGAGCATACCCATCTGGCCTGCTCCTCACAACACCCAGGGAACTGGGTGAAGCAGGCATAACTGTCTCCTTTAACAAGGAGAGAATCAGGGGGCAGAGGGGGTGAGGCCCACCCAGAGGGACTCCATGACTTGCCCAGTTGCACAGATTTGGGGTGAGCGCCCAGGGCTCTGGGGAAGATCTGCATCATGCCCTTTCTCCTATACCTCACAATCTCCTGAGCCCATAAATTCCCCCAAACCTCTAGGGGAGGGAGTAGGATTCCCACTCAGCTCCTTGAGCCAAGTAGCCTGACTTTCTGAAGACTTCCCAGGCAATATGTGATAACATCATCCTGGATCTCCTGCCTCTGGGTAAACCCAGGTTTAGCAGACAAAGCACCTAGCTGATGCCAGGCAGACCCTTCTACCCAGCCAAGTTCATTGGGGTCAGAAACCTTGGGTCTGAATGCTTTCCCTTCCTATCCAAAGACCTTGAACTAGCAGAGAGGGAGCATCTGAAGCTCGCTTCAGTCTCTTCCATGCCTCCCCAGTGACTCCAGATCTGTAGCCACCACCACCCCCACCTCCCCCCAGTTCTTAGGCTGCTTGACATGTACAGAGCTGAAACAGAGAAAGCCAGCTGTGGGAGGCTGGTCGACAAGAGCTCCGCAGCACACTCAGCATCCCCTCTAAAGCTAGCCTCCTGGTGAACGACAGTTCGTTTATTTTCATAAGACGTGTTTTACATAAGCCCCAAAGTTTCATACACAATTAATTCCCTCCACAAAAGAAGTGTGTTTCAAGTCTGGATCTCCCAGCAATGTGGCTGCCACCACCGCTTTTCTCTTTCAACCTCAAGTTGCCATCATCATCACCCTGTAATTAAGTCTGGGAAAAAAATCTTGCTAACCCAATAAATCCGGCACTTGGTACCATTCCTATGTGCCTAATGAAAAACCCCATCTCCACATGGCTCAGCTGAAAACAGGCTTGGCAGTCACTTAACTTAATAAGCTGCGTTCTCTTTCTGGGAACAGGGAACTTAGAGAGTTGAAGAAATAATGGAAGTCAGGCTTCACACCTCCAGCTGGCCTTCAGAGCCCCCTCTGGGGCTTTGTCTCTCTAGGTAAAGAGTGCACTTTCCAAAAGCACCCTGGAAGGCCAACTTCCTAGCTGTGGTTTCTATCTTCTCCTCTTTGGAGCAGCAAGACTCGCCCATGGGGGAGGAAATGACCTGCTTAGGATCCCCATGCGAAGACTTCCCCAGACCCAAGTCTTATCCTAGGAAAGGACTGGCACTTGGCCACACACATGTGTGTGCCTAATGAATGCTATGGGAATAGGGAAGGAGGAGGGAAGAGCAAGGGAAGAATGGGAAGGAAAGTAACTTGTACTTCTGCCCTGCCCCCAGACTCTGGGTTTATGCAGATTAGGTCCAGTGCTCTCCCCTTCATGCATTGTCCCTGCCCAAAGTTGCCTCAGTCATAATGCACTCATGGTGTACTCCATGTCCACAAAAATTCTTATCCAAATTCCTCATCATGACATGGAAGTGAGCCTTGAGCACTCATTAATTATGCCTGCAAAGCCCTGGAATGGCCCTGGGAAAAGGCTGACTCTGCTTTCTGAAGACCAGAAAGGTAATTGGGAAGAGGACAGCACCAGTAGGGCTACCCACAAAGTGAGGGAAAATGCAGAAGGTCCCTCCATGGTAAGCAGCCTCTTTTTCTTCAGTTGCATTGGGGGCAAAAGGGAAGACAGCTTAGAATCACACCATTGTTGCTCATCAATAAATGTTCATTTGACAATCGCTCTTTTAAATGTAAGATCCTTGCCCAATGACCAACTGTTGAGCACATTATTGGAGAAGGTGAACCCTATGTAGCATGACATATTTGCTATAAATGAAACCAGAAGAGAGAAAGAAATCCTGCTAAGAATGTCTCACAGGTCCTCCAGGGATAAACAGAGGAAGGAGTTGATGGATTGGGTTTTATCAGATACTCAAAAGTTACAAGAAACATCATTTCATGAGACATGTAGTCCTCACATACAATGACTGATAAAGATTGACAAAAAGACCACCAATGAAATAATTTCAGATGATGTTCCAACATCAGTGGCTGAAAAGGAAATGGTGGAGTCATAATTCAAATCAAATCCACCTCTGCCCTGGTACTTGGCGATTTCAGTGCAAAGGCTGGAAGAGGTGAGGATGGGGAGAAATATGGGCAAAAGTTTGATTCCAGAAGTAAGAATGAAAGGAGTAAAAGACTTGGAGATAATATAGAAGTCTGCCTCCTCTGTATCATGGACACTCTCATCAAAGGAAAAATTGATGGGCATGAGACAAATAACATCCTGAAGAATAAAAGTGACTACATTTTAACCAACAGGAAGGTAAGTGGTGAGTTTGGGTATTATCCCTGAATTAGCCATCTCTGTACACACAACCAGACCACCCACTTAGAAGAGCTAAGATAAGAATTTATAGCAGAGAAGAAACACTAGTAATGAGGAAAAGATGGGAGCATAACTCTGAATCATGCAAACAAGCTACTGATAATCAAGAATGGGAAATGGAAAAAGAGGCAACATTGACACCAACTGTCACAATTTTATCCAGAACTTTAACCAACATGAATGAATTGCTACAAGGAGACCAAACGGACTCAGAAAGCACCTTAGTGAACATTTGTCTCCATCTCGAAGCAGAGAGAGATGACTGCCGATGCCCCACCAGATTGGAACACAAACTCCTTTGAAAAATCGAATGAAAGATTTTGGAATATTATGAACAACGTCATCTCTCCAGAGAGAAGGGGAGCTGATCAGGACCAGTCTAAGGCAAACACAGCCAGATATTTCGCTAAGCAAAGTCAGCCCACGGACACTCGGGAATGAAGGTGGGAAGCAGGCAACCAACAATAAAAATATGGGAAATGGGAAAACTTATTACAACAAACTGCTTTCTCCACCCTTGGACACTAATATCAACACCTTCAAGGTTATTACAAAGGACATAGGAAAGAAGAATAAAGATGGGAAAAGCAGCCAAATTGTGTAAAGACTGTAGATAGGGTGAATAGAGGACTGGGCCTGGGCTCATCTTCAAGAGCTCCAGTCTGGCCTCAGACAATTACTAGCGGTGTGACCCTGGGCAAGTCACTTAACCCTATTGTGCCAGTTTCCTCATCTGTAAAAACAGCTGGAGAAGGAAATGTCAAACCACTCCAGCATCGTTGCCAAGAAACCCCCAGATAGAGTCACGGAGTCGGACACTATGGAAGAATGACTAAGCCACACCAGTGTATGCAGGAGATCCATGCTAGAGGCACCACAGTCCAAGGGCATCGAGGGTCTGATTCCCACGTTATTGAAAGAAAAGAAGGAAACAGGAATAGTTATTAGGCATTTACTGTGCCAGGCCCTGCACTAAGCACTTTACAAATATTATCTCACCTGATCCTGACCACAATTCTGGTGCTTTCATTCTCTCCACTTTACAGATGAGGAAACTGAGGCAGTCAGAGAGAGGTTAGGTGACTTTCCTGATGTCATACAGCTAGTACCATCTGAGGCTGAGTTTGAACTCAGGTCTTTCTGATTCAAGGTCATGTTCCACTGCACCCCCTAGCTGTGTCAAAAACAAGCGAGGAAGGCCTCTTCTGTTGGTTAGAGCCCTTTGGGAGAACCATGGGGGATAGTCAAGCATGGGTTGGTTTCATTTTATATCACTAGAAGAATCTAAGTCATCAATGAGATCATAGACCTGTCTGAGGACCACTGACATCCAGTGTAGAAAGGGATTGGCTACAAACACACCCAGATGGGTAACAGGACCCATGGAGGTGATGCCCAGCATGGACCTGCAACCCTCTTCTGAGCTGTCTCTCTCTCTTAATCCAAGCTACCCTCATGCTGATTTGCCTGAGAGTTTTCCCAGCACCAAGGGCAAGATCCAGCCATGTGGCTCTGACTGAGCACTGCCAGAGTTCTAGGAGTGACCCTGGCATAAGAGGAACACATTCCTACCACACCCCACTGTAGTCCCCAGGGCCTCACCAGTGGGCTTCTCATTTATATTAAACCAAATGTAATGAAGACCCCATTAACTCTTGAACATAAAACATCTATTGGACAACAAGGCAAGAAGAATAACCGTAACAGTTTCCCAATACGAAGCAAATTCAAGAAGAATCAGTATATCCCACGTCACCACACACAGCATCCATGGGGAAGTGGATGGATGCACACTCATAGAAATCTAGCAGGGAAAACATGAGTGGGCAAACCCATTGCTTCAGTTAGCTCCTGTCTTGAAGTCATACACAAGCCTTGATGTTCTTGGCCCCTTAAGAAATAACTGGAACCACAGAAAGCTCACCTTTGCTGGCTGTCCCCTTCTGGTCTTCACCTCTCTCCTGCTAGACAAAGATGCTCCTTTCCTACTCTCTAAGGAATGAAGCAGTGATGAGCTCTTTTGTTCGTAACCACTCTTAACAGGGCTCTGAGAAAGCGTGTGATATTATTCGGACAAGCAGTTCCCTTAACAAGAGAACTGAGAAGTTCCTAAGGTAAGTTCTCTGACCAGTGCAGACAAGCCCAATCAGCCTTTCACTCAACAGGATTCTGTTTTTAATCAGCTCTCACCCAGTCAAAGCTCTTCTCATTTCAAAGCACATATAGCAAAATAGACACACTATGTCTTTTCTTCTATGGCTCTGCATCTCAAACCAGAGAGGGGAATTTAGAGCAACCAAGCATCTTCAGGAGGTTTCCCCTTCCTCAAACTTCAGACAGCAATAAGCTTAAATAGCAGCAGAATTCAGTTCTCTTCCACCGAGTCTTCATTAGCCTTTCTCTAGCCAATTAGCAAAGCAATGTCTCTCTTCCAGTCAGGAGGCTCCCAGCAAAGCAGTCGAAACTTTCTCAACAGTTGACTGTCCTTCTGGTTTCTTCACACTAGGCTTAAAAGCTATTCTTTCTTTTATTTGGTTATTTATTTTCCCAACGTCTCAAATCAAAGTTTTCTGGAAGTCAGTGACTCATCTTTACCTGATAAAGCAAAGAGTGAAAGCCAAGAAATTCACCTATGAGCTCAACATCCCTTATTCAGCCTCCTCATAGTTTCCAAACAGTTGTTTAGTTTATAGGTTTGTCCATTATTACCTCTAAAACTCAAAAAAAAAACCACAGTCACACGAAGATGAGCAGATGGACCAACAATGTAGTCACTATAGTCTTGGCTATTTCTCTGTCTCCAAACAGGTCACCTGAGGGGCATTTCCATATCTGTTCTCCCTAACAGCAAATTCCTCTCCTTACTTTTGGACTGAGAGAATGTTTCTTCATCGGTTGATTTCATCCTTTTTCCTTGTACAAAAGGCCTTTTTCTTCCTTTTTCAGCAACCACACTGTTCACAAATGAAAGAAGTAATATCTGAAATCACATTTCAAAAAAGGTGGGTGGTTGGGTGCCATGATCCTATATAAGCACTCAAGGTAGTATTTTCAATTCAAGAATGGGATATCCAGGCACCCTGTTGAGCAGAGCAGATAGGACAACACACACACACACACACACACACACACACACACACACACATCTCCTCCCCAAATGTTCCCTAGCCACACAGATCATGGACCTGGCTGTGTTTCATAACCCACACTCAGTCTGCCTCCTCCCACCAGGGACGCATATCACCTACAAAGTAGAGCCACGTTGCACAAGAGCATGAGTTGGGAAACCTTCTTGGCATCCAGTCTGAATCAACCACTCATGTTGCTCATACCCCCTGTTAAACCTTGGGCCCCTCACCCTCTTGGAGTCTCAGCTTGGTCACAAGACTCCTCAAGGATGGCTCTCCTCATCCTGCCTGCCTGTCTCTGGGGATGGGGGAAGGGGGTGTTCTGAATGGACTGAAGCATTCTGTAAGCTGCCCAGGCTTGTGCAGGGGTCAAGTTTGCTCTCATTTGCAGGTAGTCTGTAAGCTCCTGTTTATGACATGGTATCTCCTTACTTAGACTTCAAACTCCTTAATGGCTAAGACTTGCTTAGATCTTTTTGTGTTCTTAGGAGGTAGGGTGCCTGGCTTCCAGCAAGAGCTTAATAAATGCTTGCTGATTGATTGCCTGACTAATTGATTATTGACAGGTTGGCTTCACCTAGCACCAGGAGGGCTGATTAGTAGAGGGTTGGTCTCACATCACCCGTGTGCAGAGATGTTGTATCCAGCTCCCCCCTGAAGTCTCGGCAGAGCTCCCCACCCTGTATAACGTCCCTTCCAAGCGAACCACCTCCTGGTCCCAGGTACTGTTATTAATGGCTCCCCAGCATTCCTTCTCCCTTTCTTCCCCAGCTTCCCCCCTTTCCATCCAGATCTCATTATCCTGCTGCTAATCGCATGCAGCTGGGCCCTTGATCAAAGCGATTGGTTCCGTAATTCACCCAAATGGATCGTAAGCCAAGACATTTATGATGCCCTTCCCACAGACCCCTCTGTGATTTATCAGCTCACAGATCCCCAACACTGGCTGTCCTGGGGATGCAGAAACATCTCACTTAGAAACACCTCTAAAAGGCAGCAGGACTTAGGGGCCTGCTTTAAGCTACCACCCCTCTTCTCTCCCCTAGACTTGCCACCCACCCAAACAGGTACATATACAAGTCCAAAGAATTTTCCTCTTGACACGGTCTCTAGAAAGCAACGGAAATCAAACTTGGTGGTTTTCCTGATTCGCTCCATCAGTCAACAAGCATTTACCAAGCCCTACTGTGTGCTGGGAAGTGTGGAAGACAGAAGGAAATCCATGTTTGCTAAGCACCTACTATACACCAGGCACTGGCTACGCACTTTACAAAAACTAACTCCTCTCAACCTCATAACTCTGAAGCAGATGCTGTGATTATCTTCATTTCACAGCTGAGGAAACTGAGTCAGGAGGCAGTGAAAAACCTGCCTGGAGTCACAGAGCTAGTATCTAAGTCAAGATCTGAACTCAGGCCTTCCTGACTCCAGGCCCAGAATTCCACCCAATGTGCCTCCATCTGCCTGGGGCTGAGCTCCCAATGTGTGCACCGTACAGAGTTCAACAATTTTCATCTGACATGGGGAAAATTCCAGACCTTATCATAAGCCCTCTCCCAAAAGGAGGTGACCAGCAGCCTCGGACGTGGCCAGTCGCCCCCAGCCAGACCAGGTCTTTAGCTGGCTCATCTCTGCTCACATCAAGCCCGTCCCCCAGAAAGGCATTGCTGGGGAACAGCCAGACTCTTGGAAAGACTCTTTCAAGGACCGGCAGCCACACCTTTCCCTTTCCACAATTAACTGTAAGAGTAGAAGGAGATAATTCCATGATTCCATCGTGTGTCTTGTTTGCTGATGACCAAAATCGTCTGATTCTGTCTCACCAAGATCTTTCTCAACAAGCATCCTTGATCCACAGGCCAAACTCATTCATGACTCCCTAGAAGGTGGAAACATTGAAATCACCATAGTCAACAACCCTTGGAGCATAAACCTCAGGCAAGGCACCAAACGGGAGATGAACACTTACCAAAATGTGCAGAGGAGATGCAGGGCAGAGATCCCGAAGGTGAAGGAGGAATTCCCAAGGGCTGGTGAGGTCCTTCAGCTGCTTCTGTCTGTGGGGGGCATTGCCTTGATAGCGTCCTATCCCAAGACATTGGAGAGTCTCCTAGATAAGATCTGGAGTTTGGTCTGACCATCCACACAGAAATGACCACATGGATGAAGAAAGTCTATTGCCTGGTTTATGGCATGCAGTTGTATGGACTCCCTGCAGAGCATATCTAGCAATGTCTCTAGGACAGATAGCACAGAATGACAGTAAGTTAGACTCCCCCCCCCCCCCCGCCCAAGTTAAACAGGAAGGGGGTTGGGGGCTGACTTATGAGAAGAGCTCTGGGCTTCATTTTTCTCATCTGAGAGATTCTGGGATTGACCCAGATGGCATCTGATGCCTTTTCCAGCTTTTACTCTATGATCCTATGAGCCTCTGGCCCTGGTTCTGAGCCCCTGCTGAGAGCTGCTAGAACCCTACTTGAACAAGACAGGAGAGAAGAGAGGGACAGACAGGCAGGAAGTCATAGACAGAGCACATTTAGTCAGCTCTTACTGTTTGCCGGGTGCTGCACTACACTTAGCAGGCCCTGACATCAAGGAGCTTATGTTTCAATGGAGGAAAACCACACATGAAGGGGAATTGGAGAGGAATAGGGCCCCAAGAGCAACATGGCAGGGAATGCACAGAAAAGTGAAGCCTGGGTCTCCTGCTAGGATAAAGCCCCATTCACGATGGCTTTTCTTGAAGATATTTCTCCAATGACCCCGTGCTCCCCTTCCTGCTATACCTCTAAGCATGTCACCTCCACCCCCCTGGGGCCACCAGCCTGATGTGGCTTCCCAGATTCCCTTCTTTGCCCCAAAGTTAGCCTGAGGTCTTCTAGCAGGCCCTTCTTGGTGATTGACCAAGGACTAAGAGGAGATCCATATGCATTTCAGAGAGAGTCCAGATTGGGTTATGATGTCCTGGCATCCCTTGACGCAGAGCTGGGCTGCTGCTGGTGGACAGGTGGGAGAGAATGGATGTGGGGGAAAGGGCAAGGGAGGAAAGACCAGACTCAGGGCTTACTCCTCATCTCTCCCCCCCTCCCTTCACTGTTGTTTGTCCTTCTAGCATCAGTCTCACCCTGGACCAGCCCTGGAGGGGCCTGAGCATCAGCAACCAACAAGGGTTTCATGACTACAGTCATGGACTCTTCTTCCAGTAAGGACTGGACTTTATGTCCCAGTTACTGCCTCATCCAGGCTCTCTCTGCCCCTCTCTCTGCCTCTCTCTTTCACATAGCCTTCCTCAGGCACAGGTCTGACCCTGTAACCCCACCCCGACCCTGTTCAATAAGCTCCAGTGGCTCCCATTGTCTCCAGGATCAGACATAAAACAGGATCAGGATCTCAGGATCAGACATAAAACCCTTCTGGCTCTTGATGTTCTTTATAATGGGCTCCTTCCTACCTTTCCAGGATTCTTACATCTCACACCCCCCCCCTGACAACTGCCAGAAAAGCTGACCATCTCTGGTGAAAGAACCATTAGAGGCTGATGTGCCAGAGGCAACTTGTTTGGTAAGAAACAAAGCAGAGAAAGATAGCAGGCTACCCAACAGGGACTGGGGGCTTACACATTGAGAGAGGCTCTCCCAAAGGTTACAGGGGTGAGCCTCCCAGAGGCACAGCCCGGGGCTGCTCCTCCTCTCTTACCCAGACTGTGACTTCCCTGAGGGCAGGGCCTGAGTCTCTTTTTTCTCCTAGATGGAGGAGCCCTGGGCAAAAGCCCTAGCTTCCTCCTCCTCTCTTTCCTTCACAGGGCCTGGTCCAGGGCCAGAACACACAGTAGGTGCCCACTGGCTTCTTGGCTGACTTTCAAAGCCCTTTCAGAGAGTAGGAGGCCAGAAGTCAGTGGCATTCTCTGCTTGTTGCTGAGTACTATGTGGGTCAGTCCTGGCCTCTTGACCATCTGGTAGGAATGATGCTTTTTCAGACCATACTTTCAAAATCCCCTCCTGCTGCCAGTGTTCGGCTTTGAATTGCAAGCAGGAGATGGAGATGTGTCCCCAGCCAAAATTAGGCCCCAGATAGAATAATTCATCTGGGATGCAGATTGCTGTCTGCCCCATTAATACATGTCTTCTTGGTTGAACTCGAGAGCATGTACAAGTCGCTTCCTGTAATCCCCAAACCCAGCACCTCCAAGGGAGTCTTCCCTCACTCCTCCTCTCTCCACGGAACAGCTCAGCCAGGGTTAACCTGGACCAGCTGCAGGTAATCATTCCAGGTTCCCACCTCAAGGTTCTGCACTTTGGGAGCTACAGCTGGGAAGCTCATGAATTCGACCAAGCCCAGGCCTGAGGAACAACAATGCTGATGCATATGTCCCCATCCTGTAGCTGAAAAGAACCATCCACACCAAGCTGAAACCAAGCAAGGTGGGAAAAGTGGGGCCACGGAGGACCCACCGTCCCATCCCCCTCTCCTCTTCGGGGCTGTGGAATCTAAGGCAAACACTCAGCCTTGGTTTCCTCATCCATACGTAGTAAGATGAACTTTCTTGCTAGATGATCTCCAAGCTCTAAGTCTATCACAAAGTGTGCATTACAAGGCACTTCAGTGGAAGCCCATCTAGCCCATACCAAGGAAAAGAAAAGAAGGACAATCCCCTCTCTAAAGTCGGTGACCAGTAGCCATCCAGTGTCTGCCTAAAGATTTCCAGAGATGAGGAGCTCACCACCTGCCAAGTCTGCTCTGTGACAGCTCTCATTGTCAGTGTATGGGATGAGTGTAAACTTCTCCATTTGGGATTGTGAACCTCCCTTTCCCCCCTCCATTGCACTTTCATTTTCTTTCTCTGCTCTCCTGCTTTGGTGGGCCCCTCCTTCCCCTTTTCTTGTTGTCCCATTTGGGAAGAATCTGGTGAAGTCTGCCTCTCAACCAACAAGAGAGGAGACAGTCAGGAAGGCGGCTCGACTACATTAGATTGTAAATTCTTGCTGTCTTTTGTAACACGCCTCTTCTCCATGATGAGTCATGGGGAAGACCACCCTCTTCTCCAGGGGAAGAGAATAAACTCCTGTTATTATCCTAAGAGATCTCCATGTTTATTTTTTCACTAAATTAAGGATGAGGGTCATTTTTCACCCCAAACATCAGGAAGAACTTCGTAGCCAAAATACAGCCTCAGTTTGCCTCTGCAGCTTCCTCCATGACTCCTGGCTCTGCCTTCTGGGGCCAGACAGAAAGCAGCTCATCAATCTTCCACACTGGACCTTCCTGATGGCCTTACAACCCTGAACCAGTCCTGCCCTTCAGAAAATCCTTTATAGATTCACAAAAGAACTTTAGAATTGGGAAACCCTTCATGGAGCATGGGCCTCAACATTTTACAGCGGAGATAACTCAGACCCAAGGTCAGGAAATGACTTCCCCACGATCACACTATTGGTTAGTGGCAGAAAGGGGACCAGAAACTGCAGTGAGACCAAAAAAGTTTGGGAGGAAGACACCTACTTCGACCTTGGTTCTGTTTATGGTTATGACCAAGGCCTGGGCTGGATCCCAAGGTAGAGGAGCTTTTAGGTAGAGAGGATGCCTATTGGGAATGATGTCTTTGGGAATCAAGTATGATATAGAATGATGAAATATACAGATCTGGAATAAGAATCAGATGCAAGACAGTAAAGGGTTATCTCTTTTAACATTTAATCTTTTTTCTCAACTACGTGCAAATAAAATTAACATTCATTTTTTTTATTTTGAATTCCAAATTATCCCCCTCCCTCCCCATTCCCCTCCTTGGGAAAGCAAACAATTTTATATAAGTTGTACAATATTATCTTTGTTCAAGTGGAAAAATGGAATCCATGGGAATCATGGTGGCTCACAAGCTAAAAACAAAACAAAAAGGTTTTGATTACAAAGGCAAAGTCATTGTACCTGGGCTTCCTCAGCCGACTGTCCAAATCAGAGCCAGCACGGGGGCAGGGACGGAGGAGGGGGAGCCGGGCCTGTAGAAATGGAGCAGGTGGTCCACGAAGTGTTAAACACGCACTTCAGGAGGAAGTCTGAGCAGTAACGCCAGTCCATGGCGCTGGCCTTGCCTGAGTACCTCCCAACAGACCTGCCTCAGCTTCGGCCACATTGCCCAGCCATTCCAAAGAAAACGTTGGGGGGTGGGGGGGGCGGAGGGGCGGGATAGACCTCAGAAAACAAACAGCTTTTGAAGAACAAATACTGGGGACTCATTCCTTCTTGAGAGGAAGAGCAGGGAAAGCGGCCGTGCATAGAAGCCCCCGAGCTGCCCGTCTTGGCACTGACACCAAGGCATCCTTTTCCTTCAGTCACCAGGCCAACCCCGGGGTACTCACAGCAGCAGCAGCAGCAGCCCCGCCGCCAATCCTTCTGCCGCGCTCGGACCCTGCGGTCCCCCGCGCTGTCCTGACCGTGCTCTCCCTCTTGGTGGAAGCCTGGAAGCCTCTTCTCTGCACCTGCTCACTTCTCAGATGATGGAAGGAAGAGACTGTCCTTTCACGGCCTCTGTCTCTTCAGTCCTTGGGTCCGAGAACACTGGTGATCTCTGCCCTGACGCGTGAGCGTACATCTCCGGCAAAGAGAGCACCGAAGGATGAAATGATTGAGCAAATCTAGAAATGATAGGTTGTCAGTCCACAAGCGTTTAATAAGCATTCTGTGTCCACTCTGTACTAACTGCTGGTGATACAGATAACAGGAGGGATCTCACATTCTGACTGGGCTGGGGGCGCAAGCATCAAAATAACGAAGTGCAGCCGAGACACAGAGGCTGGGAAGCCACATGAGAACTACCATCTATATAGGGGGGAGACCTGAAAGAAGGCAGGGAAGCCAAGAGGGGCAGTGAGGACACTGCCAGGACAAAGACATAGGGATGGGCGATGTGTGTGACGAACACCATAGCCACTTTGGGGGCTGCACCCTGGCCTTTCTGAAGTAGGAGGGGCCGCAAGACTGAGTTCCCCGAGTTCCAGGTGATGCCACAAAGAACAATCGATCAATCAGCATTTATTAAGCATCTACTACTCCCCAGGAACTGGGCTAAGCCCCAGGGATACAAAAAGAGGCCAAGACATTGCCTGCCCTCAAGGAGCTTCTAATCTAACAGTGAAGCCAAAAAAAACTTGAAAGTGAGCGAGGTTGTAAGATGGCTGGAGCTCTCTTCTTGACCAAGAGAGAATGAGAGCAGGTGTCTGGATAGCCAAGACCCACGGGTAACAATGCCCTGAGCTGCCAGGCTGGCCATCTGCTGCCTGGAGTCATCCATCTCCTTTCTGGCCAGGTGGTCTCTAGTGCTCTACAAGGACAATCACTTCCTCCTTCCATGGCTCTTCACCCAGTGTTCTCCACAGAGATTTTCTTACATCAATCAATAGCAAATAAACATTTACTAGGCACCTACTATTTGCCAGACACTGAGTTAAGTACTGGAAATAAAAAGAAGTGTAAAAGAAACTCCCTGCCCTCAAGCTGCATACAGGATAATTAGCTTAAAAGGGGAAACAAACAAGCCACAAACAGGATAATTAGCTTAAAAATTAACAGAAGGAAGGGACTGGAATTAAGAGGACTGGGGGAGGCTTCCAGTAGGAGGTGGGATTTTAGTTGGGACTTAAAGGAAGGCACGGAGGTCAGTAGTCAGAGCAGAGGAAGGAAAGCATTCCAGGCATGAGGGACAGCCAGAGAGAATGCTAAGAGAGAAGAGGAGAGGAAAAAGGAAGGGAGGGCAAGAGAGGGGAGGGGAGGGGGGGAGGAGAGGGGAAGGGAAGGGAAAGGAGAGGAGGGAAGGAGAGGGGATGGTTCCATGTATCCCTATACAGAGCAAGCTTGAAAAAGATTCTTTTCACTTGACTCGAACTCACCCTGTGCAGGAAACCCTTCCAGAGCATTATTAAGTCTCCACTTGAATCCCTGTGAGGACAAGGAGCAGACTCTCTGTACGCCAAGGCAGCCAGAGCTCCTGGTTCTGCTCTCCTCGGCCAGACAGAACAAACCCACCTGATCCTTTCAAGCCCCTGGACATCTCTCTGGCCATTTCTTCTCACAACCAGGATCATCCAATCCCTTTCACAGACGCTTGTGGTTGGCTCCAGACCCTTCCCTATCCTGGACATCCTAATGAATGAGATCAACAGAGACCAAACATCCAATACTGGACCCAAAACTAAATGTGTGGAGAAGGCTTAAATGCCCCACCTTGGTAGCTACCCAGAATCACAGGCAAATCTCACACTCAACTTTGGGGGCCAGGCCTGCCTATCACAGAACAAATGGATGTAAGTTTTTCCAAAATAATTCCTCCCTGTGATCAGAGAGAGATTGTTCCATCTCTAGCCCACAGAGACTGATTGGCAGCAATGACCTAGGCAGCATCTTCTGGGCAGAGGATGCTAGCCAGTCTTACTGAGCACTACATAGGGCAGAGAATGGCCAAGGGACCTAGCAGAAGATGTGAGCCCAGCTAGTACCATCAGCTGCACAATGCCCTCCACTGGTCTGAAGCGCAACCATGGTGCAGGTTAACAGAGCAGACCCTTGGAGAGCCAATGGCCAGAGACAGAGAGAGTCAGGCTCAGGAAAGGCTGCAGAGCCAGCTCCTCTCCAGCTCTCACTTGGCCACCCTCCCAAGCCACCAGACTCAAGAACCCTGTAGTCTCCAAGGTAACCTCCTTTTGCTGTGGCCCCCACCCCAACCTTATCCACTTGGGTGCCAAGACTCATCATTCAGAATTCTGGCCCAATGGCAGCCAGCATGAAGTGCCCAGGGTACTGACATGCCCTTCAGGTCAGGGTCATATCTAGGCCCCCAACAACTGGCAAGCTTCCTCTCCTCTCCCTTCTTCTCTCCTCTCTCTTCCCTCCCTTCCCCTTCTCTTCTCTTCTTTTCTTCTCTCCTCTTCTCTCTGCTTCTCTTCTCCCTCTCTCTCCCTCTCTCCCTCTCTCTCCCTCTCTCTCTCTCTCCCCCATTTCCTCTCTCTCTCTCTCTCTCTCTGCTTCTCTTCTCCCTCTCTCTCCCTCTCTCTCTCTCTCTCTCTCTCCCTCTTTCTCCCTCTCCCTCTCTCTCTCTCCCCGTTTCCTCTCTCTCTCTCTCTGATTCTCTTCTCCCTCTCTCTCCCTCTCTCTCTCTTTGTCTCTCTTTCTCTCTCTTTCTCTCTCTCTTCCTCTCTCCTTCCTCCTCTCTCTTCACCACAGAAGTCCAATAAAAAAGTATGTACAGTTACAGCCTGAAACTGAATAAGGAAAATTAGGTAATCTGATACAGGTTTTAGAAAATCAACCCCAGAAGTGCTAAAGAGAGAAGAATGGTTACAAAGCAGTTTGTCTGAGAAAGATCTGGATGTCTGAGTGGACCAAAAGGACAATATGAATCAATGGTGTGAAGTAACAGTCACATAAGGGAATGAGTTCAAATTCTTCCTCGTACACACGTTGCCTTGGAACCATGTATGAGCAGCTCATTCCACCATTCCTGCCCTCAGTTCCCTCATATCTAAATGACAGGTAGTTGGACCAAATGATCTCCAGTGGCCTCCAAGGTCCCTGCTCATTCAAACCTCCCAGGCCTCTACAACTCCAGGGTAAGGTACAGAGACAGAGAGAAGTAGATATCTCAGATCAGGATGGGTGGGGAAGGGAAGGGCACCTTCTGGGAAGGCAGGCATCTGTTTGTGGATACCAGCAGGCAGCTCTTAATAGACAATGAGCTATCACTAAGACCCAAGGTGCAAAGAATATTCAGTCCTGAACACCAGGCTTCCTTAGTGAGGCCCCACCACCCATGGCCTTGGATGCCATATGTTTGGTCCTGTTTCCTTCTTCCTGATTCCTGCCCTCCATCCACCCCTCTGCCTGATGGAGGCCCTAGGAGGGTGGGAGGGGACAGGGCAGAGAAAACAGGTCACCTGAAAAGTGCCCAGAAGACCAAGGGAGGAGCCAGAACCAAGCCAGAATTGGTCAACTCATCATGGACAAGAAACGGTCCAATTCAACAGCCAGGTCAGCTTCCCAGGAAAGCCTCCAGAGGGCTGGAGGTGAAGAAAGAAGAGTATGTGCCTGCCACCCAGAGAAGCCAGGAGAGAGGGAGCTGCTCTGCGCACCTGGAAGCATCTATCAGAGCCAGGACCATTCCAGTCTGGGTCATGACCCCAAAGCTAACTGTCTCCACTCACACCAAGCCTGATCTGCCTCTGCCCATGTCTATCTGAGGGAAGCCTTAGTCTGTGGCCCTTCAATCCCTGTCTCTTCTTTCTCTTCTCAGTCTCTGGCCTTCATTGGTCATCTCCCCTCAGCTCTCAGGAGGTGGTGCTGGACTTCCCAATCAGTGTTTCCTGTAAACCTCCTGACCACGTCATCCCCCAGCCCTGGAGTCTCAGGAGGGGTCTTGGCCAGCCTCCACAGGACCTTCGTCATTTCCCAGATGCATTCACCAATCAGCCCTGTTAGCCAGCAGCATGGTGACCCCTCAGCAGGAAGTCAGAAATCATGGTTTCTCTTATCCGCCTTCCCAGCAGAAGGGGATTCTATGTGTCACTCAGCTTTCCATGGCCTTTCTCCTGCTGAGTCACAGCCTTCACCCCAGGAAGCAAAGCTTCTGGCCAAGCCCAAGGGGGGGGGAGGCAGGGAGGGGGGGGGACCTCTGCCCAGTATGTCCTTTATCTTCTCTGTTTGGGAAGAAAACCCTTCCATGTTTGTTTCCTTGGCTTCCATTTGTTCCTGTTTTCAGGACAGAGGGAATTAGTTGGTCTCAACTACACAAATGTCACCTCGGAAAAACTGTCCTGACCTGTAAAAAACCAGAAAACTGGTGGTTCTCTTATGATCAAAAACAGAAAATTATATTCATTTTCTCCAGATCTTTGCTGGGCAACTCATCTACCAAAGAGTGTCCCAGTTCAAGAATCTCTTCACTGGGTCCCTGAAAATGCTTAGAGGACCCAAATATATCCTGGATGAGCCCCCCCCCCACAAATGTAATGCTCCCCCTGATCTCCCTAACTCAGCACTCACAGGTTTGCAAATCAGGTCCCCGGCCAAGAGGGAAAGAGGGGAGGAGGGGGCTATGATGACTCTCAGGTTCTAGATTACTTCAGTAGGGATATATACTTCCAAAGTGCTGCTCATGTTGCTCCTAAGCCCCAATAATGAGCTTATCTTTCCTAATTATCTGGTAGATACAATTAGATTGAAATGATCGCTTCCTAAAATGGGATAGTATAAAAATATTCCCCCTAAACCTGAGGCACATTCTTCCACAGATACCCAAATCATCTGGGGAATAATGAACACAAACTCAGTATACAGTGGTACAGAGGCACAAATGGAGGAGCTCGGATAACCAAGGCAACGCTCCTGTCGTTCTCGGCCTCGATGCACAATCTCTCTTCATGGAGTTCTCTTGCTGGATACAGCCCCCCACCCTGGATCCAGCAACCCTATTGTATGTATTCTCACTTGGGTTCCCATGGTCTAATACTCTCCAAAACTCCACCTTTAAATGGCAGGGCTAGTTCTCCCTTGAATGCCCCATCAGCTCTCTTCTCTGCTGCCAGGGGGTCACAAAGTGACTTTGAATTAATGTGTCTGGCTGCAGGGTATGTGTTTCTGTTATCTGCTGGATGACTCTCAACCCACCTCAAATTCTCTCTAAACAGAAACTCAAAAGCATCTCCTCCTGGTCAAGTATCTCCTCTTCCACACACTATTGTTTCATACACACACACACACACACACACACACACACACACACACACACTGCTGGCCTTTGGTAGTGGCCCAGCAGGCACAGTCCAGAAAGCTGCTCCTACTCCGGACTTTCTGGAGGGCTCAGTTACTCCAGGCTTCAAAGGGGCATGTGCATTTTTCAACTAGCCCATCCCAAACTCCCCTTCCAATTCAATCAGAAAATATTCCATATTCCATAAGGGGCCACAGTGTATAAACACATTTTAGAGTCATTACCTCTGTTACCTGTCCTTTGCTTTCTATGGAGGAGGGGGAATCCAGGAGTCAGAAATCAATTGGTCAGAGACCAACTCCCTCCTTACAAAGTTTGATGTCATTGTTTCTGGTCAACTGGGGAGCAGAGGGCCTCCTGTCCAGCCCTTCCACTGATGGCCTACTGGCCGTGCCCGCTCCCTGCCCGGTCCAGAGGGCCAGAGCCAGGCTCAGCTCATTAAGGCTCAGCTGCCCGGTGATCCTTATGCCAGAAGGTAGTTCTCTGCTCACCCACTCCTAATCGTCAGTGGGCACATCACCGTCACAACCCAACACAAGCAGGAGCAAACACAAGCCTCTCCATCAGCAGAGACGCTCCGTTTCTAATTAGACCTTATTGCCCGCCTTGCTTGCTTTTGGGCACCAGGCTTCTCCTCGTGTTTCCCCCACCTCCTGGGTCTCTCTGGTTTGCTGAGTGAATGAACGAAAGGATAAGGCACAAAGTCACTCTAGAAGGGCCCATGATATAGGCAGACATGTGATGTGGCTTTATGCCATAGGCTGCATTCCCAAGGGAGATAATAAATGCACTCAGAGGTAAGGCAGCCAGCGGTAGGCACCCAATAAGTGGGCGCAGGATGCAGGGGCTACAGCAGGCTGGGGGAGCCTGCTCCTTGAGGTGGTGCAGAGATGCACACAGGCAGCATGTCCCCCCTCCAGCCATGCTCCACATTGCTGTCTGCTGAGTGGATGCATGAATACTGCTGTGATGGAGAAAACATCACTCCACCTCTGACTGGCACTGAATGTGCAGGAGCTTCTCCAGGATCCTGCCAGCTCAGAACAGATGAGTCCCCTGGGCTTGAGGCTCTATCGTCCTGTATTTTCTCAATCACAGATGCCCAGAGTGTAACCATTGACATGTGCACATCTGCAGAATGTTCTCTGCTTTTAAGAGGGTTTATCTAGACATAGGAGAGAGTAGGAAGCCTTGGATACTGAGGAAAGATACAGAGGACCTTAAACTGGGCTCTACCACTGAGTCCCATAGCACTAAAGACCATTCTTTCCAGCTCAACCTCAGTTTCCCCATGCATCCAATGAGTGACTGGACTGAATAACCTTCAGCCCTGAGCTGGCCAATTCTGGGAGCCACAGAGGCTCTACCACTGGCAGCCAACAAAATGCAGGGAACCCCCCCTTGGAATGACACATACACAAGGAAAATGCATGGCATCCTCACCACACACACACACACACACACACACACATCATGTGCCATCCTGTGCCACATTGTTGAATCTGTGCCCAGAGTCAAAGCCTCTCTTCTCTGCAGCAACCATCCCAAGTGGATGCCAGGGGCATGAGTCTCTCCTAAAAGGAGGCACCAAGCTCTCTCCAGTGCCCAAGCAAGGCCAGGCATACATTAGGTGCTTCATAAATGCTTGAATGGGATACCCTGATGCTTCTTGTTCGGGGGTAGGGGGTTGCAATTAAGATGAAGAGCAATTACTTGACATGTTGTTGGACATTTTCCCTATGAAAACAATTGGAGCCGCAACAAATGAATCATAAAACCACGTGGGGAAGAAGAATCGTCCCATTTTTCCCCAGGGCTTCATTACTCTGGGTGAGCAGAACGGGAGGGCAGTGGCCCTTAACCATCTCTGCTGTTACCCAGACACAGACTCTGCTGGGTCTCTAATGAGAGTCTCACCATTCAAGGCAAGCTCTCCCCTCTCCCTAATGACCAGTGCCCTGTTTAACATGCCCAGCATTTGTCTGGGGAAGCTCAGACACAGTAATATGCCATTAATGCCTGCCTGAGCCCACCCACCAACAAGTGCTCAGACATATCCATAAATAGACATGCATGTACACACACAAAAGGGGCTTAGGCTCCACCCTAAGTCTCATCAGCCAAACCTCAGGGGTCAGCGCTTCAGGGAGCCCCTGAAGCTCTTCTCTTCAGAGAAGCCACAGGAGCCACCAAGCCCTCCTTCTCTGAGCACCAACCTGCCCTTCCCCCTCTCCTTGGCCTGCAGGTAACACAGGCTACAATGCCTACAAGAGAAGAATTCATGCAGACTTCTTGTGTGTCTTTCCCTGTGCTGGGCACCATTGGGGGTCTGGGGACAATGAGTCAGGAGACCTGATCCCTGCCTGAGTTCAGCTGATTAGAGATAGTGGGGGCTTGTTGCCAGGGCAAGGAAAGGGCCCGACGCTACAAAAAAGAGAGGAGAGAAATCTTCATGGGCTAGGAAGCAAGCGCCTTCTCTGGGGCTGCAGGGCTGACTCAGGCAAAGGGTTTCCCTGGCTGTGTAAACCATGTTGCCCCGAGGTACTTTCAAGGCCATCTAACCCAAGAATTTGCCTTACAAAGAACTGGTGGCCAGTGACAGAGAGGGTTCCAGGTCATTCAACCAGATGGTAGTTGGGCAAGGCTGGAACTCAGGTTAGACAGTCAGTCCACTAGCCTTTGTTCAAAGCACCTACTATGTGCCAGGCAATGCACTGAGTGCTACAGTATGAGGAAGAGTTCCTGGTCTAATGGACAGACAACATGCCAACACCCAGGGAAGAACAAGCTACAGGAGAAGAAACTAGACATGGTCAATGGGGAAACACATCCAGATTAAAGGGAAAAGCTCTTTCCAGGAGATCGTGGGATTGAGAAGGGAGGGTGCTCCAGAGAAGATGCCCAAGAGAGGAAGGGTCTTGGATGAGGATCAGCCAGGAGGGGCGGGAACCTCAGCAGTAACCAGAAAACTGGGGAAAGGCTGGGGGAAAAGAGGATTTCTGCTTTAAACGTCTTGAATTAAAGATGCCCCAAAGACATCAGGTTGGGCAGGTCCAGAAGGGCTCTTTCCACTGCCTCAGGCTGCCCAATAAATGTTTAACAAGCGGCTCTCTGGAGGGGAGTGGGGGGGAGATGTACAAACCCTGGATGTTGGAGCGGCTCTGTAGGTTGTTACATTTTCAACGTAATACTTCTGCAATCTGCCAACGTTCCAGATCAGGGCTTGATTGGCTGCGGGATCGATTGGCAAGCTTTCGGAAGCGATGAAGAGGACATTAATAGCGGAGATGAAACTCCAGAGTGCAGTTTGGGCACTTTGGGAGAGCCGGTCGTGAAACACTGCCGAGAACATCCCAGCTCAAGACTCACGAGTTTCATGTTTGCTCAACATCTTCCCTATCCCTTTAGGTGTAGACAGTAACTCAAGCCCTGATTTCCTGGGTGCCGATGCCACCCCGCCCCCAAATCGAACAATCCCCTTTTCCCAGAGGGGTAGGAATGATCACAAGGGACGCGAGGGAGACGGCACCAGCAGGAGGAAGAAAGGGTCCTTCCCCAGCTGAATTCCCACCAGTCACACCCAGGGTGAGGGGACGAGGCCCACACAGGGTACTGAAAGCCAGGAGGGGAGGGAGACGGACTGGGCACTGGCCTCCTCTCAGAAGCCACACCTACCAAGCTGCGGGGGATGGGGGGGGGAGATCGGAGGAGGAGGAGTGCCCAACTGGCAGCCTTTGCTCCCGGGAAAAGCGCCGCCCAGCATGACAAATATTCAAAGGCATGAAGCAGAAAATAGTTTTCTAAGCTTGACTGAGTGAGTGGAGCACATGAGGAGAGCAAAGTGGGGCCGGGGAGGGGAGGACTGGAAAGGAAGGGGAGGAAAGCAGAGGAGGGGAGGGGAGAAGAAGAAAAACTCATCCAGGGCCCCAGGGAGACAGGGCAGGAGTGGGTCCTCACCCAGCCCTGCTGCCCAGACCGAGCCAGCTTGCGGATCCGACTGCAGGAGCTTCTCCTCCCTCGCCCCAGCCCAGGGCTGGAGCCGCGAAGCCTCAGCAGCGGAGCCCCGGCCTCATATCATGCCTCAGCCAACATCCTTTGGGTGCCTGCCAGAGTGTGAGGGACAGCTGTGACACCGGGAGGGATTGAAGGGAGCACCTGGGTGGTGTGGGGGAGGGAGTCCAAGACACCTTGAGGCAGCTCCCGGGAAAGCGTGGCTGGAGTAAGGAGTTCGGAGGAGGTGGATGGGGGGGGGGGGGGGGGGGGCGGAGGCCGGGGACCTCGGAGGCACTCGGGCGGGCGGGGCTGTGGGGGAGGAGCGTTCACCTCCTGGGACTTTCCCCTTTCATTTTGTTATTCTTGCTCAGGTGAGAACTCGGCTCTTTATCGGCTACAAAGACGAAAGCTCTGTCCTCACCCTCTAAACTTCAGAGCCCCAGAGAATGGAAGGAGAGACTGGAAAATCAGGGTGAGGGCTCAGCGAAGCCCTGGGACCCGAAGGAACTCTGAACAAGCACCGGCACCACATCACACACCTTTGCTTGTGTACCTCCAGCGAGGGGGAACCCACTACCTCCAAGGGAGTCCACTTTTGGCCACCTCTAACTGGAAGCTTTTTCTGACTCCAGGTCAGGATGTGGCCACCTTTGCCCAATTTGATCCTACTGGGCTCCCTGTGGACCAGCAAGAGTCTGGTCCCTTCTCCATAGGACAGCCCTTCCTGATGTGAAGGCCCCTCAGTCCCTTGTCTCCAGTCTAAGCATCCCCAGGGCCTCCAACCAGGCATCACCTCTGATGAGCCCCAGGCCCTTCACTGCAATGATTGCCTTCCCCTCCAGCTCATCCTCCCTGAGATGTGGTGTCCAGAACAGATATGGCCTGACACAGAACACAGCATGACCGTTGGCACCAGCTAGCCGGTAGAAAGAACACTAGGCCTAGAGTCATTGATTTGAGGGCCAAGCATAGAGCCCAGAGGCACTCCATTAAAGACTCCTTCCAAGGCTCCATCTGCTCATTAGTGACCTCTCTGACTCCAGTCCCTCAACCAATCTGGATGTACCTAACTGAGCTCAGATTTGGCCCACACCTCTCCATCTTCTCCTGTCACTGAAATCTAAGTAAGTTCCATATATGCATAGTACATATACATTCACATAGGTACATATCCCTCCTTTTCTTCTTCCCCCCCTCCCTAAGCCTTGGGACAGAGGAAGCACCATGAAAGTGGCCTCCCCTGCCTCATGTGGCCCAGAAATGGCCTCCCCTCTCCTGACCACCACCTATCACCTAGCAAGATGGATATGTATGAACCTCTTATACACATGCCTCATGTATGGACCTCATCTCTACCCCCACTCGCCCACTTCTTGGATTGTAACCTCTTTCAGGGGCAGAGCTTCCACAGTTTTTCATCCTTACACATAGTAGGTAGTCAGAAAATGGTGTTTAATTCAATTGAACTGGGCCCCAGTGAATTGATGAGCCCCCAAGAGTGATGGGAGATACTCTCTTTGTTAGAACACCTTAGAAAGCCACCTTTCCAGACCCCAGACAGAACAGTAGCTACCATGGCCCATTTAGAACGGAGAGAGAAGACCAAGGGAAGGACCTCCACCCTTCTCTCTGGCTGGAGCCTAGCAGGAGCCCAAGGGGGCTGGGCCTGATTCTGCCCTCCTGAGGGGCAGAAGGAGTCCTGGAGGGATGTCAGAGGGTATATAAGGATGTTACCCGAGACCTTACATCCTATGGAAGCCTCCTTGGCCTGGCAATGACAGCCTACATACAGTAGCGAGCACCTGCACAAGTCCCAGTGTGGGGGCCCTTAGGTGGGAGCAGAGCCTCCAAGGGCCCGAAGCTCCCCCCAGTACAAAGGGCATCTTTGCCTTTGGAGCAGGGCCCTTAAGCGTGCAGAGTGAGCCCCTGGGTCTGCTGGGCATCCAGACCTTCAGGGCGCACAGCCTAGGAATGTAGCTGGGAGAGACCAACATGTCCTTCATGCCCCAAAAAGAAACTGTTTGAAAGCTACCTCCTTAGGCTGCTGGCTCCTGCTGGGGTAGAGGGCTGGGCTGGGACCCCTCCCACCAAGCTTTCCATCTGTGCACCAGGAATGTCAGCAGCTGGCCATAACCTAACAGCTGGGCTTGGTTGTTGGACACATCCCAGAGGGAGATTACCTCTCCCCCCACCCCCACCAAATAGTCCTCCAAATGGAACCAACCAAAATGGTCTCTTTATTGCCCAATTCCAGGCTCTTAAATCACAAAAAAGGCTGGGGGGAGGGGGGAAGGAGTATACTTTGTTGGTTGTTAGTAGCAATTAACCCTGGGAACAAAAGAGTAAACACAAAAGTAATTTATCACCTTGCAAGAATGAATAAACATGAAATGAGAGACATTTCAGAGAAGGAAGATAACTCAATGGCCACTGTTCTAAGCCATACCCCAAATGAACCTCTTCTCCAGCCTACAAGACTTCTGGAAAGACTCAGTGAGAGACACAGGAGTCCCACATCAGCCATTAACTTGCTGTGTAAACAAAAACAAATCCTTTGCCAAGGACTGGAGACACAAAGAGAAGTCCCTGCCTTCAAGAGGCTTCCATTCTGATAGAGGGAGACAACACATACACTGAAGTGATGACCAGGGAAGGGAGTGTCTGTGGCATCATAGAAATGGTGGGTTGATGCATGGGGGAGTCAAGTGACATAACTTTAAACAAAAATCAATGCAAGAGCTGGTCGAATTACTGTGCCAGGAGCAGGAGGGAAAGTGAGTGAGGGAAGGGAAGAAGAAGACAAAGAAGAAGAAGAAGAAGAAGAAGAAGAAGAAGAAGAAGAAGAAGAAGAAGAAGAAGAGGAAGAGGAAGAAGAAGAAGAAGAAGAAGAAAAAGAAGAAAAAGAAGAAGAAGAAGAAGAGGAAGAAGAAGAAGAAATCCTAAAAAGAAAATTGCCTTTAAAGGGAAAAGAAACAGTCAAAGAAATGATCACACAAAATAAAAGTTTGGATGCAATGAAATGATATTCTCGATAGAAAGACATACAGCAGAAATTCCAACAGAAAAACATACTCAAACACTAACAAAAAAATACCAAAAGCAAAGCTACAATCTCCCCTACACACACACACACACACACACAGCCAACATACCAAAATCAGTCAAATTACCAAGAGGATGGTTTCTAGAAGTAAATAAAATTCTAACAAAACAAATTTTGTGGTGCGATTGTTTCAGTCACATCTGACTTTCCATGACCCTGTTTGAAGTTTCCTTGGAAAAGACACTGGAGGGGTTTTGCCATTTCCTTCTCCAGCTCATTTTACGTATGAAGAAACTTGGACAAAAAGGGTGAAGCAACTTGCCCAGGATTACACAGCACGTAAGTGTCTGAGGCCAGATTTGAACTCACAAATGCTGGTCTTCCTGACTCTCTCCACTGCATCCCCTAGCTACCCCTAACAAAATGAATAGGGAAGATGAAATAATAACTGATATTTGAGTAATGCTTTAACGTCTGAAAACCTTGAAGTGCTTTTGTAAAGCACATATGTAATTTGGGGGGAATCTTCCAGTAGCCCTATGAGGTAGGTGCTAAGGTATTATCCTCATGTTACATAGGAGGAAACTGACACAGGCTGAAGCATAGTGACTTTCCCAGGATCACATCTCTAGCAAAGATGTTCAGTAGGATTTGAACTCAGATCCTTCTGACACCAAGTCCAGTACTTTATCCATATCACCTCTCTGATGTACAAGAACAGCAAGGAGAATCATGAAGAAAAAGAAGGAAGGAAGAGGTTTGTAGAAGAGTTCTGAAATTATGCTAGAAAGCATTCATTCCCCTCAATCTGGTGTTGGATTTTTAAAGAGAAAAATAGAGCAATGGCATGGGTTAGATTACACAGAATCAGAACCAAAGACATAAAATAGACCCATGTTTGAAAAATCTAGGCCAGGAGTGGGCAACCTGCAGCCTCAAGACCACATGTGGCCCTCTGGGTCCTTGGAGGTGACCTTTGAACTGATTCAAACTTCACAGAACAAAGCCTTTTATGGAGGGGATTTGTTCTGTGAAGTTTGGATGTAGTCAAAGGGCTGTACTTGAGGACCTAGAGGGTCACATGTGGCCTCAAGATTACAGGTTCCCCATCCCTGATCTAGGACCACAAAACAATGAAAAAAAATCATTATTGAGCTAAAAATATTTTTAAAGATTGGTTACCATTAGGGCAGAAAATGGGGTTAGGTCTGTATCTCACACAGCAGAACATAGAACATGGAACAAAAGAGCTGGGAGGCGCCTTTTGACACATAATGGCAGAGATGAAGAGTAGCTTAAAACATAAAACACAGAATGTCATGGATCAGAAGGGACCTTGGACAGAGGGGTGGGGAAGGACCTCCAAATGGGGAATGTCAAAGCTGAAGAAGAATTTAGAACAAATAAAACAGGATGTCAGAGCTAGAAGGGACATAAATCACAGAATGTCAGGGCTGGAAGAGATTTTAGAATACAGGAAATGGAATGCCAGAGTCAGGGATGGGCTGGGGGCATCATGAGATCATAGAATTTTAGGACTGGGAGGAGCTTTAGAACAGAGAACATAGAATGTCATTACTGGGAGAAATATTAGACCATAGACTATGGATGGTCAGAACTGGGAGGACTCTAGGGGAAGGGGGAGGGTCTTAGAACTTGGAACACATGTCATAGCTGGAAGAAATGGTCAAGCTTATAGTAGCACTTTCAGATCATCTCTCCCCTTCTCAAACCCCTTATGCTCTCCCCACTCCCTGTCTCAGCAGCTGTCCCTTCCCCTACTTCCCAATGTAAATTGAGTTCATAAGCCATCAGGTCTTTCTTTCCCCTTTCTTCATACATTAAACCTTTCCTATTCATCTCCCAGGTCTTTTTTCCTTTTCTCTAGTGTCTAATAAAGAGAGGTCCTTCTCTTTGCCATGACCAACTTTTCTATTTCTGCCCTTACCTTCATCTTCTTCTAGCCTCCCAGGGAACCTAGTCCTATGGTATTCCTCCCTCTCCCATCTTCTCTCCCTTTCTCTTTGATCCTTTCCTGCTATCTTCAACCATATCCAGATATCTCTTAGAATTTTTCCATTTGATCCTGCCATCCCTCCAGTTACATGGTAACTCTCTTCCTTTTCATGGTCACACTCCTAGAAAGAGTCATTTACATTCAGTACCTAGACTTCCTCACCATTCATTTTCTCCTTATCTCTATGCTATCTGACTGCCTTCCATCCCATTCCACAGAACCTGATCTTTTCAAGGTCACCAATAATGGGTTTGTTGCTAAACCCAGTAACCTTCACTCAGACTTTCTCCTCCTTGACCTCTCTGCAGCCTGTGACACATCTTCCTGACGGACACTTCTCACTCTCCTCCCTCAGTCTCTGGAATGCTCATATCTCCTGATCCTCCTAATAGTCAAGGCATTCCTTCCTAATTTCTATTGTTCAAATCCTGGCTCTAACGCTTACTAGCTGGGCAACGCTGAACAAGTCACTTAACTTCCATTTGCCTCAGTTTCCTCAGCTGTAAAAGGGAGAAGGTAATAGCATCTACCTTGCAGGATTGTTGTGGAGATTAAGTAAAGTGTTTGTAAAGAACTTAGCAATGATAGGTGCTATAAAAGCTTATTCCATTCTCCCTTTGGGGGGAGGGGGGAGGTTTCAATTTGAATCAACAAATATTTATTAGCTCACTATGTTGTGATAAGCACTGTGCTAAACACTGGGGATTCTAAGACAAAATGAAGCCCCTGCCCCCAAGGAACTTAGATTTTACTGTGGGATACCAGATATAAAGATAAACAAAGAAATACCTCCAGGGCACAAAGTAATTTCAAGAAAGAGAGAGCCGAGAACAGCAAGATCAGAAAAGACTACCTAAGACAGTCTCTGACCAGTGGTTGAAGGAAGCAAGGGATCCTAGGAAGTGGAGGGAGGAGAGGAGGCAAGGACTTCCAACGGCAGGGGAGAGATAGCCTGTGCAAAGCCTGGAGGTGGCACATGAGGCATTGTATATGAAATGGCAGTAGTGTTGTTTGACTAGACCTGAGAATGAAGTTATGAATGGGAGAATAACAAAATGACTCTCATTCATCACTTTCACTATTAGGGTAGGTGGCGCTCAAAGCTCTGACCTAGGCTGCTTCTCTTTCCTCTCTGCTACTCTCTCATGGTGAGCTCACCAGCTGGCTCCCAAGGATTCCACCATTGGTCCTAATTCCCATGTACCCATGAATACACACACACACACACACACACACACAGAGTATATACGTCTCTATCATGAGGACCAGGACTGACCACATTACCCACAGCCTGCTGGACAGCTGGTCAGGGATGTCCCAGTTTAGCACATCCCAAACAACATTCCAGATCTCCACACATCTCAGACTTGTTCTGCCGAGAGACCTGCCTTCTCCCCAGTCCTCCAGGTGTGTAGCCTCAGCCCACTGTGGCTCTTCCGTTTCCTGTTGACCCTACCTCCCCAACATCTCTTTCCCCATCCTTCCATTCACTGAGGTTTGCAACCTCACTCATTCTCAACTCTCCCTCACTCCTGACCCAATCAGCTCCCAAGCTTTCTCTATTGCACATCAATCAAGGAGCACTTGTTGGGGACTACTGGGAGCCAGGCACTGAAGTGAGGCTGAACAAGGATGCAAAGGAAACAGCCCCTTCCCTCATGGATATTACCTTCTGGAGGGGGGGGGAAGGGATAACTAATATGCACACAAATGTATAATGAAGCTGTATAGAATGAATACAAGATGACTGCACAGGGGAGGAAAGACCCTGGCACTATGGGGACTATGGGGGACTCAGGAAGGCTTCATAGAGGAGGCAGCTCTTGAACTATCCTGGCAACAGCTCTCAGATCCATCCTCTTCAGCACACTCACATCCTAACCACCACCACCATCATCAACATCATAACAACAATAATTCACTTTAAGGATTACAAAGCATTGTTTATCAACCCTGGGAGAAAGGAGACATTATTATTCCCATTTTACAAATGAGGAATCTGAAGCAGAACAGTTAGTCACACAGAGATCAATGGAATAAGACAGGATTTGAATCCAAGTGTTCCTGAATCCAGATCCCTTGATCTCTCCACCACTTAGCTACTATAGCCTCCTCACTGGTCTGCCTGCTTCCTTCCAGTCTCTCCCCTGCCATCCATCCTCCATACTGCTATTAAAATCATCTTCCTAAATCTGAGTTCGACCATATCTTTCCTCTGCCCCAATTCTCCAGTGACTCCCTAGTGCCTCTAGGACAAAAAACCAAATTCCTGGACCTGGCACCAATGCCCATTTCCGCTTCCTCCCTTCATGCTGGCCACAATTCAATCAAACTGGACTCTGTTTCAGTTTTGGTCTCCAGAGCTCCCTTTGTCTGTCTCCATGCCTTTAATCGGGCTATCCCCAGGTGAAGGATTAGCCTTGTTCTGCTTGGCCTGAGGGGGCAGAAACAGAACAATTTTGGAAATGATTTAGGCTCAACTTCAGGAAAAGCTCCCTAAAATACAGTTTGGAAAAGGCTTCCTTGGAGCTGTCCAGCTCAGGAGATACTAAACCCTGCCAGGTGTTAGAGGACCACTGGTCAGAGCTGGGGGGTGGGGTGGGGGTGGCTGCTTGGTCAGGCATAGAGTGACACATTGATGACCACACTCAGAAGTCCTGTGATCCCGCAACATCACTAGAAAGCCTTGTGTGCAGTATTCCAGAGCAGTGCCAAGGTGAAGGTAGCTGTGAGTCTGTGGAGGTCCCTGTCTAAGGCACATTGTTGGTGCGTCCTCAGCAGCTGTCCAGGCTGTGGGCTCTACAGAGGAAGCCAGGCTCCTGGCCACCTTCCCTGAAGCCATTCTATCAACCCAGCACACACACTCACATACATATACATGTCTATATATGCCCTGCACGTGTATGCACACACATGCAAGTGCACACATATATGTACCAGCCAAAGGAATAGATATCCGGACAACTCTAACCCCTTGTTACTGCTCTGGAGAATCCCACCACCACCCTAAATGAGGTCGAGATGCTGACACTGCCATGGGCAATGTCATGTTTATAACTTAGTGTTTCTGTAGGGAACCAATACAGTGTGTGTCTGTATGTGTGTGTGTCTGTGTGTGTCTGTGTGTCTATGTGTGTAAGAGACAGAGACAGAGATGGAAAGACAGAGAGAGGGAAGGAGATTGAGCCTTGAGCCTTGAGCCTTGTCACAGGAAAAGGCTGGAAAGGAAAAAGTGAGGGAACCAGGAGGCAGGAGGAGGAAGGAACAGATGCTATGGGAAAAACCCCACCAGGGTTGCCAGGTTTTCAATTAAAAATTCTCCTACAGTTGGCCTGATAGTCTCATATTTTAGGGGAATATGGGCACAATTCTCCTACCAGCATTATTTGTGATGCGAACCCACCACAGAGACAGCCCCAAATTGTCTTCCCTTTTGCAAACAAGAAGGAAGCCCTCGCACTCTGAAGCCAGACAGTCTGTGTACCACTGTGGCCATCACATTTGGCAGCATGGGCTACCCAGCCCCCTGCCCAACCTCCAAAGGGCAGTGGCCCTAACACTACAGGTGGTTGGGGAGCAGCTACTCCCACACTTCTCAATCACCCCTTTAGAGCAAAAACAAGCCAGATTTCTAATGTGTTTCCCTGTGAATCAGAGAATGCCCTCATTTGAATACATTTGCATATAGAATTCAAATGCCCTAATGCCAACTTTCCATGAGAAAACAGATTGAGTCCCCAGCCTGATCTCATTCTGCCCATCATAAGAAGAGGATTCCAGCCTGTCTTCACCCAGAACAGGTGATAGCCAGGAAGAGAACATGGAGGCTGGTATAGGCTGGCCATGGTGCAGAGTAAGAATGGACAGAGTAGGCACAGATGGGTATGGAGGAAGTGAGGGAGACAGAGGCCTGGCCTGGCCTGGCCCAGCTTCACTTGAAAGATGGGGCCTCCCAGATCTCACCTCTCACCTCCCACTTGGCCAGGCTGCCATCCATCCATCCATCCATCCATCCATCCATCCATCCATCCATCCTTCCATCCTTCCTCTATCTATCCATCCATCCATCCATCTATCCTTCTTCTATCCATCCATCCTTCCTTCCATCCATTCATTCATCCTTCCATCCATCCTTCAATCCATCCATCTGTCCTTCCATCCATCCTTCCTCCATCCATCCATCCATCCATCCATCCATCCATCATTCCATCCATTTATTCATCCTTCCATACATCCATTCTTCCATCCAATTCATTCCTCTTTTTTTCATCCAATTCATTCCTCACTGTTTGGGGGCATATCAAAGAAGAGGTTCAAGTAAATTTACGCAGTGTTTATGAAGACCAGCCTTCCCTCCCCTGGCCAGGTCCTGGCTGGTGGCCCAAGGGTGAAAATCAGCCTGAGCTTGTCCCTCCCCCAAGTTTAGAGTCTATAATTATCATCCCCAAGGCAGGCAGGGAGGGAAGGGACCACACTGAGACTGGTGCTCCCAATACTCTCCCTGCTCCACCCCCCAATAACACTTTAGTATATAACAGTAACATAGTCCTTCCCTCTCGTGTGTGTGTGTGTGTGTGTGTGTATTCACATACATGTGCACACACATGCCCAATCTGGTTCAGACAGTCAGTCACTTGTCAGGGCTGTTAGCCTAGGCATTCCTAGCCAGGGCCTGACCCCTTCATGAGGCTAAAGCCCCTGCCAGCATTGGCGGGATTCTGGAATTCCATGTCAGCAGCCCTAGCATGCCTGGTGGGAGGAGGGTTTGAGGAGTACGTGTAACCAAGCCTTCCTGACCCTTCCCTAGGCCCCCCTCCTCTTGACCAGGAGATAATAAGTCTAATTGGGCTAATAGCCTCAGTAGCTCACCTTAATGTATGGAACCTTTGGGGAAGGCCTTCTGTGAACAACATCATAAATAACACTGGGTCAGTCTATAAGCAGTTCTGTGGGAAGGGAGAAAGCCCCAGGCAGAGACTCAGACAGAAAAGTAGGCAGTATGGACCCCCGTCTTGAGGAATGAGGAAAGAACACCGTCCAGGCCAGCCCCCCACTACAGGTGGAAAGTACCTTGAAGTCAGCTGCCATTTTACAGATGATACTAGTGAGGCCCATGGACACGGTCCAAGGTCAGCAAAAGCATGAGCTTTGTTGGAGGTGGGATGTGCCTGGTTCTCTGACTCACTCCATGGCACCACCGAGGCCCAGAAAGCCAGAGCTGGAAGGGCCTTAGAGGTCATCCTGAGCAGCCAAACCTCAGCAAGCTTCTCTTCTACAATGTCCCTGACAGGGGGTCCTCTGGCCTCTGCCTGAAGACTTCCTGGGCTCTCCCTCCCACACTGGAACAGCTCTCATGTTGAGGAAGGTGTTCCTGAGAGCCAGCCTAGTCTCTTTGTAGTTTCCTCCCATGATTCCTGGGTCTGCCCACCTCCCACTCCAGGCCAAACAGAGCCAGGATAAGCCCCCTTTCACAGGACCGTACCCAGGTAGTAAAGGCAGTTCTTCATTTCTCACCAGGGGGCTGCCCTTCTTTGGGCATCATTACACTCCAGAAAACTTCATCCTGGACAGTCTCTTCAGCCCTGGGACTCCCACCACCACTATCACCAAAGCCCTTTTGCCCCTGAAACCCCTCCCTTGGATTGTACAGTTCCTCCTAGACCTTCTATTCCAAGAGGGCTCCCTTCCCAGGACACAAAGCAGACTTCTCCATCATGCCTCAGGCTGATACCTTCCCTCCCTCCTCCATTTTCAGCTTCCTTTTATGTGCAGCCTTCCCCTTTAGAATGTGAGTTCCCTGAGGGCAGGGCCTCTCTTTCTGCTGGGTTTCTATGCCCAGAACTTAGTCAAGGTTTGTTGACTGACTGATGGACAGACAGCCCTGTGTCCTTCTTCTCTTCCCCTCCACTGGCCTGGAAGCCCCAGAGTCTTGCACAGACCTTCCCACAGTTTGGATTCTGGGTCTCTCATCATGCTGACTGGCTGGTCTATTTTCACACCACTCCCACCCCCCACCCCCAAGGCCAAGGCATCGTAGGCTCTCTGTCCAGGTTTGCCTGCCCAATGGGTCCTCAGGTAGTTCTGTAAGACACAAAGACATGAACTCCCAGCCAGGATCCCAGGGAGAACAACATCCTAATTCAAAGCTTCTCCTCCCAGGCTCAGTTTCCACATCTTCCTTCAGCTCCTGCCAACCCTCTCAGGCCCCAGGCACTGGGGGCCCAGTATTCCCCCCAGACTCTCTCCTCCCTCACTTTAAGTGTTCCCCAATTTAATTTCCTTTGCAAAGAAACCTTTCCTTTAAGGTAAATCCATATTGGGGCCTGCCTGCCAGCTGCCAGTGGAGGGGGGAGCTAATCAAAGCACTTGCCACATCAATCTATCTTCCAACTCCTCCAAAACTGACTTCTGAGAGCCCCAGGTATTCCAGGAAATCATGCTCCCCTTCCCTCTCCTCCCCTTCCTTGCTGTCTTCCTCCCCTTCCTTTTCCTCCTTCTCCTCTTCCTCTTTCCTCTCTTCCTCCCCCTCCGCCTCCTTTTCTTACTCTTCTTTCTCTTTGTCGTCCTTCTCTTCTGGGGAACACGTGACATACAGAGGCTCAGGCCAGTGGTCAACCTGGGACCTGCCTCCTTGGGTCCAGGGCCCTGAAGATAACCAGCACAACAGGCAGAGGGCCCTCAGGAGAGCCTGAGTTCTTTCCCCATCTCTCCATAGTTTGGCTTTTCATGGGCTTATTATGAGGGTTCAAGTCTGCTCTAGACCTAGACTCAAGGGTTCCCCTTGGTGGGAGCTTGTGATGAACCAGGCCCTAAGATACTGCAGAGGAATGAGAGAGAGAGTCTGGAGCCACTCAACCTTCTTGCCATCATTTCTTGCTCCTTCCCTCCAAGTTCCTGAGCTGCCACCCAACTGGACTGCTGAGGTATGACCAGCTCACAGCCCAGGCCTGTTTATGTGCTGAAGGCCCTCCTTTCTTCCAGTTCTCACCCTTTAAAGCCTCAATCACTTTATTCTTGTCCATGATGCCTTCCTCCCCAATGGAGCACTTCCCATCAAGTTAGGCATCATCTGTGAGTGTCCGTGTCCTCCCTTAATCACCACCCCCACGACATGAGCTCCTTGAAGGCAGAATCTGTGTCTCAAGGACTCCCTGCTTCCCACCACCTCAGGGCTAGAACAGGGCACATACAAAGCAACATGAATCACAGTCCTTGACTTCTGTTCAAGGGTCTCTATGGGGTTGCTATTTGAGTTGGTTTAGGGTAATACAGAAATACATTTTTAAAAGTAAAGTAACATGCATAGAAGATCATAGAGTCTCATATTTAAAGGAGGTAAAGGAACCACTAAGTCCAACCCATGCATTTTACAGATGAGAAAGCTGAGGGGCAGAGAAAGACTAAATGCCTTGCCCAAGGTCACCCAGCTAGAAAATGTCTGAGGTGGGATTTGAACCTAGTTCTTCCTGACTTCAAAGCCACTTCTCTTTACATGATGCTGCCTTTCTATCTGTAACACTCAGGGATGTCCCTCACAATGCAAGGTGGATCTCCCAGAGACAGGAGTCCCCAAGGTTCAAGATAGACAAGGAGGTGGCACAATGGACAGGGTCCTGGACCCAGAGTTAGAAGGATCTGAGTTCAAATCCAATCTCATATATGTACTATCTGGGTGACATTGGGTAAGTCATTTAATGTGTTTGCTTCAGTGTCCTTAACTATAAAATTGGGACAATACTATGGCACCTACCTCCCAGGGTTGTTGTGGGGATCAAAATCAGACGAGACAATATTTGTGATGCACTTTGCCAACCTCAAAGTTCTATGTAAATTCTAATTATTATAACTCTGTGGCTTCATTTGTCCTGAAATCCTAGCTCGTTAGCCTCAACCAATTGTTTCCGTTTAATGGTCAGCTGGAGGATACAATTAGTGCAAAACTCAGGCTTGTTAATGAAATGGAATGGCAATCCATCAGAAATCAGACAAAAATTTTAAGTGCTTGCTATATATAAGCCAGGCTGGAGATACAAAGCCAAGAGAAAACCATGGTCTCTGCCCTCAAGGAGTTGATGATCCAGTACAGGAGATACCATGTGAAGCAATGGGGAAATACAAGATAAATACATAAGAGATGGGAGGTGATCTGAGCCAGGAGGGGACTAGCAGCTTCGAAGAGGACAACACAGAGCAGGAAAGGTCTCCTGCAGGAGGTAGGCTTTGAGCAGAGTACTGAAGGAAGACTGAGGAAGGAGAACATTCCAGGTAAAGGAGACAGACGGTGCAAAGGGACAGAAGTGGTAGATGAGGTGTCAGACAGGAAGAACAGCAATCTCTCCAGTAATCGCAGGTCTTAGAGTGAAGGAAAGGGAGTGTGGTATAAGAAGCCTGTAAATGTAGGGAGGGATTGGGTTTAAATTGCTACCTTGAGGAAAGGTGGATAAATGATGAACCCATCAGAGAAGTCAAAGGAAGGGATGGCCAAGTGGGTGAGTACAAAGGTCAGAGCTGAAAGAATCATCCTCCTAGGGAAGCTAGGCAGAGAGCCTGGTGGGCAGCTGCCTCTGTCCATGGTTCTGATGGCTCCTCTAGGCATTTGCCGCCAGCCCATAGCCATCCACAACCTTAGTACATGCCTTCCCACTCCGACCCTCACTCCAAATTCAGACTCTTGGAAGGACTGGCCCATTTTATACGGCTACTCTTAGACCAAACCCATATGGTCTTCTCCATACTGAGCCCTGGCCCCACGTGAACTGTCCCTGCTTTGGTTGGGCCTCCACACCTTCCCTTCGCTGCAGATTGGCCCTGAAAATGCTCCTTTGTAGAAATAATAAAAGAGGAATTGGGCTGCATGATGCAGAGAAAGACACATCTCCCCAAGACCACAAACTACGCCTGCCATACAGCCTGAACCACTGAGCCAGGCGACCAAATGCCCTTTGAATATTGTGTGATTAAGTCCTAAAGTCCTAAAAAATAGTCTTGAACTATTTTTACCATTAAAAAAGACAACCCTTTTTCTTTTCTCTCTCTCCAGCTAAGAGGAGCACACAGTCTTTTACTCCTTCAGGTATATTCTAAGGAGTTCTTAATCTCCACTTCCTACTTAAGAAAAATATTGGATCAGAAGAATGTGCTGAACTTGGCTGCAGCCTCCACAGAGTCTTTGTGGCTGAGTGAATGTGAATGCTCTTATAAGGGAAGAGGCCCGATCCAATTCCAAGCACATTGATTAAGCACCTGCTGTATAGAGAGCCCTGGTCCTAGGAAGAGTGCACAGATTACAAAGCACTTCTAGCCCCCACCCTCTGGGAGCTTCAAGTCTAGGAAGGGCAGGAGGCATACTCTCAGACAATTATAACACACACTGTGACATCAGGTGTGTCAGATCCTCATTTTCTAAGAATGCTCACTGAGGGGACACAGCACCCAGAGCTTTGCAATACTGGTTTTCTGAGCCTCAGTGTCCTTATCTGTCAAAAGAGATAGTATAAAGGGTTATAGTCATTATAAGATGTTAAAGGAAGCATTGGGTGGGAAGGGCTTCTCAAATGATGCAGGCCTATAGCTTAAGTTGTTGTGACTAATTTTAGAAGCATATTAATGGGCCCGCTACTTTGTCAAAAAGTTTCTGGCGGTCTTACAAGGATGAACGTGACCTCAGTGTAGGAAAAGATCTGAAGGGAAAGTTGGAATCTCCAGGTCTTATTAGCCTTAGAAGAGGCACTAGGATATATTTGAAATGGAAGGAGCTTTGGAGTCAGAGGACCTGGGTTTGAATTCTGCGACCCAGAGCCTCTGGGACTTTGTGCCAGTCAATGAAGTTCTCTGAGACTCAGGTCCTTCATTTGTACAAGGAGAGTTGGCATCAAACTGCCTCTAAGGTCCTTCTCTTTGCTTCTAAGACTGACTCCAGGGACAGCATAAGAAACAGAGAGGGTGGAGTCTGCTCTTTGCCAAAGGCAAAGCCCAGCTTTCCTTCATGATAATGTCATCCTTTAAAAGGTGGAGCAACCACCAAAGGGATATTCCCTTCTGGATCCAATTCTGGAGCTGGAAAGTAAAGTGAAAATGGTGGAAAGTAAGCCTTCCAGCTGAGAGTCTGTGAGAGTGAGGAAATCTTGACATAGGCTGACATAGTCCCTAGACTGGGTAAGGGCTCTGAGAAAGGACAGGTAGGATCCCAAAGCTCAAAATGCGACAGAGCAGAACAGTTAAAGAAGGAGGGGAGGTGATAAAGAATGGAATTCTGAAGAATGATGAGGAAGAAAAGGGTAGAGAGAATTTGATTTAGTAAACAATAATTAAGCATAACTACATCCAGAGCCTGGAGCTGAGCTCTGGGCCACTTTCACAAAAGGGATGTAGTCCTGGCCCTCAAGGCATCTATATTCTATCAGCGGGAATCCAGATGAACTCATAAAAGTAAAGGCAAAGGGCAAACACTAGCCATGAAGAGAATTGGGAAAGATGCCCTTTGAGCTGAGAACCAAAGAGAGCCATTCCAAGGGGAGAGGTGAGGAAGGAAGCCTTTGGAAGCAAGGAGGGTGGCCTGTGCAGAGAGCCAGAGGGAGCTGAAGAATGAGCTGTGTAGGGGAATATCAATGTGGCTAGAGGGTAGCAGAAGGGCGGCTAGATGGCGCCACAGTGCATAGTGTCCTGGGCCTGGAGGCAGGAAGACTCATCTTCCTGAATTCAAATCTGGCCTTAGACACTGACTAACTGTGTGACCCTGGAGGAGTCACTTCACCCTATTTGCCTCAGTTTTCTCACTTGTCAAATGAGTTGCAGAAGGAAATGGCAAACCAGTCCAGTATCTCTGCCAAGAAACCCCCAATGGGGTCATGGAGAGCTGGGTGTGACTTAACAATAGGAGGTCAATAGAATATACAGGAAGTAACTAAAGTTCAGTCTACACATGGCGAGGAGAGCCAGATGTTGGGAAGCTCCAGACACCAGAAAGAGGCATCTGCATTTTATTCTCAAAGTCCTAAGACACCACAGGAGCTTCTTTAACAGAGGACTGATAGGGCAACTCCTGTAGGGTAAGATGTCAGTCACCTGGAGAGATCAGGGTGGGAGCACAGGGAACTCACCACCTGACTTGGATCTTCAAAAGCAAGTACAGAAAGTGGCAGCAAGGGCAGCTGACAAAGCCTGGGACGGTACTGGAGCACATGTTCTCTGAAAGAGTGGAGGCTGATGAGAAAATCTGAGGGTGGGGAAGGGTCCTGTTTTGACCTCCATTCTTTAGACATCTCTCACTCCACTCTTATGTCCCATCTGATTGCCAAGACCTGACCATTTTGTCTCTGCAACAACTCTCACTTATGTCCTCTCCTCTCCTCTGACTCTGCCCCCGCTTTGGTACAAACCCTCATCTCCTCATGCCTGGACCATTGCAGTCGCTGCGGGGGGATCTGTCTGCTTCAGTCTCTCCCCTGAGTCAGTCATTAAAAGTGATTTTCCTAACATGCAGGTCTGACCATGTTATCCCATAATCAAGTCCAGGGGCTCCCTATGAGCCCCAAGATTAAATATTCAGAACTCTCCATAAGCCCTGTCACCTTTCCAGGCTTCTGATACCTTAAGTCCCCCCCACACTACTCCATCTACTCTTTCATCCAGTGCCCCTAGCCTCCCAGCTGTCCCACAAACAAAACCCACCATCTCTCCACTCTGGGCATGTTCTCTAGCTGTTCCTCCTTGGTTTCCCTGAGTTCAGAGCGTACTAGGTAGGGGAGCACAATGCTGATCTTCAAGTATCTCAAAAGCACCCATGAGAGGAAGTCAGTTTTTCTGCTTGTCCCTAGCAAGCCAACTTAAGAGCCAATCTTGGTCCCACTTTTAGGGGAAACTTCTTAAAATGAGAGGTGCCACCTAGTGGAAGGGGCTGGCTCAGGAGTCTCTTACCAAAGGGCTTCAGAGCAGTCTAGGGGACCACTCACCAGGAATGCCAGAGACAGGGTTCTGGGTCACATATGGCTGGGTCAGGCTTTGTGTGAAGGACCAGTGACCGCCTTCAGGGTGGATTCTGCCCTCACAGCATCTCTCACATCTCTCCACTCTCACAGCTTCAGGCCACCATCACTCTTGCCCCAAACAATCACTACAGCTTCTTAGGTAGGGGCCTGGTCACTGACTGGCAGGTGGTCTCTGTCTTGATGCAACCCCTCACCTGCCTTCTCCAGAATCTACCAGAGATCTTTCTAATTCCTACATCACCTCTCTGACTGATGCTTCCCTCCCTTGGCATCAGAGATTGGGAGCCAATCAACTGATGCTTAGGGAGAGCCCCAGAGTACCTGGCCCCGTTCAGCATCCTGAGGTATGGAGGGACCATCGGCAGAGCAACAGTGAGCCCAGAGGAGCTTCTCTAAAGATGATAATAGGTCACCTCTTCCCTCCTTCCCAGGACTCTGGAGAGCTCCCTGGCTGGGTCCCTCCCTTGTCCTTCCCTGTCCTTCTCCATCCTATTGTGTTGTCAGCTGCTGCCCCAGTTTAAGAGGTATCAGATGCTGCTCTGCTAGGGACAGGGGAGGATGGGCCAATGCCGCTCCAGGGTCCTACCTTTCTTGCTTTGTTGCCCTTGTCTCCCAGCCTTTGGGTGGGGGTGGGAACAGGGATGAGGGTCTCCATTAAGCCATGTTGGTCTCTCTTAAACGCCCTAAATAAATGGGTCCATTGCTTTGTAAAAGGAGGAGGTGTTTACCTATACACACACACACACACACACACACACACACACACATACACATTTCAATTGCTATGGTCACAGAAGGCACAGAACATAAGCCTAAGGTGTTAGACTAAGTGTAAAAGATGACCTATGTTCTGCCTTTCATGAGATGCAAACACCTCTTTGATTGAGTTAAGAAGAGAACAGGAGAATCTCAGCAAACAAATTTGCTCCATCCCTGGAGCTAGGAAAGAGCTCCACTCTGGACACACTTCCAGGATTCAGGTTCAAGAGTTCAGGAGTTAGAGGCACCTATGGAGAAATTTCTTTCACCCAGAGGGCAGGAAGGAGGAGGAGAAGGAGGAGGAAAAGGAGGAGGGGGAGAGGAAGAAGAAGAAGAAGAAGAAGAAGATGATGATGATGATGATGATGATGATGATGATGATGATGATATTTTATTGCTTGCCCACTCCATTAGCTATGTTGTTTGGAATCAGAACTACTTGAATGAGTAGAGACAATGCATCCAACAGTGAGCAGAGACATCCCCTCCTGACAGCCACAGCTTTGAAAAGATTCTTGCCTGAGGAAGGTAGCAACTTCAAGGAATGGGAGCCCTGGAATCAGAGAAGAGAGCCAGATATGGAAGGGGCCATACACTGGAAACCCAACAGAGGAACTGCCCAGCTGACATACTACACCCAAGGGCGGGCTCTCAGGACCTTTGCCACACATATCCCACAAGCGTGCCTCAATATCTTTGGACCCTAAGTCAGAGCACCCTCCTCTCAGGGGTGATGTATAGATTTGGAAAAATGTGCCCTCTAGATTTATGGAAAGGAGAATGCTGATGTAGCTGTTGTTCTTTGCTAAGGGTTCATTGTAACTACTCTCTTATTGCTAGTATGAAACACCCCAATGGGGACTACTGAGCTCTACTGTTAGAAAGGGGTCTCACAGGCCACCTCTTGAAACTCAGGGTGACAGTTGTCCTCTCTGTGTGAGTACAATTTTGGGGAGTAATCCAGACGGAGTGCTCTGCTGCCCTCTCTCCCTCCAATCCATATCTGACAGCTGCTAAAGTGCAAATCTGACCATGTCACTCCCCTACCCAAGAATCTTCAGGGTCTCCTTATTGCCTGGAGGCAGCAAATAGTCGGCACAGTGGGACTTTGCATTCTTTGCACCTTTCAGTCATTTGCACGACTCTGACGATGTCACCATCTGTGGTAAAATGCTGTTTGTCAAAGCTCAGCTAATCCCTTCTCAAATCTTCATCAAGAACATCTTCAGTATGGAAAGATTTTGTACAGGAGAAAGCATGGGGGCCAATAGTTCCAAATGGTTTCCAGTTTCCCACTTTGGGTAACAATACTGACCATACATTTTTTAAAAATTGATTCCATCTTCCCTCATTGAGCTCTCGAAAACCTATCACTCGATGCCTTCAATGCTGTCACCTCCAGAATGAAATCAGCAGCCCCAGATTCTTGCCATATGTGTTGGGTATGTGCCAATTCTCTTCTCATTTTCTTAAAATACCAACTAAAGGAATGATTAGAGACTCATTGGTCAGGAAGAAACCAGCAAAGAGTCTCCATCCACCTTCTCTTCATCCACTGACATTTCTGCCACTTAATAGTCAACCTCCCTTTGCCAGGAGGGCAGGGCTGGTGAACCTTGGGTTCTGCTGAACCAGTCTCCTCAGTGAAGGATTGGTTTAACTGACTGGTCAAATCCCCATTCATGACCCTGAGGCACTCATACTTTTTTATAAGTGAAATTAAGCAGGAGATTCCCTGATCCTTCAGTCTGATGAGACTATAAGGCATGGACCTTTGTTTGGAGGCACCTGAGAGGTAATATCCCAGGGCACATTGCTAAAAAGACACAGGGAGCTCCAACTGATTGGAAGGATGGCTGAGACCTGCCATCCCTTCTTTGGGATAAGCTGTCCCTCTCTGGAGTCTAAGAGAGTGACCTGATCAGCCACTTCTGTTTAGGTATGTGCTGGAGACTAACCAGAGCCGAACACATCAACTCTACATTTGGAGGGCTAGTGGAGACCTTTTGTTACATGTGGTTTCCTCCCCAGAAGAGCAGTTGGTGAAGACTGTAGCAGATGTACATGGCAGAGGCAGATATATGTTTGTTTATGCCTGAAAGGGTAGCTCACAAACAATGTTCCTGAACTGTGTAGAAGAGGAGAGAATTTGAATTCCCTTGGCTGTATGATGCCAGAATCTACTGATCTAATAAGAAGAGAAATTTCCTGGATGGTGTTAGGTTTGGGACTGACCCATGGGTGTTCCAAATTCAGAAACCCTCAAGTTCAAAAGTTCAGACCCTAAGAGAGACAGATATAGAAATGGAGGGGGGAGGAAGACGGAGAGGAAGAGGAGAGGAGAGGAGAGGAGAGGAGAGGAGAGGAGAGGAGAGGGGAGGAGAGG
>CM053595.1:325534673-325547821 GCA_028646575.1 Pseudocheirus occidentalis
GGAGAGGAGAGGAGAGGAGAGGAGAGGAGAGGGGGGAGAGAGAGAGAGAAAGAGAGAGGTGAATTACTCTGACAGAACAGATCCAATAAGAAGGAGATGTTTTGTTCAGAGGCCCCAAAGTATGTTTATCTTCCAAGGGAAATCTAAACCACAGGTTGTCACTAGAAGTGGGGAGGAGAGGCAGTATGAAGGGGCTCTAAGAGGAACTCATTGGGGTGTCAAAGGTTGCCCCAATAGTAACTCCAAGTTGAATTTCCATTTTTTCCTATCTCTATGGAATTCAGTGAGTCCTTATCATTTTCGCATTTCTTGTGGAGTGAAAAAAAGGCTGTCCTATACCCCATTTGCATGTGCTACCTTCAGTGCTTGTATAGGAACTGAGATTACTTTTTACCTACGTCTGAGGAAAACTAGAAACAAGCCACACTAAGAGAAAAATGGGAAATGTCCTGGCATAACTCCAGGTGGGCAAAGAACCAAAGAGAAATAGAAACTCTTGGTTGTCAGCCTCAGAAGTCACCTACCATGAGGCCAATGTCCTGGGGGTCCTGGGTCTTGGAAGGGAGGGAGATCTGAGCTTGGGAGCTGGTCTAAAAGGCCAGTAGAGATATTTCTTTTTGGTGGTTTCAGCTTCGTTTAATCCCAGCTCTGATCAGGCTCTCTAATTGCACTCACATGTCCCAAAGAAAAGTGATAACTCTTGTTGCCAATTGTAACAAACCACTTGTGCTAGTTATTATTTTTCACCAAAAAAGGGGAAAAAAAGTTTCCTTTCCGTGCTCCTGACAGCTCTATTGAAGCCCGACCACAAGGCCCAACCCTGGCCTTCAGAACGGGCCAATATATCTCTAACAGCCTTTTACCGAGTTCGTGAATCTTCTTTATTGTTCTCCATAAACAGGCTATTGGACGGCTCTCTCTGGCAATGAAAGAAACGGAAGGATTTCCTCCCATTGCTGCCTCTCTTATCTCATAATTGTTTGTTCTGCGAGGTAGGGGAGCCCCATATCCATGTCCCAGCTGTTTTATGTGTCCTCCCCAGCTCATTTATACTTCTCTCCAGGGCATCGGGCTTGGCACATCGGCTCCATTCAAGGCCTGTCTATTTACTGGGCTCCACAGAAGCCCCTGAGTCCGTGGCACGTGTGGTTTTTGGAGCCAGGACATAAAACAGATAAAAGGCTGAATGAAGCATTTTACAAAATGACACAGCCCTGAGACCCAGTCAAGATTCCATTTAAAGGTGGCTCCCAGACCTCACAGGCAAAGAGCCTGGCTGGTCCTGAGCCCTCAGCCCTACGATTGTCTCACACTTCTAAAGGTCTCCCAAAACTTTCATTTTGGAAAAGAGGCCAGACCAGCCATTCTTCATGCCCCAGACTTTGCTGTCATACCTCTGATGGGGATCTCCCCCACCTTATACACATGTGTGTGTGCAGACACACAGACACACATATGTGCACATACATAGACACACACTTTATCTCCTTTTGAAGCATTGCATTCCCTGTTAAAACAAGCTTCTTAAAGGCAGTGGCTGGCTTTGTTTTTACAAGTGTTTCTGTCCCCTGCCTTTAACACAGAGCTTGGTACTTAGTAAATACTAGCTGTTGTTCATTTCTCAGAGTCCAGCTCTGGAGGCAGCTCCAGTGTCCAAAGCTAAAGTAACATGGTCCCAGGGCAGCAGCTCCCATCTCTGTGAAGGAAGGCAGCCCAGATCCAAAGCATTGAGACCAAGGCACATTCAACCAAGCAAGCTCAGCAATTCCTGGGGATGGCCACAGTCATTACCTAACAATGTCACCAACCATAAGGTGGCAGTAAGTAGAGAGCAGTGGGAGCAAGTAAGCCCTCAGTCCATGGCTGAGATGGAAGCAAAGGCAGGTAGGAGAGGGTGCATTCAAAAGCCTGGTCTGGAAGCATCCAAGGAGGCAAGAAGACCAAAGACCACAAAGAAGTGGCTTTGTTGTTAAAACCAACCAAACAAACAAACAAACAAAGCCAAACAACTCTACTTGGGAAAGAGCAATATCAAAGGAAGGAGACACTGTCTGCCCCCATTGGCCAGACCTGGGTGGCCAGAGCTGGGCTGACAGACTGCAGAAAGACAGTCGAGCCCTCCGGCTCTGCCCAGGAGGACGACCTTGGGAATGGAAACAACAGAATGTAAAAGGTTGCTGGAAACATGGTCCCCAAGAGAAGTCAGGGGGCAGCAAGAGCAGAGCTAGCTGCCCCAGGGATGAACCAGATGCTGGAATGCTGACCAGCCTAGAGAAAAGGAGGGTGGTGGAGGCACCGTCAGTGACAGGTGAAGGATACTGGGAAAAGGGAGAGAAACCCCATGATCAGAGCAGGAAAAATACTGTCCCTGTTTGCCAAAAGGGGAAGAGAGCAGAGTCTGAAAACAGTGAGCTAGGGAGCCTGGCTCTGGGTCCTGGCCAAATTTGAGAATGCATCCTAAAAGAAATATCAACTAAACACCCAGAAAGAGAGATAGGATCCAGCTCATGCCAGAGCGACTTTACCTCATTGCCCAAAAGGAGTTTAAACAGAAGACCAGGAGATGCTGAGGTTCTAGCTTACCTAGAAATCACCACATCAATTGCAGGGTTTCTCATGATATTCTTGAGGAAAATCAACCAATAAACACTTGTTACATGCCTTCTATGTGCCACTTGGGGCACCGAGATGGCACCATCGTGCATGGAGCCACTCACAGAGCAAGCACCATGCACCCCAGGAATCATCCTCATTACTTAAGATTCTGGAACCCTTCTCTAATTATAATAAGGGAAAGAGAGGGGAAGGACACACACAGATAGACAGACAGACTGACACACATGTGCACGAACGCATACACAGTCTGTGTGTGTTCGAGCATATGTGTGTCAGTCTGTCTATCTGTGTGCGTTCAAGCACGTGTGTGTCAGTATATCTGTGTGCATTCGAGCATGTATGTGTCAGTCGGTCTATCTGTGTGTGTTCAAGCACGTGTGTCAGTCTGTCTGTCTGTCTGTGTGTGTGTGCCCAAGTATGCATTTGCCCATCAGAGCCGCAGTGTCTGTCTGCTGCCTTCAAAGTCAAGTCCTCTAGACTCCTGCAGCCATGTAATGGGAAGAGGTGATCACAGGGCCCCAGCGGTGTGCTTGGAGGGGCCCTCGGAGCCTCCAATGCAGTCTGTTCACCAAAGGAACCTCACCATCCCATTGCAGATAGCTTTCATCTAGGCTCTTCCCCTCCCAAGGCTGCCTGCCCCACAAGGAAGAGGAGCCCCCCCACCTCCCAAGGCAGACTGCCCCACAAGGAAGGGAGCCCCCCCACCTCCTGAGGCCTCCTGCCCCTGCGTACAAGGTTAAGAAATTCTTTCCTTACATCCAGCCTCAGTCTGATTCTTTACAATTCCCCACCCCATGCCCCATACCCCTCCTGGTCCTGCAGTCTGTGGCCAACCGAAGCAATGTTAGCCCATCTTCCAAAGGGCAGCTCTCATTCTCCTCCAGAGCCTTCTCTTCACCAGGCTAGATGTTCTTCCCTCCATTCTTCAATCTTTCCTCTCCTGGACGCCAGGCTCTTCCCTCTCCTGGAACTGGTCTCCACTGGACACCCTCCCCTCACCAGGTCTCCCAAAGAGAGGAGGAGAGATTGGTGCTTACCAGGACCCAGTTGAACTTCCTGGAGAGAAGGTCATACCGAGGACTCTCCTTTCCTTCTGGGAGGGGGTTACTAGCCCAGCCACTCTGGACAACATGGGGGGATAATTTACCCACATTTTAGCCAAGCTTTTGATAACTTCAGAGAGAAGTGAGAGATGGTTTGGGAGCTGGTTTAAAGGACAGACTCAAAGAGTGCCCATGAGTGGGGAGCTTGGCAGGATGCCATGGAGTGACCCCAGGATCTGGCCTTGGCTCTCTCCCCTTGGCTATGATCTCTCAAACATTTGGGCCATCACACCTGCCTGAGCTTTCAGAGCCCAGGCTCACCAAGGCTGGGGGCCTTGAATTCGTCCAGCTGGAGGATTCTCCTACCATCTCCTCAAGTATCTTGGGTATCTGCTCCTCATTCATAGTTTTTTCCTAAGGTCATTCCCACTGGTTAAGGAAACAGGACCAGGGGCCTGTGAGTTGTGCTGTGTGCAGGGCAGAAGATGGCACGGCTGGGGTCTCCCTAACTTGTTCTGGACCCCACAGCGTTCCCATCCTGCCTTGTAGAGAGTCTCAGGCCAAGCTCCCTGGTCGAATGTAGCAGCTGCTGGACAACTGAGGATTCCTGGATGGGGCAGATGCCATGAGCCTCCAAGAACAGTCACATATTGAACAGTGACTTGAATCTTTGATGGGGGTGGGGTGTTCACAAGGTCCAGCCCCATTCAGACAGATCTTACAGTTCAGACACCAGTCTTGGTCAGCATGATCTCTGTAGACCCCAGGGGAATTCCAGAGGGAGTCCAGTGGAGAGTAGACTTTAGAGGGGAGAAACCAGCAAGAGCTTGGAAGGAATCTGAGGAGAAAACAGAGCTTAGAGAACAGGGAGGAGGAAGAGTTCGCTGACTATTCAGCAGTGTTATTCAGTAACCAGGACCTGTGTAAGCCAGGGCCATTGGGTGACCATGAGCTTGGAGCCTCCAGAAGCTTCTGACTTGATGATCTTGGCCCTTCTCTGCCCAGCCCAGCAAGCAATGGAGAGCTGTGAAGGAGGCTGTGAGTCTCAGCTCCTGGCTGAAGGGCCCTCCACCCTCTTTTTGCCCTGGGGCCCAAAGGCCTGGTCCCAGACTCCTGCTGTGGAAAAGCTATGTATCACCAACCTGCATTTCCAGTCTCTTTGCACATCTTCTGTGACAGGCAGCTATGTCCCTTTGGCCTAAAAAAATCTGACTTCTTCAGCTTTCGGTGCACAAACATTGTCAGACCTGAGGTCCAGAAATGGCTCAGCTCCCAACTTCTGTCACTGTGGAGGTCCAGAGCCCTGAAATTCAGAAGAGAAAAAAAAGAACACACCACAAGCTATTGGGCTGAATGATCACTGCCCACTCAGCCCCATCTTCTCTCCTCCGGCCCCAGGCCCCAGGGTCAGGTACTTCTAGAAAGTCTCCTGACAACAGCAGGACGTCATCCCCAGAGCCCCACAAGCCTGAGGACTCCAAAGACCACAGTGTTTGAGAACCGACTCGGGGCCAGGCATCTGCTGCAGGAACGACGGGCAGAAATGACCCACTGAACCTGAACCAACAAAGCTCTAGGAGGCAGAGAACTGAAAGGCTGAAGATGTGGGTGCGAGTTCTGACTCTCCTGCTCAGCTCCTCCAGGCTCCTAAACAAGAGGCGTCTCCTCCCCGGTCCTCAGTTTCCTCCTCCCAATCATGGCAGCATTTCCAGTTTGCAATGGACTTTCCTTCTATATTCCCCTGAGTGGGAGACAGTCTGCCCACCCCTTCACTGGACATGGGCAGAAACTGATGCCAAGAGAGGAGAAGGAAGGCATTTGAGTCATTTGCTTTCTGGCTTCTCGAGGTGTTTATGTGGTCAAAGGGACAAGAGAAGGATTTGAGCTGAACAAGAGGATTGTGGCCTAATGGCTTAGTCAGTTGGTCAATAAACATGTGTTCAGTACCTACTATGAGCCCAGTACTGGACTGACAGCTTTGGGCTTCTGAACAAGGTCCAACATTGAATTTAAGAGAAACTGAGGAAGATCCGGAGCCTGGCTTGAGCTAGAAGAGAAGGAAAAAGAAGGAAAAGGAGGTGGAAAGGGTCAGGGTCAAGGAAACAATAGGCATGGTGACCAACACTTACAGAGCGCCCATTCGGTACCAGATACTATGCTGAACACTCTACAAAGAGCATCTCGTCCAAGCTCCACAACAACCTTGGGAGATGGTGCTGCAGGCAAATGGGTACTCACTGTTACTGCTCAGTCATTGCCCTTGTGTCTGACTCTCTGTGACCCCATGCGGGGTTTTCTTGGCAGAAACAGCGGAGTGGATTGCTGTTTCCTTCTGCAATCCATTTTACAGATGAGCCACTGAGGCAAACAGGGTGAAGTGACCAGCCCAGTGTCACACAGCCACTGAGTGTCTGAAGCTAGACTTGAACTCACATCTTCCTGGATCTAGGTCCAGAGAAACCGAAGCCCATAAGGACAAAAGTAGAATTTTTATCAGTTGTCCATTGAAGATGAGGGATGCAGAAATGAAAAGATTATCTGAGAAGCAACAGCTGGCTGAGATGGTGCCTGAGACCAGGGTTTGGATTTCCAGACCACAGCTTATGATATAAGACTGATAGATCCCCGGCCAGAGATGAAGTACATCCAGGAAAGACCGGGAAGGGTGTGTTTGCTTGGAACATTACAAACACAATCAGAACAGGTATGAGGGACACACAAGCTAGATAACAAAGAACAGAGCTTCCTCCCCATTCTTCGTCTTGGACCACTTTGGCAATCAGGCAGGCAAAGTCTATGGGCTGATTCTCAGAATAATGGTTCTAAAATGCATAAAGTATATAAGATTATAAAGGAACCTACTTATATTGAAGTAAAGTTATAATTTTTCTCCATCCAAATTCACATACTCCCTGAAATGTAGACATGGACCCCTGGGGAATATTGGAAGGGAAAGGCTTGATGAAGGGACAACAGTACCAGTTGTCTGATGAAATTAGGGACCAAGGGAAGGGAAATCTGCTCATTTCTTATTCATTTTGTTTCTGTTTCCTCTGCTAAGTGAATGGCCTTTGTCATGGAAAGGACAGAACCAAAATGGGCAATGGGGATCTGAGACTCAGGATAAGGGAGCAGAGGAATTCAAGTTCACTGGCCCACACGAACTTCATCTTCAGGTACAGCTTGGGTTGGGGGGGAGCAGTTATGAGACACTGTAAGTAATTTTTAAATGGGGAAAGCGGCAAATGGGAAAATTTAAACTGGATGTCAGAACCAACTTTCCAACAAATAAGAAGTTGAATGAACTGTAAGAGGAACTGGCCTCCTCTTCCTCAGAGGCCTTTGAGCAGAAGCTGAATGACAGCTGTTGGGAATGTTAGAGCAGCGATTCCTTTGGTGTCTGCACTGGATTAAGGGCGAATCTGTCCTCTGTTGCTTCTCCATAGTGAGGCCACAGCCCTCACAACCATTCATCTCTTATTTCATGAGATCGAATACAGTATTCCAAAATGGCGGTGCACTTGGCTGCCACATCCAGCCACTCGGCAGAGAAGCTGGCTCTGCTGACCAAGGCTCTTTTTAGACTCTTCTGGCCTCCTTATTGTGACAATTAACTTACATTGTTAAATTTCTTCATGAGCTTGTTTTAATCTTATTTATATTTTGTCTTCTGTCCATTTCCAATTTTTTCATCATCAATAACTTATTTAAATAGGTTGGGTTGGAGTTGTTTTATCTGTGTGTTTATTATATGAGTGCTTATCTTCTGCTTATTTTATCCATTCTTCTAATTTAGTGCTTATTTTGATCTGACCACAGAGATGCCACTTCAGAAATTCTTCCCATATCAGTCATAATCAAATCCTAAGCATTCGTTTTCAGTCTGCTAAAATATAATCAGTTCCCTGCCTTGTGATGTTATTGGGTGCCCAAGACTGGTGCCTACCAGTTCTCTTAGCAAGGAAAGCATTCAGGAAATGCTGGGAGTAGGGAAGGGGGAGACACTTCATCCCCCACCAACCACCCCAGCCAAGGATAGAAAAAAGAAACTGAAAAACAAATAGTGGGAGACCATTTACTGGGGGAAAGACAGTCAAACAGTTGAAGAAGAATGGTGGAGATGTACCCAGCGGGGATCAGAAATGCACATCATCTATGGAGACAAAGCACAAAGAGGAATGCCATTGCAGGCAGGAAGCAGCATCAAGGACTGATAGCTCAGGCAGCAGAGAAGAGAGCCGGCTATGGAAGCACAGAAAGACTCGACCTGGGAATGTCGTCATTGTCCCCGCCACCGCCTCAGTAACTAGCCTTTCTACAGTGTTGTAAGGTTTGCCAGGCACTTTACAAACCAATCTCATCCGTTGTCCCGAGAACCCTGGGACGGAGGCGCTACTGCTGTTTCCATCTGACATGTGTACAAACTGATGCGGGCAGGGGCAGACTTGCTCAATGTGGCACATCTGGGAAGTATCTGAGGCCAGATGGGGATTCTGTTCTTGCCGAATCCAGGGCCAGCTCTGTCGGCTGCACCATCTAGCTATCGTTGCACTCCAGCTGTGTGTTTACCCTTCCCCAGAAGTTTGGGAGAGCATGCCCCAAGCTCTTAGGGGCAATGGTTTTTAACTCTTGCACTTAGTAAACACCACTGCCTCGAGCAAATTGTGTCTACTGGCTGTCTGTCAAGGGAAATGCACCAGACACTTGTGAGCTGGATGTTTTAGTAGCACAGACCCACGGCTCCCCCTCCTTATCCCTGAAAACCCTTTCAGCAGCCCTGTGAGTACTGCTTAGGACGAGCTCCCCAGAAGATGGGCCATGGGCAAACATCTTCTGGGGAACCTACCAGTCCTTGGCCTACCATTGCTGTTGCACAATACATGTTGGCCAACAGGTTTTCTCCATCCTTTCAGATTCTTTCACTTCCCCCTTTGCACAGAAGTCACTGAGTATCAGAGGATACTTCTACCGACTAGAGGGTCTTCTCCAACTCTTCATCACATTTCTTTCCCTCTTGGTCCTATGCCTACTAATGATGGTCCAGACACCTCCACTGATTTCATAGCCTTTTTCTTTAAATACTTGAGTACTGAAATACAAGATGACTAAATGTCCCAGAAAATGTTTTTTTCTGTTGCCTTTGGGTGCTTGATGAAAGCAACTCTCCCCATCAATGACTACATTTGCTTCTCTAAGAAGGAGCTCCAAGCCATCCTCTGAGGCAGCTGTGACTTCCTTCTTTCTTATGGATAATTCATCCCAAGAAGGTCAAGATCAGCTGATGGAATTCTGCTCTTCTAGTAATGAGCCAGGTTAGGGTTGGGGGGGGGGGGCGTAAGGAGAAACCAATGTGATTCTGAACAGCCTCTGAGTTCTTTCTTGCCTCTCTGCCTCCATCACAACAGAAGAGACTAAAGCACACGAGGGCCATTTTGTGTCCTGGGCAGCAATAGCCAAAGAATTCATTGCCAAGTGAGCGGGCTCTCTGCACTTGGACCCTGGGAACACATGATAATAAGTGGCTCATTGGAAGTCTAGGGGGCGATAGGATGGCCCTGTAGGTCTACTCAGCTTCCTCCTCCGCTGGGTCAGGAATTTCATTTTAGATGGAAAATGCTGAGGTCACTCCTAGTCACCCTGCGTCCCTAGTTAGACAATTCCTAAGTCCTCAGCAGAGGTTGTGTTCTTTCCCCAATCTTACACTGAGATCTTCTAGTTAACAACTGGCCTCCTTGTGGTTAAGGCAAAATTCAGGTTAGTAGAAACACTTGGGTAATGAGACAGCAGATTATACAAAGACGTCTAGAGCTAGACAGCAATCAGGAGGGGCCGCTGGAAAGAGAGGCCACCTTTTCTGGAGGCTTCCCTCAGCTTGGATCCTCCACTTGTGAATGCCTCCCTTCTCTGCCACAGTCCAAATCTCCCCCTGCTCCTCAAGAGTGGGCTGGAAATCCCATGCTGGCTCTGTTTCAAATCCAGGTGCTTGAAATCTCTCCCCTTATATCTGAGATAGCTTCTTCCTTTTATGCCCATTTACTTAGGCCAGACCCGGACACAATGGCTTTGATTGATTCAAGGAGGGGTACAGGCCCTGTTCACACTCAATTCTGATTATATGATTCAATCAAACAGTGTTCTCACTTAGGGGAGCCCCTGAGTGGTCTCAACCCCGCCCTTGCCTTTTCAGTGCCAGAACACTTTACCGCTAGGCTCTGGAAGAGTTTCTACGAAATCGCCGAGTTAGGAGAGGCATCACGGTACGGTAGACAAAAGGCCTCCCTATGTCTGACCTGTGGAACCCTGAGCCTTATTGCTTCCAGGAAACTGTAGTCTCAGAGTTCCAGAGGCTTAGCTAAACAATTTCCAAACCAAGAGCACCCTGCTCTGAGGAGATGACAAGCATCTTCCCCACCAAAGCCAGAGTCTGAGGCAAGGCTAGCCTCCAATGACAGGCAACTTGCTAATACAATGTTCAGAATCCAGGCCCTCTCTAATGACTTGAACGATGCTGAGGAGCAGGCAGGTTTTATAGGACTTGTCTTTTCCCTACATTCAACAAGACACTATTGTGACTTGCACCATCCAGGAGATGGGTAAGTAATTGGAATGGGAGATGGGCAGGCCGTGGAGTGAGCACTTGAGGAGAACAATGGGCAGTCTCCATGACACACTGGAGAGATTCACCAGAAGGGAAGGATGGAGATAAGAATCGAACAGGACTAGGACTTATACATGGATTCCCATAGGCAGCAATGAAGAGGATCAACATCTTGGTGAACAACAGGCACACTTGGGTCAAAGGCAGACCAGCAAAAACAGCCAGGAGAGTCGGGGTCGCCTCTTGCTCCAGGGGACAGCTAGACCAAAGGCTGCAGAGCTTTGAAGAGCCTGCCCCTGGCGAGGCTGCATCCCCTTTCTCTCAGATTCAGGTCAGGGTGCTGACTCCTCAAGGTGAAGGCAGTGCTGAGGCACTTGGACCACACTGGATCACATTGCCCTATTCTCTTGCTAGGGACATCATTCCTATGTCTAGGGGCATTGATCTTGAGTCTTCACACAGATGAACATGTCATCACCCCTAGACTCTGGGCTGAGATGCTTGCCTTTCCTGGTCATGCCTGACCTCAATGAGAAGGTCCTGGGGGTTGGGGTGGGGGGGCCAGGAGAGCCAGGAAGAGGAATATGGTGGCCCTTCCACAGGCACCCAGAGCTGAGGCCCACCATTGCTCTCACCTCTTTCATTTATCTGTCCTGAATTTCAAGGAAATCCTCCATTCTCCATTTAATTATCTGCACCCTCCCTCAATCAGTTTCACCAGGATACTTTAAGGACTCCCCTGATCCCTAGCCCCCACTTCCTGAAACCTTTTTGGCCTTTCCCCTCCCCTGCTGATTCTCACATCGAACATTATTGTCTACCAAGGTCCCCAGTGAGCCCCCTCTCCCTCCCTCCCCTCTCCACTGATCCCAATGCTCCCTGACTGCTCCTTTCCCTCCCAATTCCTTCACCCTACTCGAACCCGCAGGCACACACACACACACACACACACACCCCTCTGGTCTTCCTTGGCCATCCATCTCCTGGCGCTGATGGTCATTCATGAGTGTGGAGCAGAAGGCACCACAGTAATGACAGACAATCTATCCTGGCCCACAATGGCATAGTCAGACAGGCAAAGACAAGCAAGAAAAGAGAACCCAACATGTACTGGGGCAAGGCAGAAGCTGGCTGGCAAGTCCTGCCCCGTGGAGGGGGGCTCTGCGGGGGTGGGGAGGGGCAGAGGCAACTGTACCCTGTGTCAAATTAGGGCTCCCCCTGGGCAGTCTGTGCCCTGCAGCCAGGGTCTCAACCCTGGACCAAGGACGCCCAGCCCAGAGCTTCTAGGCCCAGGGTGGGGTGAGTTCTCAGTGCCTCCTCCCTTGTTCTTTACGCCCCAATTTTGGGAACCGAAAACTAGCCCTAGGGGCACAGGGAGCCGGCCTCCCAAGGGGCACTTGGCACTACCTATCCGCTCTAGATACTGCCCACTGGAGTAAATGGGAGTTCAGTGCCCCCACCTGGCCATCCGTACGGGGCCAGGCAAAGGGTTCCAGGTTCAGGGAGGAGGGGAGGAGGGGGAGGAGGGGTGAAGGAGGTAGGGAGGAGGGAGAGGAGGAGGAGAAAGAGGAGGTAGAGGCAGGGTTAGCTTAGTGTAAGAGGAAGTGGGGTGCGGGGAGCGGCGAGGGGGTCGGGGATTTGGGGAGCCCTTGGCAAACCATTCCAGCCGCCCCCGCCGTGGCGCACAGTCCACGCATGGGACTGGCTGCCCGGCAGTGGGCCAGAGCCCCCACGGACAGACACTCAGCAGCAGCCCGGCAGCGCTCAGAGACAGGCCCCGACTAGAGAGTCCCCGCCGCGGCCCCGCCCCCTCCCTCCCCCTCCTCCGCCCCCTCCCTCCCCCTCCTCCCCCCTCCTCCTCCCCCCCTCCCCCACTCCCTCCTCGGCCCCGCCCCGCGTAGCCCCCCCGGCGCCCCGGATTGGCCGGCCCCGCCCCCTCCCTCCCTCCCTCGCTCAGTCTTCGCCTCAGCAGCCGGAGCAGCCAGACAGGCGGGCGGCCGGTCCCCGGAGCGGAGGCACCAGCGGGAGGCATGGTCTCCGCGCCATCCCCGCCGCCGCCGCCGCCGCCGCCGCCTCCAACCCGCAGCCTCGGCCGGCCCGAGCCCACCACCCGCAGCCCCCGGAACCCCAGCCCGGGCCCCGGCCGCGGCGGCGGCGGCTAGAGAGAGCCCGCCTCGGGGGAGCCGGGGTGGGGGGGCGCCGGGGACGAGATGGTGCAGCCGCTGTCCGGGCTGCCGCTGCCGCCGCCACCGCCCCGGTGACCCGCGCCCGGACTCTCCCCGTGCCAGCCCCGGGACGGCGGCAAAGCCTGTCCCGGGGCCCCCCGAGGGCGCCCCGAGCCGGAGCCGACCCTCGGACGCCGGAGAGACCCCTGCGTTGCCAGCCCGGCCGGGCCCGGAGGAAGGGAACGAGGAGAAGGAGCCGCCGCCCCCGAGGGAGCCCAGCAGGTCAGTGGGGCTGGACCCTGGCATTCCCACCACCACCACCACCCCCACCACCCCCCCCCCGACCGAACCCCCTGGGGGGGAACTGGACCCGGTGCGCCTGCGCTGCCGCCGCCACCGCCGCGGCTGCTGATGATGATGGAAAAGGAGAGAAAAACTTCCTGCGTGTGTGTGTGTGTGTGTGTGTGTATGTGTGCGTGTGCGCGCGTGTGCGCGCGTGCCCGCTCGGGCGGGAGTCCAGGCTGAGCCCCCCAACAGGCGAGAGTGTGTGTGCTCCCGAGCGCCGGTGTGTGTGTTCGTGTGTCCGTGTGTCTACGTATATGTGCGTGTGTGTGGCTGTGGGACCCTCACCGGCTCCAGGCAGCTGCTTCTCACCGGGCCCCCCTCCCCCGCTATAACTTTGGTGGCCTCTGAGAGAGGGAGAAGGAATAGAGAGGGGTGCGGTAG
>CM053595.1:325547921-325607411 GCA_028646575.1 Pseudocheirus occidentalis
GGGACTGCCCGTGACCCTACCTGCCCCCTCCCCCTTCCCTCCCTCCAGGTTGTCTGAGGATGAAGTTATCCTAGGTTTAGTCCCCGGTTTCCACCAACCACCCCCCCCCCTCCACCCCGTGGAAGGCGGGAGTGGGTTTCAGGGATCTGGGCTCCGGGCTCCTGGGTTAGCCGCGATGGTTGTTGGGCAGGGCCTGCTCCTCCTTCGGGGCCTCCATCCCTCTCTGAGTGTGGATGTTGGGGGTGGGGGTGCCCTCCGTGGTGGTTGCTGCTGCTGTTTTGCCACGGCCAGAAGCTGTTCTGCCTCCTCTGACCATCACTGTGGGGCTGAGGCAGGTAGCAAGCCCCTCATCTATCCATCCATCCATCTGGCCATCCAGCCTTCCATCCCACCAAGCCATCCAACGTCCCTCCTTCCCTGACCCCTGTTGGAAATCCCCCTTTGCACCAAGGCTTCTGGGCTGCTGCATTTCTGCCTGTTCGGAGGAGGCTGCCTGCCTGCCTGCCTGCCTGCCTGCTTCTGGCCCCTGCTTTCGAGCTGCCACTGCGTGAGGGAGCCTGGGCCCATCACAGGCAGGCAGGCAGGCCGGCCAGGCTTCTGGGCTATGGAGCAGTCCAAGGTGAGCTTTCTCTCTCCTAGCCGCTTCCTGGGGAGCACCCACAGCGGGAACCTTTCGGTCCCAAGCAGCTGCCGGCTCACTCCATCACTGGGTCGCTTGTGTGCTCTCTGGGAGCTCCCCAGGAGCCTTCCGGAGCCAGCTAAATGCCGCCTCTTGCCTCTGCTGCCGAATGCAGAGGTAGGCAGCAGCCCTCAGCTGGGCAGGGAAGGGAAGCTTGAGGGAGCTCTCCTCTCTTCTGGCAGTCCAACACCATTCTCTAGCCCTCTACCTAACCTACAGCCCCTTTTTTATGGAAAACCTATGGGGTGCTGGTTGAGTTGATTCTGGGGGAGAAATGGGTGGGAGATGGGGCCTCCCTGTGCCCTGGTTCTTTTCCTACCTTCTCTCCTCCCACTCCTTGTGCTCGCTCCCAGTGGATGATTTAGAAGGTATTTCTCCAGTTCAGGGTGAAAGGCTGAATTGAGTCGCCAAAGAAAGCCAGAGATTTCTCAGTCCCAGGACAGGAAGCAAGAAGCTGTTCCCCTCCATTGCACCTCTTCTGGTCTTTGGGGCTCAGATTATTCATCTTGATGGTGAATTGGAGGAGGGGGCCACAATTTCAATACTTAATAGCCAGTACAAGCTGCCACCTTCTCTACCATCCCCTTTATAACTTAGTGGTTTGGGCATTTTAAGGGGCCCCTTGAAACATCCTCCTGCCTGCCCTGTGGCCAAAGCTGTGCCAGGTTAGGCTAGGCCTGGCCTTGGAATAAATACAGGCAGAGCCACACTCCATCTGGGGCCTCTTCTTCCTCTGCTAACCAGTAGAACCTTCTGGGGTTCCAGGATCAGGCACTTTCAGACCATGGTGAGAGGCAAGGAAAGTCTTAAAAGGATTTGGGGGTGCCAGGCCTATTTGGATATTGGCTGGTGTGTGAGTGTGTATGGAATTTGTGCAGATGTGTGTGGTTGAACGCTCAGATAGAGTGGAAGGCAGTTGCTCCAGTGAAGAGCCCAGCTCCCACCCCAGTGAGTGTTGGGCAAAGTACATCAGGGTTATCTCTCCTCCAAGTCAGGAGAATGCCAGTGTCTGGATGCGTCATGGAAAGAGCTTTCAAGGCTGCCATATTAACCCAGGTTGAAGGTTTTCCTCTACCTTGTACCAAGTCTACTTGTGAGTGATGAGGACAGACACTTCCTCAGCCAGTGTGGCCCAGGGATTCGGTTCTCCGGGGCAGGGACTGCCAGCTCCAACTTTTCCCAAGCAGGGTCCCCTCTCCCCAGCCACATACATACCTAGGGAGGGTTTATTTTGCTGAAGTGAAACACCCCATGGTTGCTATGGTAACAAAGAGGAGCTTAAGGGTGACTGGTTTTCATCTGCATTCAATGGGGTGGGGGCCTCCCTTTTTGTCACTTTTTAATAATGGGGGGGGGTCATCCTCCCAAGTATTGATTGGCCTCAGGAGCCAGGGGGATCTGGAAGGCTTTCGGAGGAGGTTTCCAGGAGCTGAGTGGGGGGCCACCCTCTTGCTGACTCCCTCGCTAGCTCCATTGCTTGCTGGGGAGAGTGATTTTCCCCGATAATGGTAGTTTCTTACATCCAGAAAACAAGTGGATGAAAATGTTTTGTTTTTCATGCAGAAACCCATTAAATCAGCTTCAAGTGCACCTTCTCTCCCTCCCTCCCTCATTCCCTCCCTCTTGGATTCAAGAATGCATTTGTGCTGAGCCTCAGGAGCCCCCGGACTTAGAAGTGTGTCTGGAGCCAGGGCAAAGGGAGCTTGTGGGGAGACGGGACATCTTTGGTAACCCCACCTGTCAGTTGAAACAGTCCTTCCAGTCTCCCCCACTTCAGAGTTCACAAATCACTCTGGGGAGGGGCTGCTTTGGCCTCTCCATGGCCAGCCTCGCCCATGGATATCACCAGCTTCTGTTACAGTCTTGTGGCTCCCGCTTTTTGGGGTATCTGCCTCCAAGTGATCTCTACTGGTCCTCCACAGCAGACGTGTTGATCTGGAAAGGAAAGGCGTCTGGGAATCTTCCCTTAGCCGCTCTTGGCTCACCAGGGGAGGCTGACCAGAGGTCCTGCTCGCAGCTCTGGCAGGGCAGCTATGGGGGTGGCAGCGCACCACTCTGCAGTGGGGAGGGGGGAGAAGAACAGAAACAGGAACCGTTTGTCTTCTTTCAGTGGGCCAGCCTTCCAGCATTCTCTGCTTCCAGCCTTGCTGAAGCCAGCAGAGCCGGCCAGTGTCGAGAGGCCTAGTTCCATGGATAGCTCCTAAGGCAGGCCCCTGCCTCACTTGACTTTGCCACACGAGGGAGGGAGCCCACACTAGAAGGCCCCTGCCAGCTCAGTGTACTCAGACCCTGATCCCCTGACCACAGGATGAGGACCCTCACATGACCTTTGAACCTTGCTGAGTCATTGGGGGGTGGGCAGTGCTGCTGCTAAGTACAGGAGAAGTCTTGTGTCTCCAACCTGCCAGTGCCTGTTGGCAAGTTGCTAATTAGGGACCTGTAAAAATATTGTTGGGGAGGGGGAGACAGTTAATGTTTGAGATGAAGGTTGAGATGAAGAAATGAGACTGTCCCCAAACCATGCCTCTGTCATTGGTCCCTGAGTGAGCTGAAAAGCATTTATTAAGCTCCTGTGGTGTTGGCCAATGTTCTAAGTGTTAAGCAGAAACCAGCTAGCAGACAGGCATGTGAGGATGGGCCAGCCAGGGCCCTGGATGAATTGGATGAATGGGCATGCCAGGAGCTCCAGGATGTGGACCGGGAAAGGGGCACAGTTGGTCTTGGCCAGTTAGCTAGAGGCCAGAGAAACTGAGACTTGTAAAGAGGCTGCTGACCTTGGGTAGCACCCCAAAGTGCCTCCAGGAAAGGGCCCCGGAGAGCTGGGTATGTTTAGGCGGAAGGAAGGAAGACTCCCAAAGAGAGACCCATCTGAGGGGACAATCAGTAGAAATAGCTCTCCCAGAGGAGAGGCTGATCTTACTGGAGGAACACTTAGCCCTGGTAGGCCTGGTAGCACTGTGGCTCTCCCCTCCACCTGAGGCCCTACAGCCTTCAGGAGAGCTGCCTCAAGACTTGGCTGAGGACACACAACCTGCTTTCTTGAAGCAGGACCATGGCCTACAACTGGAAGGAACCTATGAGGCATCTGGACCAATGTGGGCTGAACAAGTGTGTCCTCAGCCATCTAAGGGGAAGAAGCTCATCTACTTTCTGTCACTCATCTCCAGTGACACAGAGCTTACTATCCCATAGCACCACAGTTATTCATGAAATGAACTCGAAATCTGCTGGGTTGATGACATTTCTTTTATTTCTGGAAAACAGAAATCAGTCAGTGGTATCTCTCAGGCCTCCCTCTGCTATAAAATGATGGGGCTAGACTAGATCATGTCTGGGGTCCTTTGAGCTCTAGACTGGGGGGCTCTAGCTCGGCCATCCATGAGCAGAGACACCTTATTGTCTTCTCTTAGCACTGAATCCATACAGAAGAGGCTACTGCAAAGAATGCAAGGCCTGAGTTCATGGCACAGGAAGGAGCAGCTGGATGTGATGGAAGGGCAGCTCAGGTCCTCTTTTTTTTTTTTTCGGTTCTCACGGTAGATCTCCCTGCAGAACTGGAAGGTGGTTGGACTCTAGTTGGCAGCCAGGAATGCCCTCCACCCCACTCTCATGCCTCGTTGGGAGGCTGCGCTGCCTAAGAATTTTTATTTTTTTAAAGAAAATAAGCAAGCGTGCACCTTGAGGGGAGGTGTTTGGGGTTCCTTTGACTAACCCATTTTTAAATTCCAGCTGCACAAGTCTCTGAATTCCCAGATCTTTGACTCTCCCAGGAAGTGTTTTGCCAATTCTAACAGCAACATATTGTGTGAAAATATTCCATTTGTGGTGCTTGCCAAAAGCACAATCGGATGAAAAATGCGTCAGGCGTGTGTGTGTGTGTGTGTGTGTGTGTGCCTGCGTGTGGATATGTGTGTGTGCAGACACCATGACAGTCTTTAGCCCTGCATGTACTTGCCCATTTCCATAGGAACCCCAAGTCTTCCCTCTCACTCAGGGCAAGCCTGAATGGATGCAGGGCGCCCTGATTGGTGGAAGGAGCTCCGCTCCCATACCTGGCCATGATGGCTTCCACTCTCCAAGAGGACTCACAGACTCATCATGCCCCGCTGTGGCTGCTTAGAGGAAGGTTCTTGGTTCAGATAAACTGGCAAGCCCCTTCAGCTTGTCTTGCCTGATCACTGAGACCCATAGAGGCAGTGACATGCACAACACCCTCCAGTGAAGAAGCATCAGAGATTGAAAAAGGGGCAACATCTCCAGTATTTCCCCAGAGAAGCAGATCCCCAAAAGGCCCATCAGTGCTCCTCCTCCAGCCTTGCTTGGACCTCAGCCCCCAGGATCACACAGTGCCCAAGGCAGCACCAAGCCACTGGGACACTGAGCCTGGCTTGACTGCAAGCTGGCAAGACCTCCATAGGCATCATGCAGAGGAGCTGAGTGAAGCCCAGAGAGGGAAAGGTCCATGCCCAAGGGTGCCCAGGAGCTAATGCTAGAGCTGGGATTGGAACCCAGCCTCTGGGGGTTGACACTGCTGTGATGGGATGGCCAACATTACAGGCATCCTGGACTTGGGGGTTTTCTGTTCCATACAGAAGCCCAGGTATGTCACAGACCTCCCCCTTCTGGAGGGTGCCCTCAGGCCTTGAGTGTTTGCTACCTGGGTTTTCTTCCCCTGCCTTACCCTACTTTAACCTCAGGTCTTGCCCCTCACAACTGGGAAGTGGAAGAGGGGAAGGCTTATGTGGACCTGCCTTCTTTCTAGCCCTGTACCAGCCACTGTGGGTGAAGATAGGGAGAGTTAGAACACGTCCTGCTCTCAGGGCATACCAGCCCTCCGTACCTCTCTCCTTCAAGGAGTGGCCTTTAGGAGACCCTTGCTACTTTACACAGTCAGGGAAATGGATGAACCAGGACCTCTCACCTCACTGCCCAACCCCCCAGCGCAGGAGTGTGTGCACACAAACACATACACACACACTCATATACATGTGTGCACACATACTCATACACACACACTCACACACACCACATATGGTCCTGTCTTTGAGCTGCACTGTCTGTCATAGCTGTCTAATAGAAAATCCCAGGAGCCTTGGCCTCTGATATCACAAAGACTTCTTCATGATGGAACTATAACTGGCATGACTTTGGCTGGCATCATTGGCAGTTTCTCTGAGTGGAAAACCCTAATAGGCTTGGGAGGAGAAAGGAGGAGGGGTGTGTGTGTGTGTGTGTGTGTGTGTGTGTGTGTGTGTGTGTGTGTGTGTGGAAAGAGAGAGAAAGAGAGAGAGAGAGAGAGAGAGAGAGAGAGAGAAAGAGAGAGAGAGAGAGAGAAAACAAACTGGAGAAGGGGGAGAGGGAGCTCACGTGAGTGCACAGTGCTGCCCTCTGGTGGCCCCATATACTTGGCCTCAGCTACAGCCCTGAAATACTGAAGTCTTGCCTGTTCAAGGTCCTGCCTTCCTGCACTGAAGTGTGTAAGGCATGCTGGTGTAGACCCATTGGGGAGTGGGGGGCAGCATCCAAGCCCCCACTACTTATCAGCTGTAAAAGGAAAAGTGCAGAGGGTGTGGGAAGTCCATTTATCCCTGAGGGTGTGTTTGGGAGAAATCAGAAGCAGGCACACCCCCATCTCTACATGCCCACACCAAGGTGGTGGTTCTGACAAGCTCCCAGTGTACCCTTTCAGCGCATGCCCCCTCAGAATCCTTAGAGCTACATTCAAAGTGAAAAGAGGACAAATGGCCTCTCATTGACAATGAGGTAAACAGGCTTCTGGGAGCTGCCCTGACCCAACAGAACATGACCCAGATGTCAGAAAGGACTGCAGGATTGCTCAGATTCTTCAAGCTTCCCACACTCTAACCTGAAGACTTAGAGCCCTTCTTTAAAGTAGGAAATTAGGGTAATGAGCTCCCCATCAGTAGAGGCATTCAAGCAGAGACTAAGTAATAAGCACCTATTGACAGAGACAGTCTCATTTGGATAATGGGTTGGACCAGGTGGTCTCTGAGGTATCTTCTAGCACTGAAATACTAGGCCATGGCTCCCACATCCCACTACTGAAAAAAAAAAAAGAAAGAAATGTAGAGGGTTGGGTAGGGAGGAGGGCTGCTTCCCTGAGGTGTTTCCCATGCATGTTCAGAGGCTCAGGCCTGTCTACTTGCACAAAGATCTTCCTCACTGCAGCCCTCTTAAGAACTGGTCAGCTGGCAGCCCGGCATGAGCCAATGGGTAGAGTTTCCATACGTCTCCAAGGACAAATCCAGGAGAGTTGGTTTGGGGGAAGATTTTCACCTCAGCTCCTGGGTTAGCAGGCAGTGGTCAGTTGGGCCCAAGTACCGGCTTCTGCCACCTGCAAGTTTCTACCCTCCCCTCTAGTCTGCATGGAACAATAGTCATCTTTGACTTAGCCCCAAGTCTCTGGTCATGGCTCCTGGGTGTGGGCTGGGAGAAGGTGCATTGTGGACTGTGGCCCGGAAAAGCAGAAAACAGAATCTTTGCCAAGAGCCCTGTACTGTTAGCTGCATTTCTACTTGCCATGGTAAAGCTGGTGCCCAGTTCCTAGCATCTAATTTCCAGAAACATTTGGGGTGTCCCATACTCAGAGCTTCTCAAAGCCAAAGAAACACAAGTTGATTGTCAGAGGTAGGATCCTGGCAGGGCCCAAGAGCAGGAAGGAGGCTGAGGCCAGGGTCTGCCCCTTATGAGACACGGGAGGAAAGGAGGAAGAACCAGCTTAGAACATGCATTTATCAAGCACCTCTTACAATCCAGGGGCTGTGCCAGGTGCCAAGGCTACAGAGAGAAAGCAACGCACCCTTGGGACCTTGCATTCTAGGAGGGAACATCTATACATATTAAAGCTTCAAACTAAGCCTTTGGGGACCCTCTAGATTAAGTTTGTCCAAAATTAAAGCAAGCCACTTGATAGAAAGGATGAGGGGGAGCCATGAGCAGCTGGCAGTGGCTTGAGACATTGGGGGAGCCAGCGAGCAGCCTGGCAATTGACAGGAGCTTCTGGACTGGCTTGAGGGAGGGATTGAGGAAAGTCTCACACCTAGGGCTCCAAATCCTGTTTTCGAAAGAATAAGATGGGGAGAGGTCGAGCTGGTAAGCAAGGCATCTGAAGAAAAGCTGGGGGTTTGAGTGGACCAAAAGCTGTGTGGGAGTCTGCTGTGTCTAGAACAGCTAAGAAAGATCATGAGATCTCTGAGCATAAAGGGGCCACGTCCAAGTATAGTGCTCCAGGAATAGGGAGGTGGGGCCTGATCCTTCCTCTGTGCTGCATCGGCCCTCCTCAGACCTCATCTCCTCCCATGTCATCCATGGCTGTTCTGCGTGCTATTTCCCCAGACGGAGCTTCTCGAGAACAGGGACTGACTTTTGCCTTTCTTTGTACCCTTGGTGCTTAGCAGTGCCTGGCACCAGACTATCCTGCCATATCCTTCCACAGTTCATTTTGCAGATGAGGAACTGAGACCAGCAGGTGACTTGCCCAGGGTCACAGCTGGATTTCAGTTTAGGAAGATGGGACTTCCTGGTGCTCCATCCACTGCACCACCCAGCTGCCCTGCCTGGCACAAAGCAGGGATTTTATAAGTGTTTATTGACTGACTGAAGTTCTGAACACCGGGTTTAAAAAGGACATTAACAAACTAGAAAGTATCCAGGGAGGTCAACCACAGCTCATGAGGGACCAGGAAGGGTCACCTATGAAGAGAAGACCTGAGGCAAGGAGGGGCTGAGGGCTTGCCTGGAAGGCGGAGCCAGGAATGGTGGGGAGGGGCATTGCCCAGAGGGCAGGGCCAGGAATGATGGGGAGGGAGTTGCTGAGAGGCCAGTTTGAAGTCTGAGGTCCAGGAGACCTTGCTATCTGTGAGAGCTATCCTTGGGAGGAAGTGGGCTTCCTTTCTTGGGGGACTTCTAGCAGAGGCTGCATGCCTACTTTTCAAGGATGTTGTTTGAGGGAAGGATCAGGCTCTGGCCCAGACAGTCCTTCCAGTTCAGGGTTTCTAGCAGCTTCAGATGGTGCTTATGGGCGTCGGGGGGAGGGCACATTAGTGAATGTTTAATGGCTGTGGCTCTAGAAGAATGGCGGGAAGCAAGGCCTCCACTTTTAAGTTTAATCTTCGTTATGAATATTTCCTCCCTCATTTTCTTAAGTCACCACAAAACATGTCAAGCTCTGATCTGTGGCATTTGCTGAGTTAAGGTATATAATTGTTCACTCTCAAACTTTAACCATGCACTTGCTAGCTGGTTCAAGCTGGCTCCAGCACACCCAGGGTTAGCTAAGTTAGACCTGCCCCACTCCCTAAATCCCCAAGTATTCCCTGCATGCCTCACTTCTGCCACAGGCAGGAGACAAAGAGAAAAGCCAGCCAGCCCCAAGATGTGGTCTCTGCCTTCCAGGGCTTTCCAGGCCAGTGTGCACAGAGCATTTAGGACAGCACCAGGTGCCAGACATATCTTGACCTTGCAGCTTGGCGTCCGTCTGATTGGGGTGGGATTGGGCACTGCCCACTAGAGGCCGAAGGAAGACTTCCTGTGCAGAGGGCCTTGAAGGAAGGACATGGGGAGAGGGGCGGGGTTCCTATTTTCTTTTTATTCATTCAACATCTCTTAAGTACCTAGTTAATGGGCAGAGACCTGTGCTGGGGGTGCTGATTCTGAGTTCAGAGAGAAAGGAGCCTGGCTCTGGGCTTTAGGGAGTTCCCAGGTAGTGGCAAGGGTTTCAGGGCAGGAGAGAGAAGCTGGACATAGCACTAATGCCTCATAAGGACTTCCGAGAAATGCTGCAGAACCTGCTGGGAGACCCCTGACCAACCAGAGGGAGTTGGGGAGCTTGCGCCCTGCCACCCGTCCCAGGCTTTTGGCCCACATGTCAGATTCAGAGTTGGTGGATAACTTCATTTACTGGATTCTTTGCCTATTATTTTTCTAGACATGAGCAGGAAAATAGCAAGTTTCTGTGCTTATTTCTGATGGAAAACATTGGAAACAGTCTGAAGGGCTTGCCATTGATCCATGAGCTAGGCTAGGCCTGCAGCCCCCAAGGCCCCAGAGAAGGGAGGTGAAGGTTAAGAAGGTTAAGGTTAAAAAAAAAAAAGCAATAAAAAAAAAAGGGGCGGCTAGGTAGCGCAGTGAATAGAGCACCTGCCCTGGAGTCAGGAGGACCTGAGTTCAAATCCAGCCTCAGACACTTAACACTAACTAGCCATGTGATCTTGGGCAAGTCACTTAACCCCAACTGCCCTCCAAAAAAAAAAAAAAGAAGGTTAAGGTTAAAGAAGGAAAGGTTGGAGCATGAGCTGGGTCAGACCTTTCTTTGTATATCCAGCATATGGCTGCAACTCTGGAACACAGTAGGGGCTTCATGTAGCCCCGGTAATTTGACTTCTTTGGATGACAGTGGACCAGAGAGAGGACTGGAGCTGGAGATTCTGGAGCCCTGGGCTCTTTATCTCACTTCTCCCTGAAGTGCTGAGGGTGGGCCAGGATTCCCAGGCTCCAGGGTAGACACCTTGCTGGGGTTAGGATCCTCCCCTGCTTAACTGGGCATCTGGGAATAAGAGAAACTTTGTATCTTTTATGTATTTCTCTACCTGGGAGTCAAGGTTACAGGTGATACATTGTATCTGGCTAGAAGGAAGCAGTGGGGAGGGAGGCCAGCCCAGGTTCTGCCTTCTCCTGGTGAGTGCTCAGGAATGAAATGAATGCTAGCACTTCAATCGGTCATTCAGTCAACATTCATTAAGTGCCTACTGTGTGCCAGGCTCGTGCTAAGTCCTAGGAATACAAAATGAAGGAAAAGACAGTCCCTGCCCCCAAGGAGCTTACAGTCTAATGGGGGCACACAATATGCAAATACAGACAAAGCAAAAGTGTATGGATAAAGGGACAGAGTTAGGAGGGGACTGGGCTGCCAGGAGACACCAGAGTGCCAGGCCTGGAGGCAGAAAGACTCCTCTTCCTGAGTTCAAATCTGGCCCAAGACACTGACTAACCGTGAGACCCTGGACAAGTCACTTCACTCTGCCTCAGATTCTTCATCTGTAAAATGAGCTGGAAAAGTAAATGACCAACCACTCCAGGATCAAGAAAATTCCAAAGGGGGTCACAGAGAGTCAGACATGACTGAAAAATGGCTGGTGTGTTAGTGGCATATGAGCAAAGGTGGTGAATTGTTCTTTTGTGCTTAAGAGTGTCCCAGCCCTGGCTTCCCAAGGTAGCAGTGGTGATTGCTGCAGCGGCAGCAGCAACATACATAAGGGTTCTAGTTTAAGGTTTTACATGCGTCTGTGTGTCTATGTGTGTGTGTTTTGTCTGTGTGTGTCTATGTGTGTATCTGTCTATGTGACTGTCTGTATGTGTGTCTCTGTGTCTGTCTGTGTCTGACTGTGCCTGTCTGTCTGTGGGTGTCTGTGTATGTCTGTTGTATGTGTCTGTGTGTCCGTGTGTGTCTGTCTTTGTGCCTGTCTGTGTGTCTCTGTATCTCTGTGTATGTGTCTATGTGTGTCTGTGTCTGTGTGTGTGTCTGTGTATGTGTCTTGTGTCTGTATGTGTATATGTGTCTGTGTGTCCGTGTGTGTATGTCTGTGTGTCTGTCTGGTCTGTGTGTCTGTGTCTGTATGTGCGTATGTGTGTGTGTGCCTGTCTATGTATGTGTCTGTGTGTCCATGTGTGTCTGTATATATGTATGTATGTGTATCTGTCTGTGTGCTTGTGTGTGTCTGTATGTATGTATGTATGTGTATCTGTCTGTGTGTTCATGTGTGTGTGTCTGTGTAGCTGTCTGTGTGTGTGTCTGTACACATACAATCACCGTCTGAGGCAGATGCTATCATTTTCTCCATGTCAGGGATATGGGAACAGGATGAGAAGGTAAAGAGACTTCCCCAGGGGCAGGCTTTGTCTCTAGGCCTCTTCCTGCCTCTAGGTCTAGCCCTCTTTCCAGGGGGCCAGGAGGTTTCTCTTTGGTAGAGCCCCTGGGGAAGGGACTTAGGACCTTCTGCCTGTCCTAGCTGCCCTATCCATGAAGTCAGACAGAATCTCCCCCAGGCCATACTCGGCACTGATCCTCACCTGATCAAAGCCTCTCCTGCCTCCTGCCAGGCATCACAGGGCTCAAGAGGCTGGACCTCCTTAGCTTGGCATTCAAGGCCCCACCCTAAATGCTTCTAAATGCAGTTTAACTGGGGGATTGTTCCTCAGGCCGAAGTCACTCTGGCCGTTCCCCTTACCTAAAAGGCCCTTACCACCCATTTCCATCTCTAAGAGCATGGCCCACTTTTTTGACCCAAGTCGTTGCTCCCTTGGTGGTCAGAGAAGGCTTTGGGGAGCTCCCAGGGGCTTCTCTCCTCAAAGTTCCCTCACCAAAGAGTCTCCAGCCCTCATCTGACAATTCATATTGTGTTGACTGCGTCTTATTGTCCTGTTCTTTCCTGGTGCATTTGACTCGAGTTATTCAGTCATTTGCCATATTTGGGACCCTAGCCCTCTCTTGGTGAAGCCAGCCCAGAGCCTTACTCTTCCTTCAAATCACATCCTACTGTTAGTAGGCATCAGAGCTGAGGCAGGCCCCCCTCCCCTCGCCAACCCACCCAGATCTTTTCCTGTTCATTCTCTCTAACTGCTGTCCCCAACCCATATATGATTAGGCCGTTGATTGTTTGAACCCGAGTTTAGTGCTTTATATTAACCCCTTCAAAGTCCTGGTGTTCTCACAGGTCATCGTGCCTCATGCTTGGAATGTGAATTCCCTCCTCTTCCAAGTCTTTCAGATACTTTGTCTCCCTTTAAGATTCAGCTTTGGTGTCACCTGCTCTGGGAGGCCCAAAATGGGATCCTGGGGGAGCAGTGGGTTGAATGTAAAGAGAACAGCCTGTGCCCTGGAGCTTTTCTCCCTCCCCTGTTGGTCTCCATTGTCCATAGCTGTCTTCCCCCCAGGGGAGTGTAGGCTTTTGGGAGTCAAGGCTGCTTTGTTTTTGTCTCAGGATGCCCAGAGCCTGGCTCAGCCTGAATCAGATACATCTTTGTGTCCAGAGATGTGGTACAGGGTCCTACGGGAAGCGACTGCTGGGCAGGAGCCCCTGGGGTTTGTGGAAATGGCTGAAAGTAGATGACTGAACTATATCTCTGAAGGAAGCATCAGAGTTAGAGATGGGACTGAGAAGTCAGGGACTTGTGACTGATGGCCAGGGCCTGGGACACAGATGTCCTTCACCTGGGATGAGCCCACAAGTATACTCTGCCTGCCTCCCTTTCCCCACTGCTCCAGGCCCCCAACTGCCATTGATTCCAGAAGGCAGGGGCCCCTGTAAGGTGCTTTGCCAGACTAGATCCCACAGGGAAGTTATGTACCATGGCCTCATCTTTGGGTGTGAGGCCTTCACTCATGCCCCTCCTCAGCCCTTTCTTCCTCCTTGCTTTCTAAATTCTATCATTCAGGGCCACCTCCCCTACTCTGTCTTCTGGCCCAGTCCCAGCATCTGCCCTCTTCTCTCTGCTCTTGGGGGGTTTGTGCTCATTTGGCACCTAGTCAAACTACCTTGAGTTTTGCTAGGGCCTTGTCTCCCCACCTAGTCTCTAAACTGCCAGAGGTCAGGACTTTCCTCCCCTGTTCCCCTAGAGGCTTGGTGCTCTACTGGCCCAAGAGGTGGAGCTAAATCATCATTATCAGGACTGGCAGGGCCTTAGACTTCAGCTAGTCTAACCAGTTCCTTTTACAGAGGGGCGGTGAATTGGCATTAGCACCCAGGCTGCCTCCTCCCAGCCCTCAAGTCTTTCCATGTTGCCTTGAGCTAAATGTGAGCAAAGACCTGGGGGCTTTCCAGGGATGGTCTGATGGGTTGAGGAATGCCTTCCTTGGCTTACCCCATGCAGGCCCATGTAGGTGTGGAGCCAGTTATATGGGAGAAGCCAAGCTGGGGACGCTGATCTTGTCTACTCCCTAGCAGCTGGAATTCGAACCTCAAGTCACTTAAGAATATCTCTGTGACTTTAAAAAAGCCAGGCAGATCATGGGTGCCTGAGCTCAGCTGGCGAGAGTCACACTCCACCCCCTCCCCACTTCTCCTTGGGCCTCAGAAGCATAAATGTCCCTGGCGGCTTCCTGCAGCCTTCCCAATAGCCCCGCAGCCCTGTGCATTGGGACCTGGCTCCTTCTGGCTTTTCACCTCCCAGCAACCCACAAACTCTCTTCTGCCCTTGAAAGATATAGTAAAGAAAAGCCACGTTCTGGGGAGGGAGGACCTCTGAACCTCACATCCTTTGGCACTGGCAGGAGTGTGGATGGGCTACCTGCAACTGTGAGTCTTAAGAGAATAAAATCTGAAAGCTGGGTAGCAACGCCCATTTGGCTCTCTCTCTTAACACTGGGGCCCGAATGCCCTGGGTTTTGTCCGGCTGAATTTGCAAACAGCAGGGGACCTCCTCATGGCCTGTTCAGAATCTGGAAAGGATCTGGAATAATCCCTTAGGAAAAACTTTTCCATCAACCCAGAAGAAAACTAGCCCAGAGCTTCTGAGGGAGAGCTGCTGCTCCCCCAGCCAAGCCATGCCTCCCCTCCTAACACTTCCCCCCAGGTGCATGGGCGCTGGGGACAGAGAGGAACAGGAAACCTGTGAAGGCTTGGGACTGATCCAGAGAGCACCCAGAGTGCAACTTCCCAGTGAGGGTGGTCCTGGTTCTGCCGGCACGGCTACTGCCCCTCACATCCTCGGTCCTTCGACTGGCCGTTGGTACCTGAGAAATCCATCTGCCTGAGATACTGGCCCCTGCAGAATTTCACATTACAACAGTGATAATCAACAGACTCAAACAAGCAGAGGTGTCTGCCTACAGAAATCACCCTACTGAGGGTCAGTGGCCTGCTGGTACCCTTCTAGGTGCCCTCCACTGGGGGGATCGCAGCCCCTTCCTGCCCCCTTTCCTCTACCCCACCCAGAATGGTACCCCTGACCTGCTGCTGCCCAGCTCTCTGCAGCCTCCATGGGGCTCCACTCTGGATGCCTCACAGAAGGCAGAAGTGTGTGGAGGCAGGGTTGGCTCTTACCTGGAGGCTTTGCCATGGGACCCCCCTTCCTTCTTGCCTTCCTTCCTTCTTCCTTTCCTGCCTTCTCCCCTCCCTCTTTTCCTTCCTTCTTTTCTTCCCTCCTTCCCTTTCTTCCTTTTCTCCTTCCCTCCTTCCAGGCCTGGATGGCATGGTCAATGGTTTTTCCCTTTAATGAGGGTTGTATTTGAAGAAGATTCTAATGAACCAGTTACAAGCTTCCTGGAATCTGAGATTGTGATTGGACTCATCACGTGTCCACAGAGGGCCTTACTCAGTAACTGCTAAGAAACTAACCAAACCCCCAAGTTTGGTGCCATTGGGTGTCCCCACCCAATGTAGAGGGCAGAGAGGCTGCTGGTCACCTTAGGCCTGGGCCAGGGGCCTCGGGGCCTGCACTTCCAGTGGCTAACAGTATAGTTCTGCCAGCTCACCCCCTGGGCCTGCTGTGGTCTGCCTTCGGTTTAGTGACTCGCCCACAGAATGCCTCAGAAACCAAAGGAATCCTTTGCAGGAGGCTTCCCAAGCTGCTGGCCCCACTCATTCCCCACTGGCAGCGTGTGGCAGCAGCCCAGCCAGCGGCTAGCTTGGTCACACAGGGTTTTCCCAAGCACCATGTAAACACAGCCCCAGAGGAGCAGAACCGACCCCAAGCTCCAGCGGAGGTTTGTCCTCCTGGCCCACATCTCCCACTGTTATGTTGAGGAAGTCGAATCTCATCTTGTCCAGGGTGCCCCCAAATACTCCCTCCCCTTAAGTGACCCTGCTCTCTGCTTCTGGAGGCAGACTGTGGCAGCAGGCGGCCCTCCTTGGACATGCCCCAGAGCTGCCCTCCCCAAGTGTCAGGGACACCCAGCACCCCATCTAGGACAGCAGGCCAGGGCTCCCCTTCCTTGTCTTCAGGTCCCCAGAACCAGGCACCTCACTCTCCATCAGCTTTGGATTCTGGCCCTTGCTGCCTTCTCTGCATGCTCCTCTCTGCTTTGGGTATTATTCCCAAGGGGCCTGAGCACCCTGGGAGCTGAGCATCTGGAAGGGGAAGAGAAGGGAATGCTATGTGTCTTGAAATCAACTTCCCTTGAAAATCCATTCCTCCTAGTCACAAAATTCCCAAGAGGTTGCTAGGCTGACCTTGACCTGAGCCACACATTCCTTAATATAGGAAATGCTTGTGGACAGATTGGGACTGACTGGCAGGTGGTCATCAATCTTAGTTTGAATACCCCCTCAATGGTGAGCTCAGTGCTCCCCAGAAGAGACCTCTTCTCCTCTAGGCAGTTGTCTTGGGTAGGAATAGCACCAGGGCTCCTCTGAGTCACACCCTAAATCCCTGTCAGACTTGTACCTATGGCAGCAGAGATGTGAGGTCCCACTGACCCTGGCCCTTGGGGAGCTGCTGCTCTCCTCAGGAAACCTGGAGGACTTCCTAGAGGTTGGTCTCTGGGGCCTAGGCCAGAGCCTGCAGAGACAGGGAGAGGAGCAGACCTGTCTGCTGGATAGGCATGCTGGGATACGCAGCAAGGTGCTCTGGCCACAGCTGATAGATTCTTTTCATTTTTCCTGGCTGCGTCCCTGGGCAATGGCACCCGCCATGCCAGCAGTCAGCCTGGCCACTGAGACCCGTCTGTCACAGCCACGAGGTTTCCATGGACACACAACATGATGGGAGAAGCCCCAATGTTCCCGAAGAGAGGGAGGAAGGAGAATAACCCTCCCCCCAAAGGCTATACTCATGATGGTTACCAGGGCCCCTCTGCCAGCTGACGTCCCATCACCTTAGTATGCAAATGGAGGCTTCCCCCCAGCTCTGCAAAGGGGAAGGACCCTGCCTTCTGGGATGTTTCAGAACCAGCATGCCCAGGCCAGAAACCTACAACCCAGACCTTCAACCCCACCCAGTGTATCTGACCACAAATACCCAGGGCCTCAGGGACCCTCAGAGGCCTGTGTGTCCCCAGGCTTGAATTTCCTCGCCATCATTCCCCAGCAGGGGATCAGCAGGTCAGCTTCTTGAGGGCAGGCCTTGGAACATCTCTTTGTCCTTCCCTATCCCCTTCTTCTCCCCTCCCCTGCTTCCACTCCTTATCTCCTCTCCTCTCCCTTCCCCTCTCCTCCCCTCACCTCTTCCTCTCCCCTTACCTCCTTTCTCCTCTTCCCCCCTCCTCTTCTCTTCCTTCTCCCTTCTCCTCCCCTCCTCTTCTTTCCTCCCCTCCTCTCTTCCCCTCCTCCTTCTCCTCCCTCTCCTCCTCTTCCTTTTTCCCCTCCCCTTCTCTCCGGCCTTCTTTTCTCTCTAGCTGAGCAGTAACATTGCAGGGGGAGAATTACCTGTGACTAGGTTGTACTTTCTGCAGAGAAAAGCAAAGTGAGAACTGGATAGGTCCCCAGGAAATGAGGATAGGTTGGCTGGATCTTGCTCTGGAAAGCAGGGCTCTTAAGAAGTTCAAGGCCAGTGATGGGATATTTTTGGGAAGGGACAGCATCCTCACATAAAGGCCAGTAATGAACTGGTCTCCATGTTTGCTGAGGATGGCACTCAAAGGTGTGCAGTCAGAAGGAGGGAAAGGGCCTGATTCCGAAGATGGAAGGATTCCTAGCTGCCCTCCCTCCATCTCAAAAACTGGAGCAGGCACCACCCAGCAGGCAATGGGGGCCACATTGGCATAGGGACGTGTTGGCACGGGGGCACATTAGGGGTGGGGGGAGCTCCTGACAGCAGGGCCTTTGATGCAGTAGGAGGAAGAGTGAGTGAAGGCTAGAGAGGAAGGTGGAAGTTGTCTTAGGGAGGGCTTTAAATGCTCAGGTCCTAGAGGAGATGGGGAGCTACAGAAGCTTCTTGAGGGAGGGGTACCATGGTAACATCCACATTTTAGCAATAGCCCTTGGGCAGCCATGAGGAAGATAGATTCAAGAGAAGAGAGTCTGGACTAAGGGAGACCCATTGGGAGGCTTTGGCAGTGGTCCAGACAGGAGTCAGTGAGAACCTGGATTAGAGAAGAGGTTGTGTGAGAGGAGAAAGGGATAAGTGCAGGGCGGTCTGTGAAGGTGGAATCATTAAGGCAGCAGCTGGCTGAATAGAGGAGGAGGGAGGTTGTGAGCCTAGGAGACTAGAGAGAGGGAGCAGCCCCCAACAGGAAAGCTCAGCTTCTACTGGAGAGGCAGGAGTGGGCATGGAGGGACCTTGGAGGTCTGCATGGGGCAGGTTGAGGTTGATGCACTGGCCAAACATCCAGGCGGACCTACCCAAAGAGAAATGGGGATGTGAGCCTGGCCCCAAATGACTCACGCTCAGCTCTGCTCCAGACTCCTTTGCTTCCAAGGGGGCTCTGGGGCATCTAGGGCTGGATACAGATGCTGGGGAGTTGTCTATAGTAAGCTGAAAATTAAACCCCCTGGAGTACACAAGGTCCCAGAGGTCCCCAGTGTCCCAGTACACAAACCCCCCTGCCTAAAGAAGAGGACGCTTGGGGAGATATCGGGGCTGGGCAGCAAAGCCTGGCTGATGATCTGGCAGGGAGACTGAGGAGTGGTCAGCCAAGAGGGCAGTACTGGAGAAAGGATCCAGGAAAAGAGCGGGGTGTCCCTTGCAGAGAGATAGGTAGCATTTATACAGCACTTCAGACATTTCATTTGAGCCTGCCAATGACCCTCCCCTGGGAGGTAGGTGCTATTCTGACCCCCATTTTGCAGATGAGGCAAGCAGAGGTGGCATGACCAGTCCAAGGTCACACCGCTAGAAAGTGTCTCAGGTTCAGGTCTCCTGACTCCCAGCCCAGTGTTCCAGGCACCATGGTGCTGCTAAGCTCTCCCTTAGCAGGAGAAGAGCTGGAAGAAGGCACGAGGTTAGCCATTGGGATCTTTGGGTTCCTTGGACAGAGGACTTCAATCAACTAACTCTGGGAATCAGTTGCAAAGGGTTGGGAAAATAGAGTCAGCCAAAGTAGAAGGCCCCCACACAAGGAGATGAGATGTAGTACAACAGCTTAGGAGACAGCAGGGTCAAGGGGGGTCTTTAAAGATGGGGCAGCCCTGGGGAGTGTTCGTGGCAGTGCATTAGGAGAGATTTGGAAATGGGAAGCTGAGGGCTGGGGAGGGGGAATCAAGGTTAGGGTCACCTGGAGGAGAGCCAGGCATGGGGGAGAGTAACCTCAGCCTTGGTTAAGGCAGGGGCTGTGTCCCCCTCTGAGGCTGGAGCAAAGGACTAGAGGGGGAGCTCTGAGGGACCTTGGGGGTCACTGAGACCAACCCTTTGTTTTTGATGCAAGGAAGCTGAACTCCCTTGGTTTGTTTGCCCCAGGGTCATGGATAGAGTCCCTGGCAGAGCTGGAGGTCCACCCCATGGCCTCCCTCTGCCTTTGCCCCCCCCTTAATAATGGGAAATGATGAAAACAAAGGATTGGAGGGGACAGGAGACATGAAGAGGAAGCCACAGTAGAGAGGTCTCTCTTCTCTTGGCCAGATAGCAAGTGAGTTGGTTGAAAGGAATGGGGAGCCTGAGACTGGGGGGAGGGAAGAGCCACCGTGATGAGTGTGCTGGGGAATTACTCAAGGGAAAATGGCCTAGCCTGACAGGAGCCTCATTGAGATGAGTTGGTGACCCAGCCAAGTCCAGGCTGTTTAGGAGCATGGGAGGAGCAGCCCAGGCTTGGGTTTGGCAGGATGGGCCCACATAGGACGACCGAGGTGGGGAGCCCTGGGGAATGCATGACTGAGTTGGTCATCCAGGAGGAAGGACCATGAAGACAAGGACAGTGAGGCAGATATGGAGGGATGGCTGGGAGAATGAGGAGGATAAAGAAGAGGGCTGGGGGTGGGAAGCACAGCGGGAGGTGCAAGGAGGGCAGGCTAGGCTTGCCAAGAGCTGTTTCAGGGTCCTGGCTCATCTTTGGGTGATGGGGGGGTCAAGGGTGGGCCCAGCCTGGAGCAGATGAAGTCAGGTGCAGTGAAAGGAGGCCATCGTGAGAGCCAAGGAAGCCAATGGCCTGGGAGACACTTGAGGTCCCTCCAGCCAGCATGACCCAAGAGGAGAAACAGTGGGGGAAGGTGTTAGGAGACCTGACTGACTCTGGTCCTCAGAGCATTCCAAATTATCCATTTTTAATTAATGCATTTGAATCACTGGATTTCTAGACTTGGCTGTGTCACTGGTCCCTGGCTCTGCCTTCCCTGGGCTCAGTTTCCCCCTGTGTAAAAAATAGTGAAGGGTTTTGCCTCTGAAGGTGGCCAGGTCCACTTCAGCTCTGCCAGCCTATGATTGCTTCTCTAGGTTCAAACGGGGAAAGGGGAGGTGCCCCTCTCTCTTTCAGGGGACTTAGGCCCTCCATCCCATCCAGGATGGAAGGATCCCAGTATATCAAAGGGGGTTCTGAAGTCACCTGGGTCTGTGAAGACCTGACCAGGGGCCCTTATTGCAGTGCCCCAGGAAGGCCCATGGTCACTGGGCCTCCAAGGGAAGGAGAAGGGAGAGGAGGGGTCTGCTAGCTCCCAGGGCACCTCTGCAGACTCTTTGGCTTCTGGGATATAAAGAATGGTTTATTATCTTCTAAACTGACCTGTTTCCAAGCTTAAAAAGAATGAGTGGCCCTTGGTGGAGTCCTCGACAAATTTTCCATCTCTCCCTCCCTGTGACCCCTTCTCTTTAACACTAGGGAAGCTTCTTCCTCTAGGGCAGCTGTTTTCAACCTGTGGGTCAAGACCCCTTTGGGGGGTCAAACTACCCTTTCACAGGGATCACCTAAGACCATCGGAAAACATATTTCCTCCATCTCCAGGCAGGTTGCCCACATGCAAATATGCCTACATACGAGTATTAAAGAGTCACAGCATTAGGAAGGTTGAGAACCACTCCTCTAGGGTATAACAGACTACCCACGCTCCATCCATGAGGCTGCCCTCAGGGTGTCTGAGCCCTGCAGAGTGGGGAAGGGGTTCTCTCTCCTTCCAGCCCTGTGTTAGCTGGAGCACAGAAACTGAGCTGGAGTGAGGTAGGGGGGACAGACTCAGATAAGACATAGCCAACCACCCCATTTTACAGAAGAGGTAGCTGAAGCCTTGGCAGTCAAGAGATTACCCAAAGTCACGCAGCTAGGAAGTGACTCAGGCAGGATTTGAACGAAGCAGCCCGCCCCCCCCCCCATCCAGAGTCCTTCCTGACCCCCAGGCTGTGTGTGACCAGGAAGCCCAGGCAGTTGTGTCCTCCCAGTTCGGCATCCAGGAGGCCTGGCCTCCTGCTTTAATGGAGGGATAAATAGGGAAAGGCTGGATGCTGGGCCTCTTTCGGCTGGGTCACAGGCTGGGCTGGCATGTTCCCAGACTCTGGCTGCTTCCAGATGTCAGCTGACCCACACAGGGGCTCCTTTGTCAGCGAGGTCTGAGCCCTTGGATCCATGGCCAGGCTGGGATCTGGGCCTCAAGTGAGCCCCCAGTGCCCCTGGCTCTCTAGAGTTAGTGCATTCTTCTGGCTGAAAGGAGGCCCTTCCCTCTCTTCCTAAAACTTGTCCTCACTCTACCCCCCTGTCTGGGGGATCCTTCATCAACATAATCCCTGCACTTGGTCCCAGTCACATAACTGGGTCAAGAAACTTGAGCTGAGGCTCTAAGCAACGGAGTTGGGGGATGCCTGGGCCAGCCTTGTTTCCTCCAAGTCCTAAGGTGGGGGGGGGGGGGGGAGACACAGAACCAGGACCTGGAGAGCAAACTCCAAGGCACACTTCTAGGAGAATGCAGGCAGCCCCCCCCCACCCAGGTTCAGTCCAAGCCAGGCCTTCCAGGTGTCTCTTCTCCTTCGTGCCCCCCACACCAGGCCCTGCCTCCTATTTGTCAGCATGTTGTGGCTTCCAAAACCCAGAAAGCATCCTAGCCCAGTGGCCTCCTGCTGGAGGGGGAGGGAGCCAGGAACAGCTGCTGCCTGGCCAGCCAGCCTCACCAGCCTACCTGCCACAGTCAAGGCTCAGTGCTGAGTCACGGCAGCCTTGCCAGGGCCCACAGAGAGTCCTGCCACCGTGGGGCGGCCTCACCTACCCTGGCCTGTGAGCTCCCTTCTCACTGCCAGCCCCCCATGGCCCAGGCCACAGACCTTCACCACGAACTTCCAGGCATTGTCTTAGCTACCCCCAAAAAGGCATCTTTGCTGGAAAATGGTGAATGTGACTCATTCCCAGGCCTGGCTTGACCTTAGCCATGTGACTATAGGCAATCCTCCCTGTTCCTGAGCCTCGATTTCCTCATCTGGAAGATAAGAGTAAACAGCCTTGGGCCTGCCTTTCCCTACCCTACTCTGCCCTGCCTGGCAGACAGCTGATCTAACAGGCCTTCTTCACAGACACGGCATTGCTCCCAGACTGCCCTTCAGCCTTGGCCCCCAGGCTCCCCCAGGAGGAGTCAGTGTCCTGGAGGGGGAACTGAGGGGGACCAGCCTGGCAGAGCAGAGCCTGTCCCAGCCAGCCCGCTGCTGCCAGCCACTGCCTCCTCCTTCCGTGCCCTTTTCTCTCCTAATTAGGTATGTGGCTATGCTCTGAGTTATCTGGGATAGTAACCAGCCTATTCAATGCTCGCAAGTCCGGAAGCCTAGATGTTTTCTCTGGTGTCCTCCATGCCATCCCCTCTCCTGATGCAGAGCCCTACACAGCTGGCCCATGCTGGGAGCTCCCTTCCCTCTCGTGCCCATCTCCTGGGTCCCTGGCTTCCCTCTGGACTCAGACACCATCCTCCCTCCTCTGAGAAGCTATTCTCATTGTCTGAGATTCCCCTGATTTATCCTGGAGGGAGTGTGTTTGTACATAGCCACATGCTCATTAGACAGGGACCTTCCTGAGAGAAGGGACTGGCTGGGTGCTTGGCTTTGCTTCTCTTTGTAGCCTGGCCCATAGTAGGTGCTTCACCAATACCTGTTGGCTTCCTTTTGCCACTGACTCCTGTGTGTGTTTGTGTCTTTGGCCAGGTCATTTCACCTTTCAGAGAACCAACTTCTCTGTGGAATTTGAAGGGGAAAGATGGAGGAATGATTTCTGAGATCACCTGTCTCCTTAGGGCGGCATTCAAGGCTCTCTACAGTCTACTCCCAAGCCTACCTCACACTACTCCACCATGTGCAATGTCTTCTCACTGTCTCCTAGTACAATTTCCCCCTCTCATCTAAGACCTTGCTTTTGTCCTCCCTACTTGGAGCACCCTCTCCTTCCTCTCCATTCTCCCCAGGGGAAAGGCAAGGGAATAAGGGTTTCTCTGACACCTGCTGTGTGCTAAGGCCTTTGCAGATACTGTCTCATTGATCCGCACAACAACATTGCCATTATATTCCCTGTTGTATAGTTAAGAAAAATGAGGCAGAGAGAGTGTTAGAATCAGGCTAAGACCTTGCCAGCTCAAACCTCCCCTTCCTTCAGAGTTTTTTTTAATTCTTTTTTTTTAATATTTTTATCTCCAGCTTCTCTCTCTCCCTCTCATCCTCCCCACATCCAGAAGGCAAGAAATGCACCACCTGATACGTATAGGAAGTCATGCAAAATGCACTTCTGCATTAGCCGTGTTGTGAAAGGAAGAAAAGCACAAATATTAGAGTGTCAGAACATCAGCTCACGTCTGCACTCAGAGCCCATCGCTTCTCTCTCTGGAGCTGGGGAACGTTTTCCATCAGGAATCTTCTGGAATTGTCTTGGACAGTTACATTGTTAAGAAGAGCTAAGTCTTCCCCATTTGATCATTGTTACAACGTTACTGTCACTGGGTACAATGTTACCATCACTGTGTACAATGTTGTCCTGGTTCTGCTGGGTTGCTCAGCATCAGTTCATGTGAGTCTTTCAGGTTTTTCTGAGTCCTCCTGCTCACCATTTCTTACAGCTTGTTCAGCCTCCCCAGCTCACAGGCATGCCCTCAGTTTCCAATTCTTGGTCACCTCAGGGAGCTGCTGCCTGAGGTTTTATACAGTCTTTTTCTCCTTTTCTTTGATCTCTTTGGGATCCAGACCTAGAGTGGGGTTGCTTCATCGCAGGACCTGCACAGATTGAGGGCCCTTAGGGCACAGATTCTTTTGTGGTATTTTTGATGCCAGCCTTGGCTGGTCCTGAGGGAGCCTTTGGTACCAGCAGCCTTGTTTGCATAGTTCCTGTGTGTGTAGGGCTTGATGTGAGGTTGTGTGGTGGTCCGCAGACCTCGTAGGACAGGGTCAGGAAGCATTTAAGTCTCAGACCTGAGTTCAGCTTAATGGCTGTGTGACCTTGGGCCAGTCATTTACCCTCTCTAGGCCTCAGTTTGCTCATCTGGAACTGCAGAGTGCTTGCCCATTTCTCCTAGTCATCACAAAGTTCAAAGGAGGTGATGCCAGCTCAGTGCTTATGACCAGTATCAGAAGGATTGGTGGCAGCATGAGACAGTCAGTCAATAAACATTGATTAAGTACATACAGGCACTGTGCTAAGGTCTAGGATGGGGAGGGACCCCTGACACTGGAGTCATAGGGCTTAAGTTTGAATCTTGCCTCTCTGTGACAACCTGTAAAACCCGGCAAGTCACCTCATCTCTGTGACTGGATGCTCTCTGGGGCCTCTGTGAGCTCCGGAACTGTGACACAGCCAGGAGCACCTGGCCAGCCCCTGCTATGGAGGATCAGTCTCCCTGGGGTCCCTGCCTGACTGTGAGCATCACAGGGCCACACCAGGATGGCAGCTCTGACCTTGGGTGGCTCCTTTCTGTTTCATGGCCATGCCCAAGTCTTCCTCATGCACAGAAGCCATGATGGCCTGAGTCATGACTATCTGGAAAATGAACCAAGTGGTTTCCCACTCTTGTCCTGAGGTGGGGCATCTATCAGCCCTAGAAGGCCCCCACCCTGGCCCCGAGAGCAGAGACAGACAATGGAGGACCAGGGAGGGGGCAGAGCTGGGGGAGCCCTTCCTCCTTGCAGGCAAGTGCCCAAGAGCCCAGGAGGCTGGAGCCACGCCTCTGGCTGAGGCCTTCTCCAGAGCTAAATGGGGCACCACAGACAAAGGCAAGCCAGCCACTCGCCCACCAGTGTGGATTTTAAAATGTCAACAAGCCGCTTATGTCCCTATTTTTTTACAGAATGAAAATCAGTCATTCAGTAGGAAACAGCTGCCAGAGGAGTCCAGCAGATTTACGTTTCAGGAGTGTGGGGGCTGGCTCAGAGAGCCAGAGTGGGAGAGTCTGGGAGGGGGCATAGCCCCTGAGCCACTGTGAGGCAGCGCCCGGCTGCCTGTGCTTTGTGGGGTGGTGCCCAGGTGCCCATGATTTGTGGGGAAGTACCTGGCTGCCCATGTTTTGTGGGGTGGTACCCAGATGCCCATATTTTGTGGGGTGGTACCTGGCTGCCCGTGCTTTGTGGGGCAGAGCAGTGCCCAGCCACCAGTGTAGGGACAACCTTCTGACCTGGATTATAGGATTCGCCCTTTCTGAGAACAAGCCTCATTGGTCACACCTCCATCCTAGCATCAAAGCCTTGCGGTGCTGCCCACCTCCCTCAGAGTCTCTGAAAAGGACTGCACTCAAAACATGTCAGTGCCCCAGGGACTGTGCAGAAGATTTATCCAGAGGCCTAGAAGAAGAGACACCCTGTCCATGCTGGTAGAGGCAGAGCTGCACCTGAGACCCAGGTATCCAGACTCCCAGGCCAGAGCTCCCTCCCCCTAATTGTTTAGGACAGTGTTGTCTCCTAGACTCAGTCTTTGCTTCCTCCTCATCCTCCAGAGATGCTCGCCAAGGGCCCTCAGAGGACTCCTTTTGCTGTTCTTCATGGTGGGGAGGTTGGGGAGACATTCAGTGATAAATTCTGACTCCCATAAGTCCCCCATAAATCGGTAGTGCAAGTATCATGATCCCTTTTTACAGGTAGGAAAACTGAGGCTTAAGGTGGCAGTGACTTGCCTACAGTCCCCAAGTCCAGCACTCTCCGCACTAGGCCACACTGCTTCTCTAATTGATATCCTGGTAATCTGTGCTTAGCTCTCCTTCTAGCCCCTAGCACCCCAGCCCATAACAGAAGAGGGACTTGGCCAAGGTCACCCAGGTGGTCATTGGCACAGCCAGGGTCCAATCCCAGGTCCTCTGGCTCCACACAGAGCTGGTACTCTGCTGGTACTCTGGGGAGCCACACTGAGTAGGGATCTGGTTCCTTTTGTTTACTGAATCAGTGAATGAGTGCTAAGGGATGCTGAGAAGGAAGGCAGCTCACACAGTCCTGGGCACACACACACACCACTGGTCCTGGAAGGGGCTACACCTAAGCTTTTGGGGTGATCTCCTTTGTATAGATCTAGAGGGTTTCAGATCCTGGTGGTGTTACCTTGACAGGGCAGGTCCCCCTATCTCCATTTGACAGAGGGAAAAATGAAAGAGCGGAGAGGGGATGTGTCCTGACCAGGTGCCCAGTCCTCCTGAGTGAGCCTTGTGACCCAGGCATGGAGGGGTAGTTCTGTTGTGCCCAGGGTGGAAATGTCTGCCCAGAGGAAATAAGCTTTAACTTATAAGAGTATGTGGCATGGAGTCAGGTCTAAGAAGACAGGTGTGGGAGGAGTTGGAGGGCAGGTTAGTAAGGGTTCTGAATGCCAAGCAGAGCATTTTGTATTTGATCCTACAGGCTCGAGGGAGCCACTGGCTTTTATTTAGCAGGGAACGACACAACGAGCAGAACTTTAGGAAAATCACTTTAGTGACCAAATGGAGGACAGGCTGGAGTGGGGAGATAGTAGAGACAGGCAGACCCCCAGTAGCTATTCCCATAGTCCAGGGGGAGGTGACGAGGGTCTGTAGCATGCTGGGGGCAGGGTCAGAGGAGAAACAGGGATGTATGAGAGAGATGCTGCAGAGGTGTCATTGACAGACTTTGGCACCATATTGGATGTGGGAGGTGAAAGAGTAGGGAGCCCAGAATGAGTCCTAGATTGGGAGCCTGGGTCCTGGGAGGAGGGTCTTCCCTCTACAGGGATAAGGAAGGTTGAAAGGGGGAGGGTTCAGGAGGGAAAGATCATGAATTCGTTTTGGACATGGTGAATTTCAAATGTCTCTTGTTCATGCGTTTCAAGATATGTGGAAGGCAGCTGAGATTGGCCATTGGAAGGCAGCAGAGTTTGGGGCAGCAAAAGTGGATTTGAGAATCAGCATAGAGAAGGTCATTAAATCCATGGGAGTGGATGAGATTGCTCACCCAGTAAAGTAGTCTAAAGGGAAAAGAGAAGAGAGCCCAGCAGAGCCCAGTGGGACACCCATGGTGAGCAAACATGTTTTGTTTTTTTTTTTTGTGAGGATCCCACGAAGAAGACTGAGAAGGAATGGTCAGATAAGAGGAGAACCCGGAGATAAATGTCTCAAAGGTCTGGGAAGAGTGGCGAGGAGAAGAGGGTGATCGACAGTGCCGAAGGCTGCAGAGAGGTCAATGAGAATGAGGACTGAGAACTGGCCATTGTGTTTGGCCACTAAGAGACCACTGGTCACATTGGGGAGAGCAGAGCAGTTATTGTGGAGTAATAAGGTCAGAAGCCAGATTGTAAGGGGTAAGAAGAGTGAAAGGAGAGAAAGTGGAGGCAATGAGGGTAGACAGGGAAATGTCTCGAGAAGTTTACCCCAAATAGCAGAAAAAATATGGAGGGACAGCAAGAATAAAAGGATCAAGTGAGGGATGGACTGTTGTTTTGCAGGAAAGGGGAGCCACAGGCACATTTGTGGGCAGTGTGTCCCATGCAGATAGGGAAGCCTTTTGTGTGACACAGGGGGGAGGAGATACAGCAGTCAGGAGGTCAGGAAGCATGTTTAATGCCCATTGCATGCCAGGAACCATGCCAAGAGTCAGGACAGTTTCTGGCCTTGAGCATGTCATGGGTCACACACCAAGCAAATAAAGACGTACAAACAAGCTAAACCCTGGACAAATAGGAAATAATTCAGAGAAGGAACCGGCATTGAGGGAGAACAGGAGAGCCATTGGGAGAGCCTCCCAGGCCTGGGGGACAGCCCAAGAAAATGCCCAGCACTGAGAACAGGGAGGAGACCAGCATCACTAGAGAGAAGAGGACACAGGAATAAGGTGTAAGGAAGGCAGGAAAGGGAGAGCTTAGGAAGGGCTTGGAAGGCCAAGCAGGGGTGATGGAGAGCCACTGCAGGTTACTGAGATGGAGGATGACAGAGCCAGACCTGCTGTCCTCCAGGCTTGAGCAGGAAGTGGAAGGAAGCAAAGCCCCTTTAGTAGGTCTGCACCAGCCCTTCCCTCCATCCCCCTGCCTCTCTCCCTTTGCTCACCAAGTCACGACATGAAAGCCACGTTCCTAAACACAGATCTCATGTGATCACCTGCTAAGAGATCCTTTCTGCCTGCATGAAATAGTGACTTCTCAGTCAGCAATGCAAACCTCTCTGCAGTCTAGATCCCTGATTCTGACCCTTCCAGTCTATTCCTCCTTACTTTTCTCCAGTCCACATGGTCTCCATCCCATGCCAATTGGCTGATCACTTCTGTTCCGCCTCATGACTTGCCATCCTTCCTTCTTGGCTTTGGCCCCCAGGCTCCCCCTGCACCATTTCTAGAGTGTCCCCCCACTATCTCCAGGAATCCTTCAGTTCCTTTAGGACACAGCCCAGCTGCCACCTGATGAGCTACACCCCATCCCTATGAGGCAGCACTGCCCTCTTCATTGGCACTGCCCCCATTTGTTGGCACTGCTCTTATTCATCTGTGCACAAATTGTGTCCCCCAGTAGAATATAAGTTCCTTGAGGGCACGGACTTTTGTTTTGTATCCTCAGAACCCCAGCATAATGCCTGGCATACATTAGGTGCTTAGCAAATGATTATTGAATTGAGGCTGCAGAGAAATCAAAGGAAGTATGCACCAAAGCTTAGTGTCTGTTACATTAATGAAATGTAATATTGTCATGTCATAAGAAAAGATGCAGGGGATGGTGTCAGAGAAACCTAGGAAGACTTGTATGAATGGATTCAGGGGCAAGTGAGCAGAACCAGAGAACATTCTGACAATCCCAGTAACCATGCAAAGGCAGCTTGGCAAGATGTAGGCACTGTGACGTGTGACATCACCAAACAGGACTCCAGAGGGTTTGTGATGGAACGTAACCCAGCTCCTGACTGAGGGAGGACAGACATTTTCAGACACAAACAACATAGGAATTAACTTTGTTTCGTATTTGTGGATGAAGGTGGGGAGGGGAAGGGAGGAGAGAACTAAAATTGAAAAGTCCAGGATAATATTAAGTAAGGGCCCCCAGACCTAACCGAGCCTCTCTGTGACTGGAGAGTCACAGAGCCCAGCCTGTCCTAAATTTCTCAGCACACATGCAGTCTCTCTCTCTTTACCCCCAAATAAGGCTGTGCCCCTTGCAACAGTCTTCATGTCCCATCTCTGGGCCTCAGTTTCTCCATTTGAGTGGTGGGGGATGGAGATGCTGGGTCTCCTTATGCAATGATTCCAATGTCTTTGTTCTTTCAAAGGTCTCCCCATGACATCGTGAGGACTTGGGCTTTGACCTGGGCTCAAGCTCAGTCCCCCGTGTCCCGTTTCCTGGTTTGGCCAAGCACTTACCCCTGCCCTGGGGGCTTCAGGGGAAGCTCAATGGTCTCTGAAGTCACTCTTCATGCTAAGGTTGCATGGGATGGTCTCCCATGCTGGCCTACAGGAGAATGAAGTGCCCAGGAGGGTATGAAGAAGCCAGCTGTGTCCCAATAGACACATAAGGGAGCCAGACCAAGTGTTTCTGAGGCATCTCTAACTCACCCATAGCCAGGAAGCTTAGCCTTGAGGGGACCTGAGCTCTGGACAAGGTCTCTGAAGGACTCCACCAAGGGACATCAGAATGGTGAGCCCATGCAGGCTGGGGGCGCAGGTCTCTGAAGGGCTCCTGCCCCCAGGGACCCTCAGAATGGTGAGCCTCAGGCTGGGGGCTGTGGCTGGGCCCCTCCCCATTCTCTGGTCATGAGGCACCCGAAGGTGGGCCCCTTTGCTGCCAAGATCCTCTAAGCCATGGCTGGAGCATTCCAGCTATAACTGTTTGTCCCTTCTGCCAAATTGCCACCTTTCAGCACTGACAGACAGGCGTGTGTGCAGGCCAGGGGAGGAAGATTGCCCGTGAGCTTGGGCATTTGGGTGTCATGCAAAATTGGCTAAACACAGGCTTTGGAGCACTCCGGCTGGGGCCACTCATTGCTTCATTGAAGTAATGCATCCGCTCGGGAATATTTAAAGTTAAGATTTTGAAATATGTTGGCGGATGAGCTGGGCCCTCAGTGTCAGCTTGTGACATGTTTTAAAACACAGGCACCATCACAGAGAAGGTGACGGTCATCTGGGAGGAAAACATCGTTCTGAGTCACTCCATGGTCTGGGTACCTCCGGAGGAGGGGCAGGTGGGCGCTCAGACGACTTCAGGATGTTGGCTTCTACCTTGGCAACTCCCAGTGTGGTACAGAATACCATTCATGGTCATCAGCGTCTGTCCTCGTGACCTTGATTGGCTGGCTCTTGGTCCTCGTGGACATTAGCTTCTATCCCAGGGCCCCTGTCCATGGTACCCAAGCATCTCCTGGAGACCACAGCAGGATCCCCAGTTGGGAGAGAAGGAGGGAGAACCTGAGGGGGAGATGCTGTGTGGAGAGGTCCTGGCCACACCTTGGTGTGAGTGGAAGGCTTCACCCTGAGCTGCCTATCCTGGGCAGTGTGGGCCAGTGCAAAGGCACCTGACTTTGAATGAGAAGGTTTTCTCCACATATCTGGGAGCTTGGGAGTTCGAGAGAGAAAAGGCTAGTTCAGAGTCAGGACACCTGGCTTCCATTCTGGTTTGGATTCTGGGCGACCTGTCTCTGGGCCTCAGTTTCTCCAGTGGTCAGATGAGAAGGTTGGGCTAGATTATCTCTCAGGACATTTCCAGCTATGGCTGGCACAGGACCTCACATATTGATAGGATGAGGACCCTGTGACTCAGTTGTCTCCTCTGTAAGATGACAGGTCCAGACCAGATGGGCACCGAAGTATCTCCTGGCCCTGAGTAATCTGTGGAGCCGCCTTGGCACCCAGTGATAGACACAGAGAATGGCCCATCTGCTGTTGCCCTAGCATTCAGACCCTGGGGCCTCAGACCTGGCCAGTGTGGTATCCCAAGCAGTCAATGTTCAGGGAGCACTTAGTCTGGGTCAGGGCTGAGGAGTGCAGTGGTCAGCTGCAATTTTGCAGCATTCAGAGCCAGAGGGGCCTTAGTCTGAGCCCCTCCCTCCAGAGAACAGCATACAAAGGCCTGAAGAGGGTCAGAAACTTGTCCATGGTCACAGTGAGTCAGTGGCAAAGCTGGGATTTGAACCCAGATCTCTGGACTCTGAGTACAGTGATCTTCATGATATGCCATGAGCCAGCCCCAGTGCCTGCCTTTGGTCATCCAGGACAGAGGGGTGATATGGCTAGTGCTCATGGCAGCATTCCCCTCAGAGATCCCAGGCTGAGTTAGATGGCCTAGGAGGCTTCCTGGAGGAGATGAATTTGGGGCTGGGCTTTGAAAGATGGCAGCAGGCAGGAATGGAAGGAACAGGACCCCCCAGCAGAGGGGCATGGAGATGATTGGAGGTGATTGGGGAGGGGGTCAGTGACCAGGCCTCCTTCCTTCCTGGGAAGGGCCAGCCTGCAGAGGCCACTGAGGCTTGGGCCTGCCTCAGAGGGGATGTGATTGGATGGATTCTGGGATTCTTCTGGATGGGTGTGAGCCAAGGGCTGGGCAGACCTGGCATTTTGTGTAAAATCCTCCAGTCCTAGAAGGTCAGAGCACGGAGGGCAGAGGCCGTGGCCCTGAGTGGGGGAAGGGAACTACAGGGAGGGCAGGGGCAGCATCCCATACAGAACAGACTCCCTGCCCAGTGAGGGAATAGCCCTATGTTTCAGCCCCATCCCTTCCCCCCCTCCGACCCCCCCACACACACCAAGATCCTAGCATTGCTGGACTGGAGAATCTCTAGCCTAGCCCCTCAGCTCCCAGAGGTACGGACTGACCCACAACTGTGTCTGAGGTGCAATCTGATCTCAAACCTCCCTGCCTCCACACGAAGGGCTCTGCCCACTGCCCCCTCCTGGCCCCTGGAGGAGCCAGCCGCAGCTCACAGGTTCTGTTTTCCTGCCAAAGCAACCCTGGGATCTCCTGAGAGATGGGCCTGGGAAGCTTCATGGGGAGTGAAGGGTCAGGCCATGACCGTGAATCCCTGGGAGCTGTGGGGGAGCATCGCCAGGCAGAGCTTCCTCCTCCTCCTCTTCCTCTTCCTCCTTCCCCTTCCCTTCCACCTTCTCCTCCTCCTCTTCTTTCTCCTCTCACCCATGGTCAGTGACTCAGCCTCTCCCCCATGGTTTGTGGTAGTGAGCACAGCAGAGAAGAGGGGTGTGTGTGTGTGTGTGTGTGTGTGTGTGTGTGTGTGCGCGCGCGCGCGCACCCGCAAGCGCGCACGCATATGCTCATATGTCGTGGGGCCTCCCCAGGGAGGAAGGCCTTGTTAGGAGCAGCTCAGAGCCCCAGGTGTGCACAGGGGGCCCCACCTCCCAGGTCAGAGGAGGTATGTGTCTGATGCTGAGATGCCCCTGGGGCAGGGGTGAAGGCAGGCCTGGGCTGGCAGCACCAGGCAGGACACCACTAGCCCCCTCCCTCCCTCTTGCTTGCTGGACCTGAAGCCGTGAGCCATCCATAGGCCTGCTTGAGGGACTGGACACCCAAGATAAATCCAGATCTTGCTGTCCGTACAACAATCAATAAACCCTTTATTAAGTGCCAACTGTGGCAGGGACTAAGCTACAAAGCAAAAGGGGAAAAGTTTCTGCCTGCCCTCAGGGAGTTGGTGGTCTGTATGCTTGGAGGGGGTGGGGACAGAGATGCATGGGTAAGACGAATGCAAGTCTAGGGTGCCTCCTGTAGAAATAAGAGGGTACTGGAGCCGTGTGTCCAGAGAGCCCAGAATTCCCAGAGGCCGAGGGCAGAACCCCTCAGCTTGGGAGATGGCCAGCACAGGACAAACAGAAGAGACAGCATCCTGGGCAGGCATAGGGTCAGCAGAGCCTCCCGTCTGGCTAAACCACAGGCTTTGTGAAATGGGGTTTGTATAAGAAGACTAGAAAGGTAGATCAGGGAAGGCTGCAAAAGGCTTTGAATGCCAAGCAAGGGCCTTTGTTTACTCCAGAAGCTGGGGAAGAGTTTGAGCCCCCTGACCTAGGATCACTGATCAGACAGGGCTGTTTGTTCGAGTCAGGGGAAGGCTGTAGCATCCTATGCAGCCAAAGACGAGGGGTGCTTCTATGGCTCCATGTCCTCATGGCCCAGGCATGATACAGCATGAGCCAGGTCTAGGAGGAAGACCCTCTCTTCCTTGATTCTTGGCAGAAAGGATGATGGTTGCTAGATGAGGGGACAGGTCTGTGGACAGGAGGCACAGAGACCAACAGTGCTCACCTCCTGTCCTGTTGCCCTTACCTTACAGCTTTGTCCTGACCACTGCCCCTTGTGGCTAGTTGTGGAAGGGAAGGATGTTGGTTTATCTTTCAAAAGTAGTGGAATCCACAAGGGGATCTTAGGGGTCTCACTGAACCATGATGAATTGTTTGCTGAAGAAGAAACGATGGGAGCTTGGGACAGAGGGAGGGTGGAGTATAGCAAGAAGGAACTAATTTCTCCTAGAGTTTCTGCTGGAGGAGACAAATCTGGACAAATCTGACACAAAGCAGAAGAGTTGGGTTAGATAGAAGAAAGGCTACATATGCTCCCGCTGATGAACTCTCTGATAGGAGCTCAAGAGACATGGGAGAGGTTCATGCTGCGAAGAGGACCCATTCTGACACAGAGCGCTCCAGACTTGTCTTTGTGCAAGCCCCACCTTGAAAGGCACTGTAGAATCCCCTCAGTGCTAACACTCTAATCCCCGATCATGGGTGGGGAATCCCTCTCTCCAAGGAACTTGAAAGGGGCAATACCACTGGCTCATGGAAGATGCATACGGCCCTGGTGATCTCTAATAAAAGGCAGTGCAGGCTCAGGAGCCTTTGTGGAAGAGAGGGGATAGGAGATAGGAAGGGTTCTCCTTCCCTCTCCCCAGATTGGCCATTGTGTCCACCAGAGATTTGTCCCCCAAGGCAAAACAGAACCACTCATGGTGTCATAGATAGTGTTGGCATTGGAGTCAGGAAGGCCCAGGTTCCAGGCTCATATCTAAGACTTGTGTTCTCTGAGTCTTGGATTCCTCATCTGTAAAATGGGTAATAATGCCTATGGTGCCTCCTTCATGTAGCAGTTGTGAGGATCAAATAATGTGTGTGAAAGCAGTCTGAAAACTAGAAAAGTGACATTTAAAAGTGAGTCATTGGCCCCCCTTCATTCTCTGCCAAGGAGAATGTGCTTTGGCTGAACAAAAAGGGTTAACAGGAAGCTGATGGCCAAAAGAAATAAGGAGAGAGTGAAACAGCTTCTCTCGTTGCATTGAATGAATTCAAGTCTGAGATTGCTAAGGGGGGAGGAAGGGAAGGAGGGAGAGGGAGAGAGAGAAAGAGAGGGAGACACAGAGGGAGAGAGATAGACAGAGAGGGGAAAGAGACAGAGAAGGAGTGAGGGAGGGGAGGAGGAAGGAGGAAGGGGAGACTGAGATGGAAAGTGGGGAGGGAGAAGAAGGGGAAAAGTAGGGTAGGAAAAAAGAGGGGGAGAGAAGAAAAAAGGAGGGGAGGGAGAGGAGAGCAAAAGTAGGGAGGGAGAGATCTTTGAAAGATCCTAGAGAACAGAGAGGTCCCAAGGTCTGGGAAAGGGTGATGGTCATCCCAGTTTCCTAAATGGGGAAGCAAGTAGAATCTGTAAACCGTGGGTCAGGCAACTTGATTACCGTTCCTTGGTGGGTGCTAGAATACCTTAGCAAATGGATATTCAGTAAAATCTAGAAAAAAGAAATAGCGATGACAAGTCACTGAAGTGACTTTACCAAGACCACGCTAATCTAAGCACATTCCCTTTATTTTTTAACAGGGTCAATAGACTAGCAGATCAGGAAAATGTAGAGAAGATTTGCTGAGATTTGAGCAAACCGCCTGCCAAAGTCTCTCCGAGCTAGAGGCATAGGTTTGATGGCGGTCTAATGTAGGGTTCTCAGAACTATTTAATGACCAGACCCACAACAGTGATTCCTGGCTTGCTGTCAAACTGAGTGCCCCAGAGATGGGGAACCATGGCTGTGAATGAAGGCAGAAACAGCAGATGCCTTAATGCTGGAAGGGGGAGCTAACATGTTGAATGAAAAGTCAGAATCCAAGAAGACTTTCTCAGCTAAATGGAAGCTGAGATTTAGTAGTGAGAATGCTGAGGCTTTCACTGAGATCCCTCACATTGGAATCCCTCACTTGCCCAGAAATTGAGCACGGGCATGAGGCATTACCATGTACCCCCCAAGCCACTGCTCCCCCTCCCAGGCTGCCTTGTATCTGTCTTGTCTCTACCTAGAGATGTGCATGCTGTGACTACCCTTAAAACAGGAGCTCTTGAGGTAGGGACTGTCTTGTTCTGTCCACATACTCAGGGCTGTCCTAGTAAGCAGTGACGGAACAAATCCTTGTTGGCTGACTGATCAAAACTCCCTTCAAATCAACAGACATTTTTTAATGTCTTCGGTAGTTAAAAGGCACTTTGCCAGATCCCTAGGACACAAAGGCAGAATTGGAGGGTCCCTGCCTTAAAGCAGCTCCCAGCAGTTGGCAGTAAGAGGATCAGTGGACCAATAACCTTGACAGAAGAGTGGGTGCTAGGACGTATTTCTGAAGGAGAGCAGAATCAAGGAAGATTTCATGAATGAAGAGACACTTGAGTTGGGTCTTGATGGAAGAGGGAAATGATAATGTGCAGATATGAAGGAAGGGTCATTTCAGGCCCAAGGGGTGGTGTGACTAGAGAGGGAAGGACAAGAACAGCAAATGGCAAGTGGTTCCATTGATCCCTGACGTTTTCAGGATTCTTTTTCTTCTGGTTCTCCTCCTCCTTCTCTGACTGCTCCTTCTCTGTCTCTTTTCCTGGGTCATCACTCAGATTATGCCCACTGTGTTGGGGGGGGACATTGAGTCTTTGACCAGAAATGTTGAAGTTACACCTGTGCCTTAGGAAGGTAATGCATTGGAAAGGGCCAGATTGGAGGCAGAGAGAGCAGTCCCAAAATGCTAATGCTAGATCAGGCACGGGGTGGGGGTGGGGGCCTGAGTGAGGGCATTGCCACAACATTCTGCCACCCCCGGGTGAGGGGGTGGACTAAAGGGTGGACCAGATAGGAGTGTGTGGGCCTGGGAAAGGGGGAGAGGGAAAAGCAAGCCAAGGCTAGAATCTCAAGGGAGCCCTGAATATGGGACAGGAAGAAAGAGGGAGAGGCAGTGGCAGAGGCTGCCAAGGCCACCCATGTGGTTAGAACCCGGACACCTCCGAGGCACCTCTACCCTGGCATCAGGATGAGTCCGGGGCTGGTGCCTGATGTGCCTTTGTATGGGCTAAACCAGAAGGCCAAGCCTGAGAACTGGTCTCCAGGGTTTTCTGTCCTCTTTCCAGATTCTTCAGCAAAAACACCTAGAAAGCAGAGTCGGAAACTATCTAGCCAAACCGTGCGCCGCATGTGTCTGTCACCCTCCAGGGAAGAGCCAGGAAGCTCCGGGCTTGGCTGACTGGGCTTCTTATCCTTGAGACGCAGGGCAAGAGTCCTTAGACATCCTTCTGTTTGGGGCTGTGGTCCAAGAAAAGAGGTACACTCGCCCCTCTGTTATCATTTCCTTCCCTTGTCCCACCTGCTGGCCTCAGGGCTGAGGGAGCTGTTGGCCAGGCTCTCTGCCAGTGACTCAGCGCCTTCCCTCAGTGGTGGCCCCCGAGTCCTAACGTCCTGGCGTCCCGGTCTGACGGCACTCTAGAGGCTTGTCTGCAGAGCTGAAAGGCTTGAAAGAAACCGCAGCAGCTGCTGCTGCTGTGACCACCAGTTTCCTTCCCAGGGTGGATGGGGAGAAGGACTTTTATCAGAAAAATGCACTGCTTTTCTTTCCTGGGATGTTGGCAGCATCTGGACCCAGGCTTCCCTTGCCACCCGAATTCTGCCTTCTCCACTGGCCAAAAAGAGAAGCCTCTGCCCTCCCCTTCCTGTTGCCTCCTGCTTCCTCCCTGGAAAGAGAAATCTGCACGATTAATCAAACTTCCAGCAGGTCACTGGGCCCCAAGCTGCCTTAGTGCCTGCTTAGACCTCGGATCTCAGAGCTGTCATTATCCTGGTTTCTCCTGTGAGGGGTCTTGCTCATGGGGGCCGGATGTCAGCTCCGAGTCATCTGTAAAGACTAGAGGTACATCTGTCAGGCTGTAATGAACATGGAGGGCCCGGGGATGGGGCTGCCAGAATCAGTGCTGCACGGGCTTGGGCCACCCTGTCCCAAACTGGGAGCCCCTCCAAATAGAAGGATGGGACAGGCATTCAAAGGCCTCCCCGTGTGAGGCAGTGCCCAGAACTGTGGCTGCTGCTCTGGATGAAAGGGCCAAGGGATTTCTATATTCGTGGGAACTTGAAACACCACCAAGGTGTGTTTTGATATAGAAGGCATTGACATCTGGGAGGCATGGCAGTGATTGGTGAGTGATGGGGAGGAATTACTCCATTAAAAGGCCAATGGGTAGACAGTTCATGGGAAAGGGGTCTCAGTCCAGACTCCCCTGGGATAAGCAGGCTGACAGGAGGCATCCTCTGGACATGTACACCCACCTTCCTCCAGGGCCTGGAGCACTAAAAATGCCAGGTTCAAAAACGAGATGGAGGGCCTGGCTAGGGGTGCCTGCCACTCCCTCTCGGCACCTTCCCGAGGCCATTTCATGAGGAGACATTTGGAAGAGTGCCGTGCTTGACAGCAAGAGACTGTGCGGAAGCTCAGTGATTATTGCCGCAATTCTGGACAATCATGGCTGTTACCAGACATCATCGCTCGATTCTGGGGAACATGCCTGACGACCCCTGCTGCTCCTCCGTGTCTGTGTCCTTCGCTCCCGCATTCCTGGGGTGAAGAGCATGCTCACTCATCTTCCTGAGTAGCCTGAAGGGGTTCCAGATACTTCCATCCGCTAAGCGCTGATGCCAAAGCCAACTCTGGCAGGTTCCAAGCCTGGGCTTCTTGGAGGGGCATCCTGCCATTCCTGGCCAAAGGGCCAGTTAAGAGCTGGGCCTGGACTGAAGGTGCTGAGGCCATCCAGTGAGCCCAGCTGCCAGGAGGGAGGCTCTGGTCCTGCAGCCCAAAAGATCTCCTTGAGGTTTGACTCCCTGGAGAGATTAGGCTGCCCATACTGTGGCATGAGGTAGCCATGGTTCCTTCTGAGCCTGGACACTCCCCTCTTCTCCCCACACCAGGCAGTAATCAGGCCTGTAGCATTGATGGAACCAGGAGGAGGCTCAAAGGTTGTCCAATGTGACCCCCTTATATGCCCAGGAGAAACCAAAGTCCGGAGGAGGAAGAGGAGGAGGAGGTCGGGGTCACACAGCTCCTATGTGGCAGAGCTGGTTCTAGGCCTGATCTCAGAATTGCTGAACTGGAGAGTGCAGCCCATGTATGGAGGAACCCCTGGCCCAAGCCTTCCTCCCTGCCTTTCACCGTACCATCCCCAGGACGGTCACAGTGGACAGCCCGGTGAACTTCTCCTTTATTCACCTCACCACCACATCCTTCAGTGGCAGCATCTCACCACCAGTGGCCCTTTGAAGCAACTCCCATGATGCTTTCTCTTTTGAGTTCATCTTGGCCCAGCATCATTGCTACAACTTCAGTTCCTCTGGGTCCCTTATAGCCCCTCCTCCAGCTAAGCAGGTGCCTCACCTTGAGAAGCAGCTGAACCAGGCATGCAGAGGATGAGTGAGATTTTGCCAGGAGGAACATCGCATGGGCAGGATTCAGAGAAGGTGGGGAAGACTTGCATGAACAGATGCAGAGCTCAGCAGGCAGTGAGCGGCATTTTGGAAGCACATATGGGCTGCCAAGCATAGTGTTAAGCAGCAAGAGAATGATAATTCACAAGGATGACAATATTGTGCTTGAAAGCAACACCCATCGTCATTCCTGGTGCTTCTGGGACATAGATACCTAAGTGTGGCATTCAAGGCTCTTCACGATCTGTCCCAGCCCTGTCTTCAAGCTTATAGATTGACCTACATCCCAGGAGGCTGTAAGCATTGCCAGGTCAGCAGCTGCCTTCATGTTGACTTTGATTCTCCACTGCCCACCCCAGAGCCTTGCAGATGAAAGCAGGAGCTTTGTGAATAGATGCTGATTGACTCCCATGAAGTGACAGTTGCAGAACCCCAAGGTCAAGTGCAGTGAACCTACTGCAGATAAGGTGCCCACTTACTCAGAGCAAAGCTGAGGACATCCCTTCCTTGGATCTCACTCTGCCCTCCCCACCCACAATTTACTCTTCAGTCCAGTGATGCCAGATTCCTTGCTGCTCCTGGTAGATGGCACTCCATCTCCCAGCACGATGCCTGGTCCCCCCCCACATCCCTGCAATGCTCTGCCTACTGACCTCAGCCTCCTGGTTTGCCCTTCCCATGAATTCAAGGTTAAGGCTCTTAGCTCTTCCCAGGCATGGCCTCTGGAGGTTCCATTTAAGGGGGCAGAGGCACAGGAAGAATGACTGATGAAGAATGGAGCTAATAGTTGCAATTTGGGAACCAACTTTGGTTTCTACCCTGTTGGCATTTGAATTCTGATGATTTTCAGTCTGCCCTTTTAAACGTTTCTAGTCAACTTTCTCATGAGATTCCCTGTAATGTGAAACTCAGGTCATTTTCTTCTTTGGAGTTTATGGGATATCTACTGATTCTGTAATCTCCTGCCCTGTGTGTGCTACAGACCCACCCTTTTTATCCCTGTGGAGCCCTGCTTCCTTCACTAGTCCAGAGCTTTCTGGCCGTGTTTCTCTCCTTCTTGGCTCTCTCCTTCTCCATCATGTCCTCCCAGGAAATAATTTGGTTTTCTGCCGAGTCTGCTGTTTTGTTCCTATTTTCCATGAATGTTTTAAACTATCGAGTTCCACCATCATCATCATATCTTGCTATCTCTTTGTCTCACACACTCCCTTCTCTATCTCATCTCATAATAGCTTTCCCAGTGTCATGTCTTTGCTTCATTCATTCAGTGGGTTTATTATCCCTCTGACTGAGTTCTGAAAAAAAATCCTCCTTTTGTTTCTGATAAAATTCTACTGGCATTCAGTTCATTTTAAGTGAAGTTTCCACTTTGGTCTCTTTTAGTCTGCAATACTTTTTCATTGTATCAGAACTTTTCCTTTTGGTTTCTGTAAAATGGGGGTAATGGTAACACCTGCACCAGGGTTATTGTGAGGATCAGTTGAGGTCATATTTGAAAAGTGTTTAGTCTAGTGCCTGGCGCACAGTAGGCACTTACTGGGTCTTTACTCCTTTCCCTCCCCTCTTTCATTTGCTTATTTCTTTGAATGTTTTCTTTTTCCCCAACAAACAATTCTGGGGATTTCTGGTTCTCTGACTTCTTTTGAGGGGATGTCAAAGGGATCCCCTCTCATATACCAGCTTCCTTTTCCTAGGTGCAGTGAGGGGAGTTTGTCACATCTTTAAGCTTTTAGGGGGATGTCAGTTCAGGACTACGTCTGAGGAGGTTTGGGCCCTTGGGGATACTGGCATTTCTCCCTGGCCCCATCACAACTGTTTCAGATGTCTATCATTAGTCATTCAGCATGTTCTCAGGGATAATTTGTGTGTAATTGGAACCAGTTCACCCACAATGGCTCCTTCTCCTCCAAACAGGATCACAGACAGATTCCTTAGTGACCGTCCAAAATGGGGTTGTGCCTCTAACAATGTTGGTACAAGGCTGAAGGAGAGGCTGGATAATCTTATTACAGACCTGTTCGAGAGAGCCAGGGCTCCCTGCTGTGAATGACCATGTGTGTTCTATGTTGGGAGGCCAGGCAACCTCCCAGAGACGAAAGCCGCTTACAGAGGTGGCAGGATTTGTGGTCCGACCCTGCGCCTGCTGACAGCCTTGCTCTTGGTGGGTCACCCTTTACATTCCAGCACTTCCGCACTTTGCACCCATGATCCCCATGCAGTGAAGAGTGGGGAGCGACCCTGAACACTGCCTAGTTCTCCCCCTTTCATTTGTCTAGACCTGGAGCCTGAGGCCCAGAGAGGAAGGATTGCGCAGGACACCAAGTGATAAGTAGAACCAAGGTTCCAATGCGGGTCCTCTAACTCCAATGGGTCTAAGGTCCTTTCTCCCTCAGCACACTCACCCCCCTGTGACCCCTGCTCCCCACCTAAGACAGCTTAGCAGGAGCAAGTGGACAGGCCATTGAACCAACCTCTCAGTGCAGATCAGGAATCCATCCCCTTCCTTATCCAGAGGAGTATGAGCCAGACACATGGGGAGCAGGAAGAAGAAGGTGCCTGATCCCCCCCTCAGCATGCATTCAGAAGGGCCAAACAGATGGGCAGGAGGGAGAAAGTGATGATTCCAGCTCCTGCCAAGCTGTGTCACCATGAAGGTTTGTCCTTGGTGTTGAAGCATGAAACATCATGCCCTGCCCCCCCACCAGACAGAAGTACAGACCATGCCAGAGACAAACAGAAATGGTCTGGGAACTGTCCACTCTACTCTGTGGAGCTCATCCACTGGAATGAACAATTGAGAGTTCTGTGTGTGTGTGTGTGTGTGAGTGTGAGTGTGTATATGTGTATGCTAGAAAGGAGAGTGTGTCCAAAACACTCAGACACAGTGGAACAGTCTGTTACGAGATGGACAAATGGATGATGGATTGATGGATGGACAGAGGGATGGATGGATGGATGGATGGATGGATGGATGGATGTAAAGAAGGAAGGGAAGAAGGTCAAAGAAAGAAAAACCATTTATTTAGGACTTCCTATAAGTGAAGCTCTGTGCTTGGTGCTGGGAGTGCATGTGTAAGAGCAAACCTCCTAAAGCTCACTTTCTCTGATAGCCAATGGAGCAGTGGACAAAGCAGCATGCCTGGAGTCAGGAAGACCCGAGTTCAAATCCGGCCTCAGGCACCTGTGAGCTGTGTGACCTGGACAAGTCACTTCACCTGTTTGCCTCAGCCTCCTCATCTCTAAAAGGGAGGTAATACTAATACCTACCTCCCATAGTTGGTGTGAGGGTCACATGAGAGTTTTGCTCTGCACAGCGGAGGCCCACAGTAGGCGCAATATACACGTCAGTTGCTATGATCATCACTATTGTCAGCAGTGGCATTGTCAATAGAGGGAGAGCTCACTCAGGGGTGGTAAAAGACCTCAGTTTCTCCTGTCTTGGGCAGCAGATGAGACATGACCGCAAGTTCTCTTTCCACCACTCCCCCCCCCTCCATTGCTCTGTGCTGATTCTAGGACCCACATTCTGTGCATGGGCCCTTGCTGATCTTTTTGGCCCTGACATTGCTCCCTAAATGGGCAGACTTCAGGAGTCCTGAAGTGACTATAGGACCTCCAGCTGAAATACTGGATTTGAAGCTGCTGTTCCTCCTTAAGTGTCTGACAGAGAAGTGAAGAGGGTGGACACCCACCTCCCTCCTTGTCCTTCCCCACCCCAGGCCTCTCACCTGCTGCTTCTTCTTACCTTTGTGTGCTTCCAGTTGGAGCCATTTGGGCCCATTGTGTGTGAGTTGGCAATCAGTGCAGTACACATCTGCAGGTGCTGCGCTGTGGGGCGGATTTTGTCTTTTGCTGTTCCTGTGAAGGAATGTGTATTTTTTATAGAGCTGTCTCTACCCAGAAGGCTCCGGCAGCAGGCAAGAAGTTTGCTTTCAATAAAACTTGTCAGGGGCTGGGCAGAGGGCTTTCTGCAAAGGAAGAGAAGTGACTTGCCCAGAATTTCTGCCATTAGATGTCAGAGGGGAAGAGTCATGGCCATGACCTGGGTCCAAGCTGCACCTTGGTTCTTAGTTTGCCAGATGGGCTGGGGGCAAATCCCTTCTCCAGGGAGTGGGTGCTCCCCAAGGGTCGCTCCAACTCTGGTGTTCAGAGAGGCCCAATTCTTTTGGCTCATGTGAGCATAGCTGACTAAACACCATCGGGTCAGTGGGTGATGTTGTCATACACAGATAGGGACAAGATGGTAAAGACAGGTCGCGTGCTTGCTACCATGCTTCTGGGTCTATATTTGAACTAGTGGTTCATGGGCCATTTCTTCACACATTCCTGTGGATGACAGCACTTTCTGCCGGCAAAGGGAGATGTAGATTTTCTCCCATAGGTGCATTTTTCCTTTTTAATTCATTGATTTGTTTTTACTTTATAACATTCAGTTCCACAAGCTTTTGAGTTTAAAATTTTCACCTCTTCCCTTCCCCCCCAAGACAGCATGCACTCTGATATAAGCCCTGCACAGACATGCATATTAAACATTTTCACATTAGTCATGTGTAAAGAAGAATTAGAACCAGTGGAATGAACCTCAAGAAAGAAGAAACAAAACAGAGAAAGAGCAAATGGTCTGCTTCGCTCTGCATTCAGACTCTGTAACTTTCTCTGGATGTGGACGGCGTTTTCCATCATGAGTCTTGGAATTGTCTTAGATCCTTGCATTGCTGAGAAGAGCCCAGTCTATCAAAGTCAGTCATCACAGATAAAATGTCTCTGTAATTGTATACAATGTTCTCCTGGTGCTGCTCACTTTACTCAGCATCAGTTCATGTAAGTCTTTCCAGGTTTTTCTGAAGTCTGCCTGCTCCTCATTTCTTATAGCCCAGTAGTATTCCATTGCACTCATATATCACAACTTGTTCAGCCATTCCTCAATTGATGGGCATCCCCTCCATTTCCAGTTTGGGGCACCACAAAAAGAGCTGCCATAAATATTTTTGCACGTGTGGGTTCTTTTTCCCACTTCTGTGATTTCTTGGGATACAGCCTTAGAAGTGGTATTGCTGGGTCAAAGGGTATGCACATTTTTATAGTCCTTTGGGCATAGTTCCAAATTGTTCTCCAAAGGGGTTGGATCAGTTCACAACTCCACCAACAATGCATTCATGTTTCCGTTTTCTCACATCTTCTCCAGCATTTATAATTTTCCTGTTTTGTCATGTTAGCCTGATAGATGTGATATGGCACATAGGCGCATTTTTTTCTCTAAAGCCTGGGTATGTTTTCCAAATGAAAGTTTCCCTTTAGCCAGTGTGGCAGCAGCTGCACAATGACAGCTTTTTTCCAAGGGCAGGGGGTGGAGGGGCAATACAGCCTGTGCCCTCTGGCATCCTATTCAAAGCAGTGAAGATTTCCCACAGGGCTCAGGAGGGGAAGGACCATAAGTGTAGAGGGAAGGAGGGAGCTCCCTGTGTATTCATGCCAGCATTTTTCTTCCTTCAGAAGGACCTTCAGAAAGGTTTCCTTGAGCAGCTTCAAAATTCCGTTCCTGGGAGTTTCCTATCCCTTCTGATCTGACTCTGCTGGAAGAATTTGAATCCAGGGAATCCTCCCTGCCCTTTCTCTGAACATCTTCCAATCTGTTCCCTTCAGCCCTTGGGTGCCTGGTGTTCCTTCCCATCATTTCTGTCCTTGGAGCCAGTCCTCTTCTGTAGCGATGGAGAATCAGATCCCGAAGAGCCTGCTGTCCTGATTCCTCCCCCTTCTCTGTTGGGTCCTCTACTTTTCAAGGAAAAAACATTCATTCAGGAAATCCTGACCTTGACCTACATCTAACCTGATGTTACTTGGATAAAAATGGCCGGGTCTGCATGGGTAGGCAAGAGCTGTGGGACTGGCAAATGATAATGCCCCATGCCTACAAGAAGCTGATCGGTGGGTTCTTGGGGAGGGAAGCCTGAAGCCTGTGGCCGCAGGGTCCCTAGGACAGGGCAGCTGAACTTCCAGGGCCATTCTTCTCTTCATTGTATGCATCCGATGCCATTCTGTAAGGCCTGAGTCTGAACCTTTTCTGCTCCAGGGACTGTCCTTGGTAGGAGAGACAGAACCAAGGGTTGCAGGATCCTTGACCTAGAGCAGCGGTTCTCAATCCATGGGTCACAACCCCTTTGGGAGTCAAACGACGCTAAGACCATCGGAAAGCACATATTTCTGATGGTCTTAGGAACCCAGATACTGCTCCTCTATCTGTCTCCAGGCAGGTCCGCCCACATGCAGATACACCCACATACGAGTATTAAAGGGTTGGGCATTAGGAAGGTTGAGAACCACTGACCTAGGGGGATCGTGAGGGAGGGAATAGTCCAGGGAACTGTATGTGCTCAGAAAAATAAATACAACATGAATAAGTAGATTTTAAGGAAAGAAAACGTGGGGAATCAGAGAAGGTCTCATGAAACTGACTCTTGAAGGAAGGCGTCTGAGGATCCTGAGGCAGAAGTGAGGAGGCCATGGCATTCTGCGTACAAGGGACAGAAGGTCTGTGCAAAGCTAGGGACTGAGAAAAGCCGGTACTTGCAATGGCTGAAGGGGAATGAGGTGAGCAAAGTAGGATCAGGTAGCTGGGACCCAGGGGTAAAAAGTAAGCAAGGCAGGTTGGTGGCATTTGCATTTCATCCTGGAGGGAATAGGGAGCTTTGGAGGCTAAAATGAGAGGAACTAGATAGGCAAGGTCACCTTCCAGACTTTTTCTGCCTTTTTGGAATAGAAGAATGTTCATCAGGCATGCCCTGCCGTCTAGAGGGACCGCTCTTAGTCCCGTCAGCTTCCAGGCTTGTGGGAGTCAGGAGGGTTCCAGTACAGGTGAATGAAACCTTCACTGGAGGTAGCTGATGGATGCAGGTGCCCTGGCTTTGGCAAGTTGGCACTAGTGTGCCTTTCATAGAGGAAGGCACCCTGGGGCCTGACAGTCTAAGCTCTGGGGACAATCTCAGAAGAGGAGGCTGTGACAGCTGTGTGGACAAACAAGCAGGAGGGCGGGGGACCCTGACTCACTGATCTGGGCATGTCATGGGGCTTTTCTATACATCATGGTCTAAGGAAAACTGAAGGTCTGTTATGGAAGCAAGGCAAGAAAGTTCCCTTGTCTGTGAAATAAACTCCTTCTGGAATGGGAAGAGAGGTGTGTGTGTGTGTGTGAGAGAGAGAGAGAGAGAGAGAGAGAGAGAGAGAGAGAGAGAGAGAGAGAGAGAGAGAGAGAGAGAGCTGGGAGGAATGGGGGGAGAGAGAGAAGAGAAAGGGGGGAAGGAGAGAGAGGACAGGACAGGAGAGGAGAGGAGAGGAGAGGAGGGAGTTGAATGGAGTCATCAAAGGCCAGGACAATGCCTGGGAATGTGGAAAACCTGGGGCAGACACTCTTAGGCACCCTTAGGAGAAGCCTCCATAGCTGTGCTGGGAGGTGGAGAAGCAGCAGCTGAGCAGGATTTTCAAGAGCTACAAGGGACAAAAGCCAAGCTCTCCATTAGAACCACATCTGGAGGCGAGATTGAGTCTAGTTGGTTGGGGGAGGGGAGATGGTCTCCTGGGGATCTGCATCATGCCAGTTCTTTGTGGGACTTTCTCAACCAGATGTTTGCCAGGATGGAGCAGAGGACACCGTCAGACCCTTGGAAGGATTCATCCAACAAACCTTGGCAGTGCAGGCCATGTGCATGCCCCTGAGCTGGGTGCAGGCTTTGGGGCTGCCAGAGTCTCTCAGAAGCCCAATCTCAGCTGGATCCACTACTGAGAATATGGAAGGGAGGGAGGGGGTCTTATTATCGGAATTGTCCAGTTAGCTGGAACTCAGGCAGCTGTCTTTGGCTGATCCCCCTTTGTCAGAGGTTTTTCTGAAATGTTGAGGTCCTGCCCTCCTCCCAAGGACCAAGGCCTCCTGCACACTTCTCCATCTCTGTGGGGAGCCATCACCATCCTTCCAGCCCCTCCAGGTGTTTTGTCCCTTCTGATAAATCTGTATCAACACCTAATGTTCCTATACCCTTTGTTCTCCATTTCTCCCGAGTGCTAGAACTCATCAGTGTTGGTTGAGTGGACCTGAAATGTAGAAACCCGACTCCTACTCCATCCTATCTCTTGAGAAACAGGCATTGTGCCCCAGATGCCGGGAGCTCTTGTGGGGCCCTGGAGTTCTCATTTCCACCTCATATTGTCGGAATGGGAAGCCCTTGATGGACCTAGGGTGAGCTCACCCCATGCCAGACCCTGGAAGCTTTTCTCCAAGGAAGCCCTGTTTGACTTCTCAGGGCCTCCCGTCATTCTGACTTCCTGTCCTAATCCCTCAGAGAGAGCCACGGGATGGAGCTGGCCTCCCCAGAGCCCTGAAGCCTCAGGCTCCTAATTATAGAGACATTGGCCCCCATGGGAGAAGGTGAAGGAGCAGAGAAGCAGGTCCCTGTGGTGTGCAGAGCTGTCAGGAATAGTACATCAAAGGGAGAAGTGGCCTAGGGAGGTGAGTATGTCTGATACAGCTTTATAATAAGCTGTCATCAGCCAGGCTGAATTCCCATCTCCCCAGCAGCAAATCCTCAGGCCCAGAGACAAGGAAGGGTCAAGCTGGCCTTGGCCAGGAGGCAGGGAGGAGAGACAGGCCAGGCAGCGGTGAGTCACAGGCAGAGAGCTGGTCTGGGAGGAGGAGCCCAGGGCCCAGCCATGCCTTTCATCCTGCCTGTTAGCAGGGTGGGATGGAAATAGAAGTGCCAATGTTCCTGTTTGCTTCCTACAAGCCAAGCTTCCAGAAAGAGCTGGCTGCCCAAGGACAGCGAGCGTCAGCTTGGCAGGTGCTGTTGCCCAGTTAGTAAGGATAAATAGCAGACCTTCAGCTCCGCCAGGTAGAGGGAAGTGCCCAGGTGGCAATGGTGCGGCAGCCATGGCTTCTCCCGCCTCTGCCTGGGGCAGCCCAGCGCTGGCCCCTTTGTTTTCGTCCTTACAAACGGGCAAGATCCAGACGCCTCCTCCCAGGAGCTGTTCATGTAGCTGATGGATAAACCTTCTGTGAACATTTATTTTTTCTTTGTCAAAATGTTGGCCAGGCTTCTGTGAACTCGGGGTGGATGTTATTGATGGCTGGTGTGTTTGTCCACTTCCGTTTAAAGAGCAGCAGGTATCTTAGCGGGTTATAGGACCGCCTCAGCCTTGGACCAAGAATGTCACTTCCTGCAGCCCTGTGTGGGGCTGGTTCCAGGCAGAAGGGATTGAGGGGAGGGCTCCTGGCTGCTGGCCCAGCACAGCCCCATCTCCACTTTGCATCTGTGTTTTTAAGCAAACAAATCCAACTTCTCTTTTCTGAGTTGACGTGAGCAATGTTGTTTATTTGGCTCCTGGAGGTGCAGGCTGCCATCTCTGTGTCTGCCATCATTGAAGACTGGGGTGTGAAACACCAGCCAGGTCTGTGACACAGATAGATGGTGGGTCTCCTATCCTGCATCAGTCACACCTCCAGCCAGCTCATTGGGGCCTCTACTCCATAGCTCTCCTGGAAAAGCAGATGATCCCTCTTACCAAGCTCTGTCTGGGAAGCACTGGCTGTTGCCGACCACTCTGACCTCCCTGCTACTCTCTGATGCAGAGCTGGTGGGAGGCTGGATCTCAGAAGGCAGCATCTGCCTTTGGAAAGTCCCTACCACCCCACTGGGGGAGGCCAGGGGCCTCCCACACACCCACAGAGGTCGCTCAAAGCCATCATTCATGTAGACCGTCCAACTCATCTTCGAAAATTAAGCTGCACCCCCATGAAGAGAAGGGGAAGGTGAGGCTGAGGGATCCCTATTCCTTGGCCAAGAGCAGCTGCTTGGGTCTGGCCCCAACCTCTGTAATATATTTCCCTCCATTCTCCTGGTACCTGGCTCTGGGCCTTCCTTCCATAGTGAAGGCCAATGAGAGGGACTGGAAATCCCAAGGAGGGATTTCCAAGGAGGGACTCCAAGGAGGAGGTTGCTGTGGTCTTGGGGTGGTCAGGGAAAGCTTCCCAGAAGGGGAGGGATGTGCTTGATATCTAAACAAAAGGCCAGGCCTGAGAGAGAGAAGAGGAAGCTTTTCCAAACAGGATGTAGGACTCTGTGAGTCCCGGGACATCTGGTATCAGGTTTGGTCTGACAAGGCTTGGAGACTGGTTAAGGATCCCGAGGAAACAAGCCCAGCAAGTCGGGAGGGCTTTCATCCCCTTGTTGGGGAGCTTTGCCCCAGTGGGGGGGAGGGGGTTAAACTTGTCATTTTTAATATTCTTTTCTTTTTTAATTTCAAGTTCCGCATTCTTTCCCTCCCACCCCATCCCATCCCATGCCCACTGGGAAGGCAAGCAGCGTAATATCAGTTATACATGTGAAACCATGCACAATACATTTCCATACTGGCCATATTGCAAGAGTAAACAGATGACCAACAGGACAGAGAAGACACAAAGGGAGATGATGGTGCCCTGGCTTGCACTGAGAGCTCCTCAGCTCTTGGATCCCTGCCTTGAAAACCAAGTCTCCACAGCGGATTCCAGCATCTCTGTTACCATGCGCAGCTGTCTCCTGGCTCTCCCTTCACTTTGCATCAGTTCATAGAGGTCTTCTCGTGTTTTTCTGGAGCTGCCCCCCTTGTCATCTAGTATTCCATCCATCACAATCACATCACAACGTACTCAGCTGGCTGATGGGCATCCCTGGATTTTCCAGTTCTTTGCCACCACAAAAAGAGTTGCTTAATCATTTTTGTACACACAGGTTCTTTTTCTTCTTTCTTTGATCCCTTTGGAGAACAGACATAGTAGTGATATTACTGGGTCAAAACAAGGTTTGAATGCACCTTTGGGCATAGTTCCAAATTGTCCTCCAGAACGGCCGGAGTAGTTCACTATTCCATCAGTAATTCATTAGTGAACCTATTCTCCTCATCCCCTACAGGGTTTGTCATTTGTTAGGTATCAGGTGGTGTCTCAGAGATGTTTTCATTTGCTTTTCTCTAATCAAGAGTGATTTAGTGCATTTTTATATGACTGTAGATAACTTTGGTTTCTTCTTCTAAAAACTGCCTGTTCATTTCCTTTGACCATTTATCATTTGAGAAATGGTTTTTATTTTTATAAATTTGACTCAGTTCAATATTCAGTATATATTTGAGAAAGGAGTCCTTTATCAGGGAAACTTGCTATAAAAAAAAACTTGATATTACTTTATTGTCTACAGTACGTTTTAGCATAATGTAGTTTCCCTGAGTGTCTCTTTTAATTAGATTCTATTTTTGCCTTTGCTCTATCTGAGATCGTGATTGCTACCCCAGCTTTTTTTTTACTTCAGCTAAAGTATATTAGATTCTGCTCTATCCCCTTGTTTTAAATCTGTGTGTGTATCTTTCTGTTTCAAGAGTTTCTCTTGTATACAACATACTGTTGAATTCTGGTTTCTAATCCATTCTGCTCTGTTTCCATATTATACGTGAGCTCATCACATTCACCGCTATGATTACTGTGTGTTTCTCTCCATTCTATTTCCCTCCAGCTTAAGCTTCTTTGTCTCTTTTTATGTTGTCCCTTCTCAAAATTCTGTTTTGCTCCTAGCCACTGTCTCCCTTAACGACCCCCACTTTCTATTATTTCCTTCCCTCCTATTTCCCTATTGCTTAAGATATATTTCTGTATACAAGTGATTGTGTATATAAGCTCTTACCTCTTGGAATCAATTCCACTGAGACTGAGGGCCAAGCATTGACCACCACCTTTGCCATCTTCCCTTTCATTGTAAAAGCTCTTCTTCACATGCCTCTTTTATGTAAGAAAGTTATCTCCATATTATCTGCCTCTTCCTCCCTTCCCCCAGTGCATCCCTCTCTCTCGGAGATTGTCCCAACATAACTAACTCACACCCACGTCCTCTGTCTGTATATACTCCTTCTAACTGCCCTAATAATGATAAAGTTCTTAGGAGTTACAAGTACCATTTTCCCATATAGGAATGTAAACAGTTTAACTTTATTGAGTCCCTTAGAATTGCTCTTTCATATTTTCCTTTTTATGCTTCTCCTGAGTCTTGTGTTTGAATGTCAAATTTTTTATTAAGCTCTGATCTTTTCATCAGGAATTTTTGAAAGTTCTCAATGTCATTAAATGTCCTTTTTTTTCCCTGAAGGATTATACTCAGTTTTGTGGGATAGGTTTTTCTTTGTTGTAATCCTAGCCCCTTTGCCTTACATAGTATCATATTCCAAGCCCTCCACTCCTTTGTAATTTCTTGACATATGGTATCTGGGCTCTTTTTACCATAACTTTCAGGTAATCTAATAATTTTTAAACTATCTCTCCCCAACCTATTTTCCAGGTCAGTTATTTTTCCAATGAGATATTTCATATTTTCTGTTTCTTTCATTCTTTTGACATTCTTTTATTGCTTCTTTTTTTTTTTTGCTTTTTTTTTTTGGAGGGCAGTTGGGGTTAAGTGACTTGCCCAAGGTTACATGGCTAGTTTTTGTGTGAGGTGTCTGAGGCTGGATTTGAACCCAGGTCCTCCTGACTCCAGGGCCGGTGCTCTATTCACTGTGCCACCTAGCCGCCCCTCTTTTATTGTTTCTTGATGTTTCACAGAGTCATTAGTTTCTACTTGCCCAATTCCATTTTTAAGGAATTGTTTGTTTTTTCATTTGGCCAGTTCTGCTTTTTAAGGAGTTCTTTTCAGTGAATTTTTGTGCTTCTTTTACCATTAGGTCAATTCTATTTTTTAATGTGTTATTTTTTTCATGGTTTTTGTACCTCTTTTACCAAGCTATTAATTCTTTTTTTATATAATTTTCTTGCATCACTCACTTCTTTTCTTAACTTTTCCTCTACCACTCTTAATGCTTTCTTTAAATCTTCTGGGAATTCTTGTTTGTTTGGGGTCCAATTAGGATTTTTCTTTGAAGTGTTGCTTATAGATGTTTTCACCATTCTTATCTTCTTCTGAGTTTGTCTTGTCTTCCCTACCACCATAATGGCTTTTTATGGTCAAGTTCTTTTGTTATGTTGGTTTGCTTGTTTTTCCAGCATATTTATTGACTTTGAACTTTATGCTAAAATTGGGCTTTGCTCACTTGCAGGAGGCTCTGTCCTAAACTTCAGGCTTTTTGTGTTGCTGCTTCCAGAGCTAGTTCTGGCAGTCTGCAAGATTTCAGTGCTTTGAAAGTGTGTTCAGAGAGAGATGTGGTCACTGCTGTCCTGGTCTTTACCCAGGAGTGGTCCCTGTTCCTCTGTAGCCATAAGCACTAGTGCTCCTCTTGGCCCTAGAACTGTGACCAGGTCCCCTGCTCTCTTGTGCCTGACCCCCAGCATTCCTCTCCACCCTGGAACTGCAACCCAGAGCTATATATGGGTAATAGAAGTGTCGATCAATGCCAGCTGCACCCAGTGCCAGAAAAGGGTCTCCGGTTATCTCTTTCTGACTAGTTGTTCAGCCCCCTTACCATCTCTGTGCTGAGAGACGGTAAGGTGCTGAAGCTGCTGCTTCCACCGTGTGAACTACTTTCAAATAAGCCTCCACTCCAATGTCACAGATCTCTCCAGCTGACTTCCTAAGTTTGTCTAGACCAGAAAAATGTCTCACGCTGATCTTTTCTTGGCTCTGTCACTCCAAAATTTTATTTGAGGCATTATTTTAAAGTTGCTTGGAGGGGAATGTTGAGAGAATTCAGCTGGGTTATCTCTGATCTGCCATCTTGGCTCCCATACCAATGTGTTTTTAAAAAAAAAAAACTCTTTAGAATGCAGGCTTTTTTATTTAGAATTCCATTTCTGGCCACTTGGAACTGGAAATGTCCCCCACAGCCTGACTGTATTGAGGGTTGAGGAGATGGCATTACTGCTAGAAATAGCTTTTTGTTTTGTAGCCTTTATCACAGTCTTTGGTTTGGGCATGTTTTGGTCAGGGCTAGGATCATGCTCATTGGATGGAGGAAGCATTGGCCAATTCACATGGATGAGGAGTCCAGCAGCTGCAGCAGCAGCAGCAAAGTTCTACTGAGTACCTAAGGTCTGCAGCCTGGAGGAAGGAGAGGGGGAGGGAAAGGAGGGAGGGAGGAAGAGAAGAAGGAAGGAAGGAAGGAAGGAAGGAAGGAAGGGAGGGAGAGAGGGAGGGAGGGAGGGAGGAAGAAGGAAGGAGGAAGAGGGAGAGAAGGAAGGAAAAAAAAGATAGATTTACTGCTTCTTGTGATTCCCAGCCCAGTCTCACTCCTTCCCTTTGAGTGGGGCATACAGATGACTCCATTATTCTCTGTCCCACCCAGCCTGGAGAAATCAGCAGCCTTTGGACTGAGAAGAGAGGGGGCGTCTCTCCTACTAAAAGGCAAGGATAGCTCCCTTCTTTCTTCCCCTCAGAGATGCTTATTAGCTGTATGACCCTGGGCATTTGTTCTGAGCCTCAGTTTCCCCATCTGTAAAATGGTCATCATAAGGCAATCCCAGCTCATCTTTGACTTGTTTCACTTCCACTATCAATTAGGGCCGTGTTCCTGAAGCCTCCATTGCATTGATCAGGTCCGACTCGATGTGTGACATCCCCTCAGCAGACTGGGATTTCTCTGACAATCATTGTCTCCCAGTACTATCATTACCACCACCACTACCCAGCTGTACACATAGTAGGTGCCCAGTGAGTGTTGATGGGGGTCTCTTTTCCCAGAAGCCCCTTCCTCTGAGCTGCTATCCATCAGAGCACAGAGAGCACTGGAGAACATGGCCATCCACTTCCCTCCCTCCTCCTGATCTGGGAGGGTGGGAAGAGGAGCCGCTTCAGCTGCTGTCTGGCCAAAGGAGGTTGTACAGCTGGGGGTGTCATCAGGTTCCATATGGGTGGAAGTGAGTCCTTATTCATACAGGGAGATGCTGTCCTGGTATAAATGTCATTGCTCCTGCTACCATGTGTAATGCAGTTCTTGGGACAGCCCCTCTATGTCTGTCAGGAGATGCTGAAAGGGGCCCATAGGAAGCCTGTCACCTCACTGAAGGGGAGCTCACTCCCATCAGGTTGTCGTCATGGCTTTCCTGGGCTACCCAGAACTCCAGAAAGCTGGGGTAGCTGGGGGGAAGGGAAATCAATGAATAATGATATGTTCTGTTTAAAAGTCAATTGATCCCCAGATGAGGGCGGCTACATGTGTGGGCAGCAGGGCTAGCCATTTCCGCTCATGGGCATGGCTTTCCCATCTATTACGCTGGAGAAGGAAAATCGGTACAGAGCTGCCTTCCCATAACCAATCGCCTCTCACCACTGGCCATTGGCTCTGTATTTTTATGTCACTCATCTCTTGGGAGCCCCTTCTACGTCTCCTCAAGGTCTTCTCAGGCATGTTCTGGATAGGTAATGATCAGCTTGTGTAATGATGGATCCAGACAGCGATATGGCAGTGTGCCTCTAGACCTGGATGCAGTGTCTGACTGAACATGTCCGTTGTCCTCAGCCCTCTCTTCCTCTCTCCTCCTCCTCTTCCTCCTCTTCCTCTTCATCTCTCCTCTTCCTCTTCTCTTCCTCTCCATCTCTTCTCCTCCTCCTCCTCTTCTTCATCTTTCACCTCCCCTTCTCCTCTCTTGCCCTCATGCCATCCCTGCCGGAGTCCTTCCCTTTGAGGGGGGCATACAGATGACTCCATTATTCTCTATCCCACCCAGCCTGGAGAAATCAGCAGCCTTTGGACTGAGAAGAGAGGGAGTGTCTCTCCTACTAAAAGGCAAGGATAGCTCCCTTCCTTCTTCCCCTCAGAGATCCTTTGTGTAGGGGAACATGAGGCCGAGCGCCACAGTGGGCAGATGTCAGGAGCCAGACGGGGCAAGAGGCAGAGCCTGGGCTCCTGTGTTGGCTCTGCTCCTGATGGCCCCCCACTTGCAGCTGGTCCCTGACAGTTCTGATTAGCCAGGCGCCTTTGGCCCTTTTGCAGGAAGTAGACGGTGTCTGATTCCTTGTCTGCTTTCTCTCTCCCAGACTGGCTTCTCAGAGGCTCCCACCCTGATGTGAATGCTGGCCGCTGGACTAAGCGGCAGTTTTCTGGACGCTGATCTCAAATTTGTCCACACGAACCCAGTGGTAAGTCCGCTCTGTTTAACTGGCTCCATTTGCTCGATGAGTCAGCTGGTCTGAAGCTCCGTCTGCAGAGGCTCTTCTTGGCCATTGGCCTTGAGCAGAAATCATCTGCCTCCTGTGGGCAAGGGGGATGAGCCATGCTCCCATCCCAAACATCATCCCAAACAGAGGTCCTTCCTAGACCAGACTGAAGGGCAACGGGCACACACATGAACATCCAGAAACACACTTACCTGTGCATGCACCAACATGTGTGTGCAAGCCATTGCACACTCATACACACACACACACACACACACACACACTCTTGACCAGCTCTGCATCTTAGAGCTGATGGGGCCATTTTGTACAAGTCATCCAAACTAGAAAATGTTATCTCCAGGGCAGGCTTCCTTCTCTGGGAGATTTTAATAGATCCTAATCATAGTTTGTGGCCGAGCCTAGAAAACACCTTATGGTCCTGAGGTAGACCTGGGGCCCAAGAGGCCTTGGTTTTATTTTGTGATGAAATGAAAGCAGCCGCCATTGGAGCTGGCTCCTCTGTGTCTGTCCAGAATCTAACCCCATCAAGGGCAGGACCTGCCCCCCTACAAATAATCCCCCAGAGCCACAAACTGAGCTTCACAACCTACGTGATTTCTGTTTGGGTGAAAAAAGTGAGGAGAGGGGTATGTGGGGGCACTCTCACCGACAAAACAAGCCTGGAAGTCTGTCTGGGGGCTTGTGAGGGTTTGGACAAGCCCACGTCAGAGGGAAGGGGCAGTGGGTGAGGGAGGGTCCCCCTGGTGTCCAGACGTCTCTGCTATCTGCAGTCCTCCCGTCTAGGGCTGTGCCTTAGGCAGCTCTTCCTCATCACTCCTTGTTGTCATTGTTCAGCGGCGCTTTGTATCAGATGGGTCCAGCCTGCCTGGGTGGCAACTCCTTCAGCCCCAGCCAGCAACGGAAGGCAGAAGGGCCCCCCTGTCAGCTTTCCACAAGAACACATCAGGTAGCCATGACTATTTTCCTACTGAGAGGTGCTCTTTCACCTTCCATGATCACATCTGAGAGCTCTGGGGCGATGGGGTCCTTGGGTGGAAATGCAGTATATTGGGAGGTGAGGGGCCCTCCTCTGTCCCTCAGAGGATGAGCATGGAGGAGCAAGAGGGAAGCCCTTTTGGAGAGCTGGAGAGCATAGACCTGACGGCAAGCTGATGGGAAATGGAAAGATGGGGAGTCACAGATGCCTGTGCCCAGAGGGCTGCATTTAGCCAAGTTATTGATATTGTCGCTGCAGACTCCCCAAGATCCTCAAGAGGGGCCCTGGATGGGGAGGGGGAGAAGGAAGTCAGGAAAGCCCACTCACCAATAGTTCATTTGCTGGCATCTGTCAGCCTCCGCCGCAGGCTGAGGGGGTATTGACACATAGGCAGACTGGCTTTGCTCCCTCTTGGGCTGTTCAGTGAACTGCAGTGTCCTCATCCCTTGGGGAAGGGGGGTCTCCACTTGCAGGCCACAGTGTGATGTCTTCCCCTCTCTCCCAGCTCTCCCACCCTCCTTGGGGTAGGGAAAGCCTGTGGCTCTGCCTGACTCCCCACCCTCCCACCGCCCATTGAGCTGCCATCAGGCACACACTCTCCAGCCCTCCCAAAGGGCTTCCCTCTTGTCCCTTGCCGTTCCTCCTCTGAGGGGTAGAGGAGGCCCCCTCCCCTCCCAGGACTCTGCCCCTGCCTGGCTCCATGCCCTCGTGTCCTGCTGCTCTTGTGAAGACACAGTTTCTTCTCTCTCCAAACCCACGGCCCAATTCCCAGGTGCCTTGTGGGTAGACGCTGTTACATTTCTGGTTCAGAAGCCAAGCTTGAAACCAGTGTGTGAGGTCTGTGGCCTCCTGGGGCCACTGGCAAAACCAGCTCTCCCAGGGAGGAGGAGGAAGGGGGCCAGCCAGCTATTCTGATATACCATGCCACCATTGGCATGAGGAGGGAAACAAGCAAAGTGGAATGAGACCCCAAGATGCCACCTAGCTTATACCAGTCACCCCCAACCAAGTGCCCTGTGCTTCCGAGCTTCAGGCAGAGAAGTGGGGGCCCCCAGTCTGGTGGGCAGAGGAATAGACACTGAGGCCTCGCCCTTGAGCCTGAGGAGAGAGTCAAATTGAAGCCCTGCCCCAAGTGAGCTAGGAGAGACCGTATGTGTACAGTGTGGGTGTCATCATAGGCTCCACTGGAGTCAGTCAGACCCTTGTGCACTGTGGGCGACCTTGAAGGAAGCCAGAGAGAGGCTGAGGAAGGGCTTCTTCTGTGTGCCTCGGACTGGGCTTTAATCAGAGTTGGTCAGTTAGGTGTTAGAGATGAGAGGCAGACAGTACTTCATCAGAGGCTTCGGAACCATTCGGACAATCAGAGATCAGAACAGAAGAATTCATGCGTTAATGGATCAATAGCAACTTGGGAGGGAGGTCTCCAGGGAGGTGCCCCAGAGACATGTGCTTGGCCCAGCTTGTTGGTATTGATAGCAGTTCCACACTGACTGAGGGTGGTCTGATTGTCACATGTGCAGAGATGCAGACCTGGGAGAGATCCTAATGTGGGGGGGGGGGGGAGAAGGGGGAGGTGGCAGAGCTGGGGACACACAGCTGCGACAAAGGGAGGGAGGCGGGGAAGTCGGCATTCCTGTTTGACGGATGCATGATCTTGTTGGCTCTGTGCCTGAGCTCCCCCGGCCCGCGAGTGGGACTTGTCTTCCTCCTCCCCGGCCTCCGCACTGGGCAGCTGTCAGCCCTCGCTCGTGCTCCTGACCAGGTCATTTGTGCTCAGGACACGGCTGGAGTCACATGTGCAGCCTTGTGCTTTTTGAGAGCTCAGTGCGTGGATCCAGCAGACAGGCTTCAGGACTCAGGGTTGTTTCCATGATGTAGAATAAATACAGCCCAGGTCGGGTCGGTCCAGAGCTGCTCTGACTGCCTGGAGTTTGGCCCTCAGCCTCCTGTTGTCCTCTGGTCATTTTAAATTAACATCATAATTTTTAGGCAGCGGATAGAGCTCTGAGCCTGGTGTCAAGGAGAGCCAAGCTCAGATGAGACCTCAGACACTCCCCAGCCGTGTGACCCTGGACAAGTCACTTAACCTCTGCTTGCCTCAGTATCCCCATCCGTAAAATGGGGATAATCGTATCTCCTACCTGCGAGGGTGGTTGTGAGAGTCAACTAAGATAATTGTTTTGAAACAATTGGCACAGTCTGGTACCTGGTAGATGGTCTATAAATGCTAGCTGTCATCACCATTATCATCATCATGGGACTTACAGTCCAGGAGATGCACATTTGAAGCACTAGCTGTGTGACCCTGGGCAAGTCACTTTACCCTGTTTGCCTGTTTCCTCATCTGTAAAATGAGCTGAAGGACATGGCAAATCTGTCCAGCGTCTTTGCCAAGAAAACCCCCAAAAGGTCACAACAGATGACTGAACATTCCCCAAAAGATGGAGTCTTTGGGTTCTCTGAACACTAGCTTCATTTCCTTCTGAATCATTTGCCCCTTGGGACCGCGAATCTACTTTTCTACATTTTAACCAGTAGCAGATCATGTTTATAATGACCACTTTGTCGCTTAGTTTGAGACCCGATGCTCAACTTCTTTCTTTCCCCCTCATTTGCATCATTTCCTTGGAAATGTTTAACCACTTATTCTTCTGGATGAATTTAATTATTATGTCTCCTGCTCTTTAAAGTAACCCTGTAGCACTATGGCACTGAATAAGAACATTAATTTAGGCAATATTGTCGTTTTTATTGTATTAGCACTACCCAACCATGAGCAATTAATATCTCTTCAATTTTTTGTCTTTATTTCTGCAAAAAATATTTTGTATAATTCATGAGTCTGTCTTAGTTAGTAGATTCTCCAGTATTTTGTATATTCTACAGCTAATTTCAACGGAATTTCCCTCCTAGGTTTTGTTTGTCATATATAGGTAGGCTGACGATTTGTGTGGCTTCGCTTTTTGTCCTACCTCTCTTGCTTAAGTTGTTGCTTCAGTTAATTTTAGTTGAATCTTCAATGTTCTTTAAGCAGACCAAAGTATCTTCAGCAATTAGTAATATTTTTTCCTCTTTGTTTATTGTCTCAATTTCTTTTTTTACTTTTCCTACCATGACACCTAGCATTTCTATAACTGCACCAAATAATAGTAGTGATAATGGACATCCTCACTTTACCCCTGATCTTATTGGAAAGGCCAATAATGTTTCTCCATTACACATAATTCTGGATTTTGATTTTAAATAGATACCAGTTATCATTTTAAAAGAGAGATCAGTTTATTTCTATGCTTTTTAATGTGTATGTGTTTTATTGAAATTTTTTACTGAAATTATTTTGTCAAAAGCTTTTCCTGGACTTTTGCTGTAGCCTTCTGGTTGGTTCCCCTACCCTTTGCGCACTCCAGTCTATTCAGCTGTTAAACTTTAGGAATAAAGTGCAGTTCTGCCCATGTCACCCCCCCTTGTCAGCAATCTCCTGTGGCTTCCTATTTCCTTCAGGATGAAATATAAAATCTACTGAGTGGTGTTTCAAGCCCCTCTGGCGGCTCTTCACCTTCCCAGTTTTCTTATACTTGGCCCCTCCTCCTACCCTATGATCTGGAAACACTGACTTCCTCACTGTTTCTAACACATAACACTCCATCTTTCCACTCTGGGTCTGGGATTCTCTCCCTCTTGATCTCTGCCTCCTTAAGGTCCCAGCTAGAATCCCACCTTCTGCAAGAAGCCTTTCCTCTGAGGTCACTCCCTCCCTCTGAGGTCATTCCCTCCCTCTGAGGTCACCCCCTT
>CM053595.1:325607911-325625398 GCA_028646575.1 Pseudocheirus occidentalis
TGGGACTCAGTGTTATGGTTTCTGAATAAAGACCTTGGTTCTGCCTTCCATGTGGAGAGTTTGCTATATTTTGTGATCCAAAACTACACCAACATATTCATAACCATCATGGGTGTTGTGAATATCTCATTATTGATACACCATGGAACCTTGGGTGTGGACTCCAAGTGCCCTCCAGCCTAGAATCCTGGCCTGGAGGTAGATTCAGAAAGAGAGGCAGTCAAGTTTGGCCTTTACCAGGCTTATGTGAGTGTGTGTGAGTGTGTGTGTGTGTGTGTGTGTGTGTGAGAGAGAGAGAGAGAGAGAGAGAGAGAGACAGAGGCAGAGACAGAAAGAGATTCAGACACACAGAGAGACAGGGAGACAGGGACCTTGGGCCAGTTACTTGCGCACCTCTAAGTCTCAGTTTTCTCATCTGTAGAACAGGTTACAAGAACATGCTGACGAAGAAGCACCATGAAATCACTGGGTTATGTAGATTTGCTTGTGGAAGCTGAGGGGTTTATGAGGACGATTTAGGACCAAATCTTTGCTGCCAGAAATGACAGAAGTCTGATATTTGAGGAGCCCAGACTTGTTCAATGCAGAGAAACTCATAGAGATGAAGGAACATCTCACTGCAGGCTGTAAAAATGAAGGACCTGTGGAAGAGGCAAAAAGGCAGCCTGGCAGCTAGAAGACAACACTGTGAGCTCATTTATGACTTTTCATGGACAGACAGATAATTGAACCCCTCACGGCAAACATGGAACTCCAAAAATCCTGGGGAACTTGGCCAAGAAACTATGGGAACTGGACCATTAACCCAACTAAAATCTTGGTCCCAATCACCCAGGCAGTGCATGGATCCAGAAAGCCTAAGAGCAAGGCTTTTTAATGGGTGTCACCATTCCCAAATACTTGTAATCTCTAAGCTGTGTGGAATGAAGTTTAGAATGAAGTACAGAGACCTGGCTGAGGAGATCAAAGCCATGTGGGAACAAGGTGGGGCCTGTGTCCTCCATCCCTGTTGTCCTACCTATGGAAGATGCTTGTGATGAGCCCACAGGGATGAACTCATCGCTGAATCCTTTGATTCAACTACAGAAAGAAGCCATTTCATCCACCTCTGCAACAGTCAGCAGAACATTCACTCTAGAAGAGCAAAAAAGTGGTGGCTTGTCCCAGGACTGCCTCAATCTGGAGCCCGTCCAAAAAAGATGAGAAAAAAAAATGAGCCTGAAAGGCGGCTCCTGGGAGAGGCAACTGGTTAGCCCTGCAGCAGCCTAAGGAGAGCTCTCCTTGGTAAATCAGGCCTCCTGATGGGCAGAGCTTCACTTCTGATAGATTCCACATGACTCCCATTGCTGTCGTATTTCATAACGATTACTGTCCTCAGGCCTTGAGGAGGTTTGGAAATGGCCAAATAGCAACAGAGTTCCAAGCCCAGGTCCCCTGGGGATCTATTCCTGACACAATGAGCCCACAGGCTGCTGTGTTGGAGAAGCAAGAAGAGGGAAAGGACCCAAGTTAGAATCCCAGCCCACAACTCTGGTTATATCACTCCACAGGTCTGCTTGACTCAGTTTCTTCATCTATGCCATGAGGTCACATGAGAACAGATGGTCTCAAGGCTCTTCCATCATCTATGGGTCAGTCCTAAGGGAACTGAACTGGGGTCCTGAATCCTGACTCTCTATATACATGTTCTCAGGGACATAACATCTCCGCCACCTCAGCCATGCTCAGCCAATGCTGATGACATGGTTCCTCCCTATTCAAGATCCCATGTCCCACCATGCTGCCCTGGCTAGTTCTACAGCTTTGGAACCAGGCCTACCTCTCCCTGTGTCTGAGAGGGATGTCCACCTACTCTGGTATTGCTTTCTGATCCTCTGATCACTACTCACTGGATATAAATGAGGTCATTGTTTCAGCTGTGTTTGCTGGACTGCCCCACTTTTGTCTCCCCTGGCAGAAACAAAGGCTGAAGAACAATGTAGAACTTTGCCCAAAGGGCTCATAAATCTGTGCACACCCCGCGGCCAAGCAGAACTGCTACTACTATGTCTGTATCCCAAAAGATCAAAGGAAAAGGAAAATATGTACAAAATATTTATAGTAACTATTTCCATGGTATCAAAAAGGTGACATTGGAGGGGATGCCCATCCATTGGAGAATGACTGAACAAGGTGTGGTACATGATTGTGAGGGAAAATTATTGCATTATAAGAAATGACAAACAATGCTTTTCAAAAGCCTGGGAAGACTAATATGAACTGATGCAAAGTGAAGTAAGCAGAACTGGGAGAACACTGCACACAGTAACAGCAACATTGTAACAATGATCAGCTGTGAATGACTTATGTGAACTGATGCTGAGTGAAGTGAGCAGAACTGGGAGAACATTGTATACAGTAACAGTAACACTGAGTGATCGACAAATGTGGAAGACTTAGTTACATTGACAAACACAAGGATCCAAGAGAATCCCACAGGCGTTAGGATGAAAAGTATCATCCACCTCCAGAGAGAAAGCTGATGAAGTCCAAGTGCAGAATGAAGCATTATGTTTCACTTTCATGTTCTTGCTCTTTTTTTTGCAACATGGTTAATATGGAAGTATGATTTCACATGCAATTGATATTACATTTTTTTGGCCTTCTCAATGGGTGTGGGGAGGGTGGGAGGAAAGGAAAGAATTCAGAACTCAAGATTAAAAATTAAAATAAATAATTTTATTTGAAGATAATCAGCTTTGCAAGTTAATGATGAGGAAGACAGGTTTGCACCACTTTGTCACACAGATGTGGGGGTCCAGTTGACTCCAAACTAAGCATGAGCCAGCAGTGTGACGCAGCTGTGGTGGCAGACTTTCTAAGACAAGAATTGCATGTCTCCTGGGGAGAAGGACACGATGTCACCATGCTCAGCTCTGGTCAGAGCCGTGTGGAGGACTACAGAAGATCTGAGTGCCACAGAGTAGTTGAGAACATCCAGAGAAGTCAGCCAGGATGGGGAAGGGTCTTGGGTCCATGTTGTATGAGGAATGATGGGAAGAATGGGGCATGAACATCGTAGAGAGAAGAAGGGTTGAGGGGAATGTGAAAATCAAGTTCAAGGACTGTCTGTCCTGTGGGAGAGGGACCCAAATTGCTGTTCAATGAAATGTCAGCTACTTGAGGGCAGAATATGTCTGTTTTGTGTCTGTATCTCCAGGGCATGGCAGAGTTCCTGGCATATAGCCAGGAGATGCTTGTTGATATACCAGGGAACTGCTGGGTGTCTGAGGTAAAAGCCAGGTGTGAGGATGGCAGGGGCTGGGGCAGGGGGAGATGTCAGTCAAAGCAAAGTCTTCCTAATGCAGAAGTGTCCACCTGTGGAATATGCTGCCTGGGCCCACAGAGGCTCCACTGGGCCTGACTGAGACAGCAGAGGAGCCCTTGGGCCAACTCTCCACCTCCCACAACATATAGTGTCTGCTCAGGGTTCCTGTGTGAGCCAACAAAAAGGGCCCCGACCGATCAAGACTGCTTGGTGCCAGGGCTGGTCAGCAGCAACATGGGCACTTTCCCTATAGTCTTCCTTTTGGGGTAAAGGAAATATGGTGAACAGAGATGATGGCTCCCAGCAAACTAAAGCAGATGACGAGCAGACCCTGAGAGAAGGTCCTAGGCTCCAGGCTCAGGGTCAGCACTCACTGTCACCTTGGGCCTCAGCTTGCCCTTCAGCACACCAAGGGGCTCTCGGGTTACAACTGCTCCCTCCTCTTCATAAGAAATAGTGAATGGAGGGGAGGTTGGGAAGGGCTCCCCAGGCAGCATTCTTCCTGGTCCTCTTTCTGACAATAGGATCAGGGCAATGAGAGCTTTGCTTCTCTCTTCTGTCCCCCTTCCTACCACTGACACTGTCTCTGCAGCGAAGGGAGGCAGGCAGAGGGTTCTGAGTGCAGGGAAGGGGGCTGCCCTATCGGCCTGCCAGCTGCCTGAATAGGACAGCTTGACAAAGGAGCCTTCTGGGTGAGGCACACCTTCCTCCACTAAACCTGATGTGGCCCCAGGGACCCTTACAGGGGAGGCTGTCTCTGCCTCCTCACCCACTTACATGCAAGGTCTAAAGAAGGCTTAGCTTTGGCTGTCAGAATTGTGCGGTCCTGATTTCTCTTTTAGGGCAGCTGGGTGGTGAAGTGGACAGGCCCTGGAGTCAGGAGGACCTGAGGTCAAATCCAGCCTAGACACTTAACAAGCTGTGTGACCCTGGGCACTTCACCCTGGTTGCCTCAGTTTCCTCATCTGTAAAATGAGCTGGAGAAGGAAATGGCCACCAACCACTTTAGTATCTTTGCCAAGAAAAGTCCAAATGGGAGCACAAGGAGCTTAGCACTAAAGCCCAGCCAGTTACGTCTCTTCTTGCCTCTCTTCACATTGGCTACCTGCTTGCTGCCCCCGTTTCCAGCCCCCAGACTTTTGTATCTCCCTCCGCATCAGCCCTGTTTTGCTTAGAGCCTTCCTCTATGCCCAAGGGCACAGTGATTGACTGGGAGCTCAGGGGAGCCCCTGACCTTTTTTCCTTCAGGTAGGTGAGTGCCCTCCACTAGCAATAGTGAGCCAAGTGAGGCCAAGGTTGGCTCACACTTTGCCACATAGATACCCAAATGGGGTGGGGCATTCCTAGTGGTCTCACCATTGCCTGGAGGGTGATGGTGTGGAAACAGCAGAGGAAGGGACTTGGACAGAGTTCATCCCAAATCAGACACTCACCTTACTTGAGGGTACAAAGCCCAGGAGCTTTGAACCTCTTGGCACAGATGGAGATGGGCAGGCAGTGACTATAAAGGCCCCTCTCAGGGTTTGTGCCAGCTCCACCCTCTCCCAGGGGCTCTGCCATCCCCAAGGGCACAATAATCCTGGGGACTTCCCTGCCTCTAGCTGCTCAGCCTGGCTCAGGTCATTATCAGGGACCCCTGGTTGCTGCCCCTGTCACTTCCCTTACCTCCATCCTTCATTTCTTGGCATCGGCCTCATCTCTCTGCTAAAGTGAGCACGAGCTAAGCCTCATCTAGCCACACAGCCACCCCCCCAGGCCAGGGCCAGCCACATGAACTTTCAGTGAAGATTTGTTCACTTTGAAGGCATTCTAAGAGAAACTGTCTAACTCAGATCCCCATAACCCTAGACATAACCAACTAGGAACTTCCCCCAACTCAGGGAGGATGGGGGCCAGGTTCTCCCAATCCCTGTGTTTCCCTCCAGAGTTACCCAACCCCATACATTCCCCACCATGACCCTCACTCATCCTGAAGGGGGAAATCACAGAAGTTCAGGAGTCAGAGGGAAGAGGCCAACCCACCTACCCATTTCACCTCCCAAATGAACAAACTATGGCCCAAGGAAATCAAAGTGACCTAACTGGCCAGCCCCCTGCCCAGATCCAGGGCCTTTCTGCTACTCTAGCCTTAATGAGCTTATTCTTATCCAAAGAGCAAAGTAGCCTCCTTCCTCCCCCTTGGAGGCAGGCACCAGGATACACTCTTCCTATCATGCTTCATGGCTCCTTCCTTCTTCCCCCTGTCCCTAGGCTCTCCACCCCATCTCTGGCTCCCTCTAGGCTGCTTCCTGCCCCTACACCTTATTCACTCTTAGGGCCTTCATTGGCCCTGCTCTTCTTCCAATACAGCCTATCCATCAAGGTAGCCCACCTCACCTGGGAAACTGGGCTTGATGGCTCTGTTTTTTGTCTTTCTTTGTAGCCTCTGGCTTAGGACAGTGCCTGGCACACAGTAGCACTTAGCTACCTGCTGACTGCTTGATTTAGCTTTTTAAAAACCCAAGCTTAGGAACACAGTTCAACTTCACAAAATGGCCATGACCTTCATTTGCAATGTGGTTTCAACCCAGGACCCAGGACCCAGAGTTTACACCTTGTTAAAGAATCACCCCAGTCCCTTTTCCCCCATCTTGTTTGGGAGCCTGTGGCGGTAAAGGGCTCCTCCCTGGAAATGCCTTGGCACAGCCAGTCAATTGGTCAGTAAGCCTTTGTTAAGCACTTACTGTATGCTAGGCACTGTGCTGAGCATGGGACAGAAAAAGGCAGAAGACAGCCCCTGCCCTCCAGAAGCTACCAGTCTAATGGGGGAGACAAGTGAGCAAACATACCAGCAAGACATAGAAAGGACCAAGAGGAGAGAGCTCCAAGGGGGAAGGCTCAGCCACTGGGCTTCTAAACGTGTCAGTTTGTCTAACTGTTCTAGGAGTGAAGGAGGCAGAGGAACTGAGGCATTTTTAAAGACTAGCCATTTCTATTGCAGCTCAGCTGGGAGCCAAGGGCAGTCCAAGTAGGCCCATTTTATAGATGAGGTAGCCGAGGCTCAGAGCCCAAATGATGGCAGGGTTCTCTGCTAGAAAGTGTTGGAGCAAGGTCCCCTGGTCCTAAGATTCGTGCTCTTTCTGCCATACCACCCTTCTTCTTGAAAGCAGCTTCTGGAGGCCCCTTCATCTGGAGCCCGATTTCTGATTAAAGCTTGCCCATCCCCTCCTGCAAGCCCTCCTTGGGGGCTTCTACCCAGAAGCCTTCTCTGGATCCCTCTCAGGGTTCACTTCTCCTTCTCCCCACTTAGTAAGGCTATTGATACTCATGCCTTTTCCTCACCAGAATTTGAGCTTCCTGGGCCAGGCATAGTCTGTCTATCTGTTGGTCTCTCTTATTTCTCTCCTTCCCAGCTCCTGCCCGAGGTCCCTTTTAGCAAGGCTCAGTCTGCACTGGCTGAATGGACAGACAGACAGGCTGATGATAAATGAAGGGTGAAGGGGACTTCACTTTGCAGAGGATGGTGAGGAATCTTTTTCCCACATAGATGTGGCCAGCACAACTCTTCCCAGGGGCTTGGACTGAAGGGGGAAGTACTCATCCAGAAAGAGAAACACAATGGGCTGGCAAGGCATTGGTCTCTGCTTCTTTGGGGCAGCTATCATCTTCCTGGTGGCCAGAGATTCCAAGCTGATGATGTCCAGCTCATTGGCTGGGCAGATGCCACCATCTTCCGAGGTCTTTCCAGAATTGTTCCATTCAATGAATACTTATTCAACACACACTACGAGCTGTGCTGAAGGCTTCATGGAGGAGGCAGTGCTAAGCCTTGGAGGAAGAAAGTTTCTGAGAAGTCAAAATTAGTAGGGCATGGATTCCAGGTTTTGGGTGTGGCTCCTATGGAAGTAGGAGATGTGTCAGTGGCGGTGGGTTAGGGGGGTGGGGAGGATCACAGCATGGATCTCCAAGGGCCCCAGCTCTACAGCCTGCAAGGAGACCCCACAGTCTGATGACGATTCCAGTGAGGCTCACCAAGAGGCATGGCCTCTCAGCTCTTGGGAAAGTCTCACTGCTGAGTACCAGGATGGAGGGACTGAGCTGTAGCTGGGAAGCCTTTCTCTTCCTCCTCATTTCCCTTCTTCTCTCCCTCCCTCTCCTCTATTTCCTCCCCTCCTCCTCTTCTTTTTCTTCTTCTTCCTCCCCCTCCTCCTCTTTTTTCTCCTCCCTGCCCCCAACTCCTTGGGGAGTTCCTGCAATGCTTCCATGAAACCTTGAGATTTTCCAAAGCCCCTCCCTTCACTCAAGCTGTTCCCCTCCATTCCCAGAAGCCATTCACTCTTTTTTTTCCCTTCTTCTTCTTCTTCTTCTTCTTTTTTTTGCTTTTTGGAGGGCAGTTGGGGTTAAGTGACTTGCCCAAGGTCACACGGCTAGCTTTTTTTGTGTTAAGTGTCTAAGGCTGGATTTGAACTCAGGTACGCCTGACTCCAGGGCCAGTGCTCTATTTACTGCGCCATTTAGCCACCCCACCCATTCACTCTTGATGACAGCTACAGGAGTCAACTTGGGCGGGGAAGAAGAGCCGTCCTTGGTCTCATCTCAGTCTCGATCTCTGTATTCATGTTCCTTGTTAATGGCTGGGCTAATAGTGTACTATTAATAGAATTAAATCATCCCGCCCCAGCTTCCCTGAGGTCTTCAAAGATAGCCCAGCTCATTTGGCTTCTAGTTCTCCACAGTGGGGCTGCTGTGTACTCCGGTGTGCTTCGGGCTGCTCCTGGCTGCCTCAGCAGACCTCACCTGGCTTCTCTGCTGCCCACCAGCCTTCTAAGGTGCGGGGCAGGCTGACAATTTCTAGTCCTATGTCATAACTCTCCCGAAGCCCAGGGATTCCATGGGCACTTAATTTAGGCTGTGATTTCCCAGCCATCCTAAAGCAGGAGGCAAAGTCACCTTCCTCCTAACTCCCGGCCTCCTCCCCCCACCAAAGGAATGAGATAATGAGCCTCCCTCCCCTCCATGTTCCTCCATGGGTAGGCAGACAGACAGATGCACAAAACCACCGTGAAACACAGTTCCACTGAATCCGCGATCAAAAGCCCTGTGCGACGGCTGCAGGAATCTGTTTTCAGAAGAAATAAATTTATGAAGCAGCTTGAAAAACAATGCCTCCCGACAGCAGCAGATCTGTATTTAAATGGATTCATTTCTATTCATGAGGTCTCTGATTAGATACATGAGGAGCATCATCAGGAAAAGATGAATAATTCTGGCAAATTAATAACTTGTTGGGGGGCTTTTATACCTGAGAATTTATGTAAGCATCTCGTCCTGACTGACTGAGACATCCCGTGAAGCATCTGAGCGCAGCTTATTCTCAGCCTGGGGCAGAGCTGGAGGGGGCCGGAGGGCTGGGGGAGCCAGTGCAGGGTGCAGTCATCTTGGGCAAGGAGCTTTGTTGGCTCAGGCTGGGGCTGCCCAGAAACACACGTGAACACAGGCACAGAAATGGTGGGCACAGTAATGCCAGGCGCAGCAGTGGCAGACACAGCAATGGCAGATGCGGCAATGGTGGACACAGCAATGGTGGGCATGGTGATGGCAGGCACAATGGCGGGCATGGGAATGGTGGACACAGTAATGGCGGGCATGACAATGGTAGGTGTGACAATGGCTGCCTTGAGTTCACTCATGCTGTGGGCTTTGAGGAGCCCTTTTCCCCCATTGGGCAGGCAAGTGCCTTCCCCATCTACTGCTTTCCTTACACGGTTGTGTGCATGGTCTTCCCCCCTTGGACAGCAAGCTCTTTTGAGGGCAGGGCTATCTCTCGCCTTTCCTTGTATCCTTAGCCCTTCTCACAGCACCCAGCACATAGTAAAGCACATAGGTACTTTAGAAATGCTCAGTGACCTGAAGCTCATGACAGTACCATGAATTGAGCAGGCGCCAAACCCCCTTTTAATAGACAAGAAAACCAACAAGAGAGTTTCAGAATTCAATTCAATGAACATTTGAGGGCCTACTATGTGCTGGGCACTGTGCTAAGTGTTGGGGACACAAAAAGAGGCAAAGGACAGTTCCTGCCCTCAAGGAGCTCAGTCTAATGGGGAGACAAGGTGCAAACACACATATACGAACAAGCTACCTATTGGATAAAGAGGAAACCCTGAGCAGAGAGGGAAGGCCCTGGAAGGACAGGGGCTGGGGAAGGCTTCCGGGAGGAGGTGAGATTTTAGCGGGGACTTCACTTCCAGAAAGCTGGCTCAGGTCACCCCTCCCCCCACACCTCTTGCTGGCACACATGGAACAGCTATTGATCGTTTCTGGGCTCCCTTTCCCTTCTATCTGTTCTGACAAATCAGCCATTCTGCTCCAGTCACCCCTACACTCATCCTGATGCTCTGGTCACCTCAAACCCATCCTGATCCTCTGGTCACCCCTACACCCGTCCTGATCCACAGAACTGCTTTCTTTGGGAAGCCTAATCCAGACTGGATGGCAGACTGGCAGATGAGGTCTAAGGGTGGTATGATTGTATGCACACATGTGTACATGTATGTGCATGTGCCTATGTTGTGGGGGTTGCCTCCAAATGCCCAGAACTCCCTGAATTTGGCAGAGCCAGCCCAAACACAAGTCCAGGCGGCTTACCCAGAGCTGTCTTTCTAAGCCTCCCACTAAGCCATCTGCTCCTTTGTGCTCACATCTTCTATGGCGCCATGCAGTGTGGGCAATTTTTCTTAGGAGGCCTGCAACCCCTCCCCAAAATGGGGAGAGGGGCTGCTCAGGCCCTCAGGAAGCATTGAAAGCCCAGGCCCATCTGATGGATGGGAAGGAGCCAATGGCTTCTGTTGACATAAGCAAGGACAAAGGGGTCTCGGTCTTCAGAGGTCCTGGGCCCCCACCATACTCATAGGGGAAGGGCTTCTTCCATAGGGAGTGAGGGAGAAGAAGCAATTATCCCCAGGCCCCCACAGGCTGCTGAAGCTGGGGGCATGCCCGGCGGGGGCACTCCTGTCACTGTGATGATGTCCATCCATGCCCACTGCCCAAGTTGGGTCCCAGCCTCTAACCAGGGTTAACCAGAATTCACATTAAATACCCACTACTCTCTTTACCCTGAGGAGCCTCAACTTCCCAGAAATCTAAGCCAAAATCAATAATCTTTTGTGCTGGATGTTAACGGTGCTTCCATTATGCACATTTGGTGTCTCCACGCTCCCTCCCTTTTCCCCCTCCCTTTCCCCGGGCACTGAAGCAGAAATTTGGAAGGGGCGAATGGCAATGGCACTGGGCACTGAGCATCTGGATCTCTTCTCCTGGGGATTCTGCCTGGCCATGAGAGCTCTTACTCTGTTGAATCCTGCTCAACCCCAGAGCTCCAGCCTTCTATGAATAAGCAGGGCTCTGACCTGGGTGGTGGTCAGGGGCTTCCAAAAGCTCCCTGTTTTGAGCCAGATCCAGATGCACAGGTTGTTTGAACTCAGCCGGCCTAAAATCCTCAGCTAAGTGATGAGGAGACCGAGGCCCAGACCAGGGAAGGGGTGTACCCAAGGTCACACATTGGGGCCTGGGCTCAGCCGTGTCTGAGGCTGCAGCACTATAGTCTTTGCTCTGGGCCCCTCAGTAATGGGGGCTCTGATCAGTCGGGTCTCCTTGTTTCAGAACTGAAACTCATCAGAGGGAATGCCCCAAACACCAGCCCCCAGGCCTAAAGCTTGGCCAATGGAGGGAGGAAGACTGGGGGCAGGAGCTGCCCTTCGGCCAGTCTCAGCCCTGCTCCTCCCCCCTGGCTGAGTCTGGGAAAGCTCCTTTCCTTGCGGTGAGGCCCTGATACCTCAGCTGGGTAATGGGGAGGGGAGCGGTACCTGGAGGCCAGGCTTTGTGGCACTCTCCCTTCCTGCTCCAACCTTCTTGGTCATTGTCCTTGGTGCTGGAGCGGCAGGCAATAGGTATGTTGGCCCAGGACACACACATCTCACTGGGGCTGCTCAGAGCAGCTTCCAGCTCAGGTATAAATGGTGCATGTAGGCACTGGTGCCAGGGGACCTCCTGTTTTACAGAAGACACCCAGGCTCCAGCAGAGGCAGTCTACCCTCAGCGGCAGAATAGGGATTGCAACCTAAGCCTTCTGGGTCTGGGTTCAATACTTTTCTTATAGAACATGCTTTTTCCAAATCTTTCCCATCCTTTAAGGCCTAGCTCAAGTGCTGCCTCTTCTTGGAAGCCTTCCCTGACCACCCCAGGCCTCTCCTCTCTGTAGGTCATAAGCTCCCGGGCATCAGGGCTGGAAGAGGGCTCAGGGGTATGATGGCAGTGGTGAATGGAGATGGATGAGGTGAATGCTGGGGCAGCCAGTCCTAGTGCTGGAGTCCCTGATGCTGAGGGTAGACAGAAAGGACCAGGAGGCTGAACAGAGAAGAGAGGGGAGGGAGGAGGAGGGAGGGGAGGGGAGGGGAGGAGGGAAGGGGAGGAGAAGGGAAGGGAGGAGAGGGGAAGGGAAGGGAGGAGAGGGGAAAAGAGGAGAGGAGAGGAGAGGGGAAAAGAGGAGAGGAGAGGAGAGGGGAAGGAAGGGGAGAGGAGAGGAGGGGAGGAGGACCAGGAGATTAAGGTGGGGAGTTAGGAAGGGCCACAGCCAGAACTAGAACATGGGCCTCCTGGCTCCCTCCATTGCCGCACACTGCCCATTTCAGACCCCTCAGATCCTACTGTGAGCTAGGCTGGGGCTTATCCTGCTAGTGCTGGGTCACTTGAGGCTCCACTGAAGGAATGAGGATGTTTAAGAGAAGATGGGGAGGGGGGAGGTAAGAGCTGAGTTCAAGACCATCACCCAAATGAGGGCTTAGCCTTGTTTTCTTGGCTCCAGAAGTCACAAGCAGTGGGGCGTGGAGGCAAAGGGACTTGCCTCTCATTGGGCACCGGGAAGGACTTACTCATTCTCTGCAGGATGTCCTGGGGTAGAGAGGCTGCTTGGAGGAGTCTGAGCAGAGACCAGACGGGTTATGTGGGTGGGTTATGGAGATTTTTGCTTGAGTGTGGGCTAGGCAAATGTCAGCAAGGGCCCTTCCAATTCAGAGATTTTGTGGTGGACTTCCCCTACATGCATACCTTGCCTCTCTCACTGGACCCTAAGATGCTCTGAGGGCAAGAGTTCTTTCAGCCTCCCACCATCACCAAGCCTGACAGACAAATGAATGGGCTTAGTGGTTCCAAGAACAGGAGTGCATGAGCTTGGGGGATTAAGAGAAGCTCTTTCCTCTCTCCCAGAGTTGAGAGCCTCTGGGTGCCTAGTGGGCCATGGGAAACTCCAGGTCAGCAGGCCTCAGGAGGAGTGTGGTGACCGCTTACTGCCCTTCTCCCTGAGCTCCAAACAAGAGGAAATTGGCTTCAATTGCAGAGAGAGAGATTTAGGTCAGATAACAGAAAAGACTTGAGGATAGCTCACAAGCCACTGGAATGGTGATGGGGGGAGGGATGGAATTTCTTTCCCCAGAGACCTTTGAAAACAAGCCTCAATGTCAGGGACAAGTCGCTGGCACGGTTTAGTTACAAGCTGAATGCAAGAGATGGATGAGGTGAATGCCGGGGCAGCCAGCCCTAGTGCTGGAGTCCCTGAAGCCGAGGGTAAACAGAAAGGACCAGGAGGCTGAACAGAGAAGAGAGGAGAGGGGAAGAGGGGAGGGGAGGGGAAGAGAAGGGAGGGAAGAGGAGGGGAGGGGAGAATCTGTAGATCAATGCCCTGAGATCTCCTCGGGGCACCCATAAGCCTCTGGCATGTAGCCTGCTCAATGGCATTCAGAGTGAGCTTGTGTCCAGCCCCAACCAGTTTATAGACAGACTCCAGATTGAGTTAGTCTTGCCTCCCTGAGTGCTCCACCAAGGTTTAGCTAAGGCAATGAGTGCCTAGTCCCATCCCCTCTCCCCACCCCCCCATTGACAGAGCCCTTCCTGCTAATCACAGGATGCCTCACAAAGGCCTCATTCCTTGCCAACTCCAGGGCTACCTCCTCAGATGGCCATAGCCCAGACAGATCCCTTGGGAGCCTCTAGTCTGTTGTCTTGCTTAGGTCTCATCATTTCCTATGGGAATCCTGTCTTTTCCCTCAGACAGTGGCATCCCCAAGCATGTCTTCCTCTCATGTCTCTGGTATGCCCTACTGCACAGCCCAGCCTGGTTCAGTTCATTGTCAGCCACACAGGTGGCACTTTCTGGGGCAATAGCCCCAGGTTCACTTTGAGGAATTCCAAGATTCCCTAAGGCAGTAGTCTCCAAAGTGGGGCAATGGCCCAGTCATGTGTGATCGACCAATGGGAGAATGGGAAGATGGGTGACATGTTGGGTAGCATGGAACATGGGTAGCATGTTCCTCTTCCCAGCAGAGCCGGTCTTGTGACTTAACTATCCCCCTACGCACACCTCACCCCGGGATGCTTGAGTAGATGTGAGATGTGTATATGGATGGTCAGTCGTTGGCATCACAGACTTCATTACATTATCTTTTCCCCGAATGCGCCTTTCTTTCTGTGGGGGTCTCCATCATCCTTCTTGTCTCACAGATTCTCATTCTCTGCACTTTCCTGGACAACTCACTCCACTGAAAGGGTGCTCTTTCCAGTCACTGTCATGTCAGAGACGCCAAGTCTGGAGACGGTCTTTTCTCAGTCCTCAGTCCTCGGCCTCATGTTAGCTTCTGCGCGTCCCCTTCTGTCCAGAACACCACCTCCTCTCTGTGCAGCTAAAACTGAAGTCGAGGGTTACAAAAAACCCCAAACCAAACCCTCTTGTGTCTCCACACATGGAATAAACATGGGAACAGACTTTTCTCATCGGTTTTCTGATCTTTCTGATTTGGTTCCTGGATTTTTAAGTTTGTTAGTGAAAAAATACAAAAATGCAACATGTGCTGATTCGTTTGTGAGAACATATGATTCAACCAAGATGGAGCTTTCCACAAAAACCTTGGTACCCTTGGTGGGTAGGAGGGAAACAGGACCATAATTAGGTTGGTTCTCCCCTCGGCTCCTCCTGTCTCCGTGGGGTCTCTTTCCCAGAGGGGGCACCCAACAGGGTGAACACCAGACCTTTGAAATGTATCCCAAAGATGTTAAAAATAATGAAGTCCGTTCAAAGGCAGGACTCTCACTAAAATAGCTAATAACGTTTTAACCAGAACAAGAGGGATGTGTGCCAACAAGTATTTTCAAAATACTATATCATCTTTACCTCATCCTTTCAAGATGTCTCTCTCAGGTAGGTTTTCCAATGGCCACAATTATTTGCATAGCCCCTGGAAGTAACTGCCCGGGAAGGAAGATCTGTGATCCGGCGGGGGATGAGCTCAGACTGGTTTTCCTGAGGGGCCCCATGATCAGAAAGGCTGGAGCCCTTGTCCGAGGTAGGGTAGCCAGCCCCTGCCACACTGTGCTGAGCCTCCTGATGCCGATGCAGGCGCTGCCCAGCAAGGATGCTGACTAAGGCCCAGAGTGGCTCCTAGTTGCGTCCAGCCCGCCCCACCCTGTGACAAGTCAGGGCAAGAGGCAGAGTTAGGGCCTCCCTCCTGCCGCACAGCTCCTTAGGACGTTGGTGAACACGGGCCCCATTCCTCAGGTTCTCTGCCAAGCTCTACCCTGACCGGCTGGTCTCTGTCTGTCCTGAAGGCTGCCTTCTGCTCCAGGAAGCTGTTTTCTATTTCCCATTCCTTAGGTGGCAGGCTCACACTGTCCAGAGTGGGCACTGTGACTAGGTATGTTCTCACACACAGCAGGGCAGGAGATCTTGGGGCGCAGAGATCCCAGAGATCCTAGGTCTCTGCCTTCCCAGAGTCAAGGCTGATCTCATTCATTCATCAGACAGAAATGAAGTCACACACAACTCACATCCAACGGCAGGGATTTCTCAGAATGTGCAATGCGCTTAAGGTGCCCAGTGAAAGAAGGCAAGGACATACATGCCAGTCACCCAGGGCCATCAGAGCTGGGTTCAGGAATCCAGGCACGATCGGAGGGGCCCAGAGGCCAGGCAGGAGTAACCGTTTCCCACTCCTGATGGCAGAGGGGTCTGTGGTCTTTGTCTCCAATACACCAAGGGCGTTCCGGCCCTTTGAGTCTACTCACATTGAGTGTGGGTGAGAAGGATGTGAGCAAGGGCCAGGACCTTGACCTTGAGAAGGCCTGCACTCAGGGTTCTACTGCTCTGTGGGGTAGTTCTTTGGCCTGGCCCCATCTTCCTGAAGGGAAGCGCCTGTGAGACATCTGGCATGCAGCTGCTGAGACACTTGGGTGGGGCTGCTCACCCCAGCCTGGCATGGAAATATGCATCCTCTGGGGCTGGCATGTGGCATCCATTGCTGCTGGCTCAGCTAAATCCCCTGAGGTTCCTTCACTTTCCAGCGTGAAGCAGGGCCAGGGCTCCTGCCATCATCAATAAGTGGAAATCATCCCCTGTGGAGGGAGTATCGCTTTAGTGGGAATTGACCTGGAGGCACAGAGATAGGGTTGTGACCACTGTGGCTCTTCTCCATGTTCCTCTGACCTCCTCCAGGATGTCTTTGCTGACTGCAGCTAAGGAACCAGAAGAGACGTCGTCCTGTGAAGGCCTTTGGCCCTGGGTGGCCATCCCCAGACAGCCCACATACGCTATGGGGCTCCTCTCTTTCATCGTCCTTCAGGAAGGCCCTGTGGCGAGCCCTGCCTGGCACCCATCCTGGCTGGGTGACTCTGTGCAAGCCTCCACTCACTTCACACTCTCAACTGAGCATTCCTGGGGCCCTGCATGCCTCTGGGGCGGTGGTAAGGAAAGGATCTTATAAACTTCCAGGTAGCGTGGACAAGTAAATCATTCCTATGATCGACCCCATAAATCAGGACATGGGCCTTCTTGAGGTCTTGCCCAAAAGCAAGAGGCACAGCTTCTGATGCCCTGCTCCATACATCCCCCAATCTGGAGAGCAGCAGTAGGAGATGCTGTGGCAGTGGCCAAATGGAAGACCGTAGTCACAACGTGATTCCACGAGAGTGCTTGGAAAGTAGGCCACAGGAGCCCCACGGGAGGGAAAAGGGAGGCCTCTGGAGCTGGCACCGTCCCTCCTGCAGAGAGCCACACACTCAGGAAGAGCAAGATGGAGGCTAGCCTGTCCTCCCCTGAGCAGAGGGATCAGTGCGGAGGCCGACCTGCAGCTGGCTCCACCCACACGGCCCCCTCCTCTGCCCTTTGGGGCACCCTCCAATATCATTCTTTGGAGATGGTAGCGTTGCATGCATACGGCGTAAGCCTTTAAAATGTCCCCAGTTGTTAGCGGTCTCCTTTTCTGACATAACATAAATCTAAACACATGCAAAGTATTTCTATGTGCACATGCTATTGTATCCCCCACCCCCAAGCATAAGCTCTCAGAGGGCAGCTCTGCTTTACCCCCCTCTGTAGCCCCAGCACCCAGCAGAACTGCCCTGAAAAGAGCAGGCACTTGCAAATGCTCATGGCCTTAAATGTAGGATTGTTGAGATACTGAATGTTTCTGTCTGCGCAATGTGAACACTATGGAGTGAGCCGCCCTTCCCAGGACACCTGAAATCTCCTCTCGCTGCTTTGGACACTAAAGCCCTCCTCCCCTCCCCCAGCTCCTCCCAAACCTTGCTTCTACAAGCTCACTCTGTATGCTCCATCTGCAGCTCTGCCTGATCTGAGTGCCATGGGACACCCCCCCCCCCAGCCTGGCCCCTGTTCTCCCCCATTCCCTTCAAGCTTCCTTGGATGTGTTACCTTTCCCCATCAGATTGTAAGCTCCTTGAGGACAGGGGCTTCCTCTTCCTTATGTGTATTCCCAGGGTTGCCCAGCACAGAGCAGGCACCTATTAAATACTTATTGAACTGATAACTTTCCTTGATGACTCTGACCATTAATATCAAGACCTAACAAGGGAGGCTGGCTCACTATCAGGAAAACTAGAAACATACTAGGCCATACTAATTGTAAAAAACAAGAAAAACCACACACTACCAAGTAAAAATATACAGGTACAGGGTTGAACACAAAAACCCCAAACACCCCAGGTGCTGTTCTCAAGGAGTTCAGAATCCAATGGGGGGACATCAGGTGGATGACTATGAACAAACTACAGACAGAGCTTGGTGATGACCTCAGAGGGAGGTGGCGACCTCAGAGGGAGGTGGTGACCTCAGAGGGAGGGGGGCGACCTCAGAGGGA
>CM053595.1:325625898-325742482 GCA_028646575.1 Pseudocheirus occidentalis
CTTTATTTCTTCTGGCTTTATAAATGAGGAGATTGCCCCAGGTGTTTCCAATCCACTCTCCTCTCAACTCCAGCTGTGATTACTCCTAAGGAGTTAACTGGAAGTAAGGAGCTAAGCCTTTGAGGTGCCAAGTGCCTTCAGTAGGTGCCAATAGAAAGGGGCATGGAAGATCTTCTGATTTCATTAACATTACACATGGTCAGTAGGTGTCAGAGGTGCATCTGAACTAGGACTTGCCTCCTTGGGGTTCAGGTACTCTCCTGCAGCCTCTTTTGCTAACTCAGGCAGACACGCTGGTGTGTTGGTGGCACAGAGGCCCCATCCAGGCTCCTCCCCTCCTGGAGTGGGTGCAGAGGACCAGGATTTGAAATCAGAGTTTCTGACGTCCTGTTCTGACTCTGTCATGTACTGTGGGTGTGACCTTGAATTAGTTACTTTGTCTGGCCGGGCCTTGGTTCCCTCCTCTGAAAAGTGAGCTGGGCCCCTCTGAAGTCCCCTCCCATACCACATGTAGAATTCTGTGCTCCTGCTATAATTTCCACTTGCTCCCAGTATCACAATCAGAGAGCTCCCAGGGGAGAGCCATGGGGGCTGTGCTGGTCAGGAAGATGTCTATGGGTTTTCAGCACTGTGGACAGAACTCAGTGGCTCCCCAGGCACCCAGTCTCTAGCACTGGTCTCTGCTCTTCCCCCTTTCTCTGGCCCTGCCTGTAGCTCCCACTCTCTGCTCCTTTCTCTCTCTCTCTCTCTCTCTCTCTCTCTCTCTCACACACACACACACACACACACACACACACACTCACACACACACACACTCACACACACACACACACACACACACACACACACACACACACACACACGGCACAACTTGGATCCAAGGAATCTAGAGTGAGCTCAGTTCTGAGTCTTGAAACAGCTAAGTGTGGCCTCTCCTGACTGGCCAGGAGACAAGGCAGGCACCCGGCTCTCCCTGCAGCCTGGAGGATGTGGGGAGGCTCTGGACCAGGCCTCCTTGGGCCCCTGGAGCTGAGAACTCAGCTTTCTAGTCTCTCCCTCAGGTGTTTTCAGGTTTGAATTTTCATATGCTCATCCATCTGTCTTTGATTCCCTCTTCTGATAGCTGGAAGTCCATGGAGAGGCCTTTTCAAAAGCTTTCCCTGGTCTTTAATCTTCCCTCTGGGAACAAATTCCAGAATTCTTTGTCCCATTTGCTATTGTTCTTTCTTGTCTCTCCTCCTGCCAGGCTCCACCTGTGTCAAGACTCACCTCTGGTCCTCCCTTCCTGCTGCGTTTCTGTTTGCTCCTCACCAACCTCCGCCCCAGCAGGTACCATCCCTACCCTTCCTCAACAGCCTGGGAATGAAAATGCCAGGAAATTAGGTCACTCCCTGAGGTCTCCTCTTCCTTTCCTAAACCCAGGGTTTCAGGGTCTGTTACTGCCTAAGCAAATGAGAAACAAAAACCTTTCCTTCCTCTCTTGTCCCAGTTCCCGTTGCCTGCACTGTCTTCCTCATCCATTGGACCCTGTGAAGCCCCTCTTCTGTCACTGACAAATGTCCTTCATCTTAGACATGGACCTCTTCCCTTTATTTCTTTTTACACTCACAGAACCCTGGCTCCCCCCAGAAGTCACTGCTTCCCTTCCCCAATTCCCCTCTTAAGTGCTACATGGGCCTTTTGTAATGCCTTCTCACACCCTGGGGTTGAGGAAAGACAAGCAGACGACTTGGTTCCTCGCTGCCACTCCTAGATGCCCACCTGCCCGCCCACCCTCCTGCTACCATTAGTCACAATCTCTATTCCTTCAAGGTTCATTACATCCACATGTCTCATTATCTCCAGGTTCTGGGGGCCACTGTCCACCAGGTCCCAGGGAGTGGAGGAGCTGGTTCAGAGTCCACACCAACCCCTTCCCTTACCCTTGGGGCTTTCTCTGTCTATCTTCATGGTCAGCCCCTTCAGCTCTTATACTGTCTTCTCCCCCTCCAATCTCGGCTGCACAAAGAGAGGGTCACACTCTTGACCTCATCCCCACCCCTATGCACTCCACCTCTGTGATGTAGGTGCTAAAATTCTTCTGTTCAACCATGAGCCCCCATCATCAACACCAGTTATCCAGTACCTGCTGTGTGCCAAGCCGTGTGATTACAAAGCATGGCAAACATGGTACCCAGCCTCCAACAGCTCACATTCAAAGGGGAGAGACCGTGGTGAACATGTTGCCTCCAGAGCAGGTGGGAGGTCACCTCAAAGAGAAGACCCTGGGAAAGGTGAGACAAATCTCTTGCAGAAGGTGGGATTTGACCTGTGTTCAGGGGAGCCAGGACATTGGGGTGAGGAGGAAGAGTGTCCCAGGCAAGGGGGCCAGTCTGCACACAGGTTGGAAGGGAGAGGTAGGGGCATTACGAGAGAGGCTGGGTCATAGAGGAGGGAAAGAAAGAAGACAAGAAAGGTTGCCAGACTCAGGGCATGAACAGCTTTAAACACTGAACAGAGGACTGGACTTGGATCTTTCTCAGACCAGTCTTTCCTCCTCACCCCAGCTCCCTTCCTTCTGACCCCACCGACTTTCCCATCTCCCCAGCTCAGTGTTGCCTGACTTTCTACCTTTGGAGTCTTGATGCTCTGGCCCCCCAGGCCTGGAGTCCTCTCCCTCCTCATCCACTTCAGGATTCTCCCACTCCCTCTAGGTACAGCTAAAAGTCCACCTTCTACAAGGTCATTCTCCTTAAGTCCAGTGCCTTCCCCCATCAGTTAGCTCCAAGTGATCCTGCCTTGGCATGCTTGGTGTGGTTGTTTGCTTCTTGTCCCCCCATTAGACTCTGGTTTCCTTGGGGATAGGGGCAGTCTTTTACCTTTCCTTGTATGCTCAGCACTGACCAGGGTGCCTAGAACACAGTAGGTACTTAATCAATGTTTGGTGATTGATTGGCTAATTGATGCCCAGAACTGACCATAATCATCTGTGAGTCATTGGGCCCAGGATGAAGTACAGAGGGACTCTCACCTCCCTGCCCCTGGATGCTTGATTCCTCTCTCTCTCCCTCTTTCTCTCTCTCTCTCTCTCTTTCCCTCTCTCTCTCTCTCTCTCTCTCTCTCTCTCTCTCTCTCTCTCTCTCTCTCTCTCTCTCTCTCTCTCTCTCTCTCTCTCTCTCTCTCTCTCTCTTCCTCCCTCCCTCCCTCTCTCTCTGTCTGTCTCTATCTCTCTGTCTCTGTCTCTCTCCCTTTCTCTCTCCCTCTGTCTCTCTCTGTCTCTCTCCCCCCCCTCTCTCTCCCTCTCTTTCTCTTTCTCTGTGTCTGTGTCTCTCCCTCTCTCTCTCTCTGTCTCTCTCTCTCTCTCTTTCTCTGTGTCTGTGTCTCTCTCTGTGTGTCTCTCCTTCTCTCTGTCTCTCTCTCTCCCTCTCTTTCTCTCTGTCTCTCCCTCTCTCTATCCCCCCCTCTCTCTCCATATGCCCTTCAAGGTCTCCCTCAATTTTTAGCTGCCATATCATTGAGCTGACACACTGAGCTTGTGGTCCACCCAGACCTCCAGGTCCTTTTTTAGATGCAACAACGTATATCTATGAGTGGATCTCCTCCATCCTGGGTTTTTTGAACCCTAGGACACCTCCTCTGAAATGCCCTATCAGCCCCCTTAGCAAGCTGATGCTCTGACTGCTAATTATACTGATAACACTAATAATACTCATCTTTATTATGATGAGCATTTATATAATCCCTACTGCATGCCAGGCACCATGCTGAACACTTCACACTTATTTCATTCTATCTTTGCCACAACTCTAGGCAGTAGGTGCTATTACTATCCCCAATTTACAGATGAGGAACTGAGGCAATAATGGCAAAGTGACTTCCCCGGAGTCACACAGCCAAGTGTCCAAGTCTGGATTTGAACCCAGTTCTTCCTGACTTCCACCAGCCCCTCAAGGTCTTTCTTTCTCTGATGCTACCATCATGTCCTCCACAAACCTGATCAGCAGCTATGTTCTCAGCATGGTGCCCACTGTCCATGGGACTGACCCGCTCTCCTGCCAGTGGCTGCACAAGCCTGGGTGTTCTCCCTGTCCTCTGTCACTGGTGAGATGCCCCAGATAGGTGCCCAGCTTGGAGACTCAGGTGGTGCCACCTCTGTGAGTGCAGGTGAGCATGGGCCTTGTGTCTGTACTTGTGCAGGGCTCCTGGCCCAAAGGGACCCCCAGGCCCTAGAAAGCTTTCAGATAAATTATTTTGTCACTAAGCACGCAGCAAGTGTGTATGGAGCACTGGGGCTAAGCTGTGTGCATGTGTGCATGTTGTTCTGTCTGTACATGGGTGTGAGCATGTGTGCAGGGGGCAGGTAGTGCTGGGCTCTGCTGCCCATGAACGTGACAGACCCCTGATCCCAGACCAGTGAGGCCAGTGCCCCCCCTCACAGAGAGCTCTGATGCCAGGTGTGGAGTTGGCACTCCAGGAGGGTGCCATGGGCATTGAGGCAGCCAGGTAGAGATTCCTATGAGATGGTACAGAGGAGGAGCCATGGCTGTGAGGGCTTCATAGGGAAGGAGAGTACCCAGAGCACAAAGACAGGACCAACTATTCACCCAAGGCAGAGCACACCACCCTGCCCTCACCAGCTACACAGAGAGGGAGATAAGCAAGCGGTCACCTGGGGAGCAGAAGGCCTGGTGTCTGCTCTTGCCAGTCCCAGGAGTTAACTTAATCCATGACTTTCCCCACTCTGTGCCTCAGTTTCCCCTTCTGTAAAAAGAAGAGCTTGTACTCTGCACTCTCTTTGATCCTATCCCCTTGGAAGAGACACTGGACCCATGCTCTCCCTCTACCAATTCTAGAGGGATCTCCCTCTACCAATACAGTTTGGCACCTTCTCTTCATCTCACTCTAGGAGAGGTAAAGGACTCTTCCAGGATCTCGCAGATGGCCTGTGTCAGAGGCAGGATTTGAACTCAGATTTCTCTGGCCTGTATGCCGACTCATGCAATGAACCCAACTGCCTCTTCTCAACACATTAAAACCTGAAGACATGAGCTTCCCTGTGCAGGAGGGTATATGGCCCTTGACCGTGACCTTGGGTCCCAGCCAGATGGAGCCAGAGTCATCCAAGGAGAAGCCGAGTCCAGAGGGCAGCCGGCTCTGACCCCAGGGGGCCACTGGCCAACAGACAGGGCAGAGGATTCCCCGCTTGTCTCTTGGGAAGGGGATGTTTTGGTTCATGCTGGGGCCACACACCACGTGAGCGGCAGTTCTTCCCAGACCTTTACCGAGGGTGGACAGCACAGATTCTCTGGCCCATTTCTGGAGCTACCCTAGAGGAATCACACAGGCAGTCCTGCCAGGGCAGCCCAGGGCAACAAAGTCACCATCCATACCTCTGCTCAGCACCACCTGTGGCAGCAGACCGATGGAGCCAGGACAGGAAGGCCCACTGTGCCACCCCAGGTCCCTATCCAGGAAGGGTGCTATAGAAATAAGGGGAGAAGTGGGAGAGCAGAGCAAGGCCTCTGCTACAGAGAAGAGCTCCCCACCATCTGGGACCCAGCGTGGACCAGGCTGCCCCGGAAGTGCGGATACCCCTCCCTGAAGGACATCCTCCCAGGCTTCACAACCCCTCCTTAGGTCTCTGTTTAGGCCAGCTTAGATTCGGTGCTGCTAAGGTCACTTCCAGCTCTGGGCTCCTTGGGACTCTGAATCCAAAACCACTTGTAATTCTTCTGCTTTGACAAGCGAGTCATGGAAATGCATAGAAATCCTCTAGAAGTCATGAAAAAGCCAAGAGGATGTGTCTGCCTCACAAGCCCTTGATTTGGAATCAGGGACCTGGAGCAGAATCCTGACTGCTGCAGCCAGTCTGGGAGACCTTGGGCAGATCACTTCCAGAAGTCCAAGATGCAAGAGTTGGAAAGTTCATCCCCTGCTGATACCAGAATTGTCCTGGAGCTGCACTGGACAGGAGGGTCATTGTAGAAGGGGCTCTCGTTGTGAGCCTCCAAGGCCCTTCCAGCTGTGAGGCCTGCGCCTGACCCTGGAGACAGCGTGTCCCTACTCTGATGGTATAGTCCCCCAGAAAAGGCTGGGCCTCAGCATCCCTGGGAAGAGGAGGAAGAGGAGGGTCAGGAGAGGGAGGAAGGGGAAGAGGGGGGAAGGAGGAGCCTAGCACTGCAGACCAATCACAGCAAAGGAACACTCATCCCTGGGAGAAGTTCACATCCCTAAGCCCTCTGTCTGTGTCCCCATGGGACTGCCTTGTCTTCAGCTCCTGGGCTAGACCCTCTGCCCGGGGGCAGCAGTTCCTGGCAGCCAGCCCACTGTCCTGCAGGGCAATCCAGCGGGAGGAGGCTTTCCTCAAGGAATCCAAGGAATCCATACATTACAGAGGCCAGAACCCAGGACAGTGGGCACAGCGGGGCCCTGCCTCTCTCCACGTGTGTGGCCCTCTCCCGAGCTACACAGTGAGGAGGTAGGGTCAGAAGGCCTCCACTGTCCCTCCCAGCCACTGATGGGCCTCAGTCCAGCTTCACTGGAGGTCCTGGCTGCCGCTGTTGGGAGTCAGCTCACACACACACATGCACATACACACACCCACACATTCATACACACGCACACGTACACATGCATACATAATGCACATGCATGTGCACGCATATATGCACACCCACACACGCCACCCTTGCTTTCTTTTTATTGCTCCATTTTGTGAATTGCACCAACACAAGTGTTTCTCAACAAGATGGTCATTCAGAGGGGTCCTGTCCCCTCTCCCCCTTCCTTCACTGGCTTGAGTCCTCAGAGTGCAGGCCTCTGGTGGGCAGGCATGGGCCTCAGCCACTCTGGCTCTCCCTTCCCTGCTTCCTTCCTCAGCACCACTGCTCCCTCCCTTTCTCCGCATGGTGTATGATGCATGTCATGCCCAGGACCTGCTAAAGAACTGCAACATCTGAGCCTTCAGCCTGTGCTGGAATTAAATGGGAATTATGCCAGCGAGAGCCCCAGCACCCGCTCTGCTCCCCATACCTGCTGGGCTGGCACTGGGCACCTTCTGAATCTGACCCACTGAAGACAGGGAGAGCATCTCTGTGCCCAGATCAGTCCATTGGACACTTGTCAGTGACTTGGGCTAAGCTTGAGGACAGATGTTTGGTCAAAGGCAGGAGAGAACTGACCCCTTTAAAACCACAGCCCAAGAAGGAAGAGGAGGGATGGCTCCTCTTCCAGCAGACTGCCCCTCTGTCATCCCTCTCTCACTTGTGTTCAGTTTCTCCCTCTTCCCTGGCTCTTTCTGTCCTACCTACAGACATCCAGGTCTCTCTCATTCTCAGGGATGAAAGGGATGGCCATTGGTCTTCAGTTATGGAGAAGGCTTCTAGATGCCCTCACCTGCCACAGGATTTTGCCAATGCCCAACCTGGATTCTGTGGTCAATGAGAGGAAGAAGAGGAGAGGGGAAGAGGAAGGTCTGCTGGTGCTCAGAAGCCCCCTGGCAGGGTACCCTAGTGAGGGAGATGTGGCTCAGCCTGCAACACCCAAATCCAGGCTTTCCCCTCAATCTTCAGTCACATCTGGTCTTGTGATCCCAGAAGACACTTCCCCTGCTCTATCAGGCTGTAGTCAAGACCCCTTCTCCTATTCACCAAAGCCGGGGAAAGGGGGACTAGCCTGTGCTTCCTCAGATCTGGCAGGTGGACTGGGTGGTCTCTAACTCCAAGGACGGGGTTTTAGGGTGTCCAAAGTGGGCTTGGCACACTGCTGGCCAACTGGGGGCAATGTCATGGCCAGATCCCAGGATCTAGCAGGTGCAAGGCTGCTGAGAGATCCAGTCTCTATCACTCATCAATGGCCCTACTGCCAAGTTGCTGAGCAGAGAGGACTGGGAACATCGCCAGGGGAAATGGGAGGATTCTGCCCAGGGCTCACTGTGAGTGATGAAGGATTCTGCAGCAGTTTGGAAACATCGGATGAGATTGTTCTTAATGTTGCTAAGTATCTGGCACTGTGCTGGGCAGTATGGTGGGGGGGAATGTGGGAGGAGACCATACCCACCTTGGTACCTTCCCCAGAGAACTTTGGCTGGCAGGGTAGACAAGATCAAGCCTCAGCCCTGGGTCACCCACCATCCACACCACCATTCACACAGAGCACACTGCAGATTGGTGTGACACACCTCCCCTGGGCCCTTACTGCTGCTTGGCAATCCTACCATACCTCCCTCATCAACTCACTCTCTTACCTTCCACAGTGACTTCCAGATCTTATCCCTCCTCAAACCTCCCACAGCTTCCCCTCCTCCTTCACTGTGTCAGCTTAGACCCTCATTTCATATTTTACCGAAAAATTTGAGGAAATTTGCTGTGAGCTCCCTCTTCTCTCCTCTTCCTTGTCTCCCACCACTCGGGTACCTTCGGCCCTTCTCTCCTTCACTCTAATCTCCTATGATGAGGTGGCCTTACTCCTGACCAAGGCCAACCCCTCTACCTGCTCAAGAGATCCTGTTCTATCCTGTCTCCTCCAGAAGACTTCCCCTCTGTCATCCCCTCTCTCACTTGTGTTCAGTCTCTCTCTACCAGCTCCTGTCCTGCCTACAGATATACCCTGGTCTCCCCCATCCTCAGAAAACCCTTGATCCATCCATCCCTTCTAATTATTGTCCTTTATCTCTCCTCCCTTTTCTAGCCAAACTCCTTGGAAAGGTCATCTACAATGGATGCATCCACTCCCTTTCCTCTTATTCTCTTATTAACTCTATCCTTTATCCTTCCACCAACGCTACTCATTCCAAAGTGACCAGGGATCTCTTAGCAGCCAGATCCAATGGCCCTTTCTCAGTCTTCATGCTCCTTGACCTTCCACTCTACAGCCTCTGATGCTGTTGGTCATTTTCATTGATACTCTTCTCTCTAGGTTTTCAGGACATCCCCCTTGGCTGATTCTCCTCCCTCTCTGACCACTCCTGTATCTTTTGCTGTATCCTCCTCCAGGTCCCTCTAACCACAGATGCTCCTCAGGGCTCTGTCCTGGGCCCTCTTCTCTTCTCCCTCCATCTTACTTCACTTGGTTATACCATCAACTCTCATGGGTTTAATGACTTTCTTTATGCAGATCCATCAGTTAATCAACATGTATTAAATGCCTGCTAAGTGACCAGCACTATGCTAAGGAATGGGGATACAAAAAGGCAAAAGACAGTCTCTTCTCTCAAGAAATTCACAATCTAATGCGGGAGACAACAAGCAAACCAGTGTGGACAAACAAGTTATAGGAAAAATAAATCTGAAATAATTAACAAAGATGTTAGAATGAAGAGATCTTGGGAAAAGCATCCTGTAAAGGATGGCATTTTAGTTGGCACCTGAGGGAAGTTGATGATTCTCAAATCTCCTTACCCAGCCCTAACCTCTCTCCTAACTTCCAGACTATCCAGTAGATATCTTAAGCTTAATATATCCAAAACACGACCTTTCCTTCCCTCTTCCAAACCTCTATGACATAAAGGACAATACCCTCCTGCCAGTTCCTCAGTTTCCCAGCTTAAATTGTCCTGGATTCTTCAGTATCATTGCTGGCTCCCCATATCTAATATGGTGGCAAGATCTGTCAGTTTCACCTCTGCAGCATCTGTAGTCAGTTTCACCTCTGCAGCATCTCCGGTCCATTTCACCTCTGCAACATGTCTGGTCCATTTCACCTCTGCAGCATCTCTGGTCCCTTTCACCTCTGCATCTCTGGTCAATTTCATCTCTGCAGCATGTCCTCTTCTCCAATACTGCCTCCACCCTAGTGTAGGTTCTCATTCCCTCACACCTGAACTATTGCAGTAGATGCTAGGGGGGCCTACATGCCCCAATTCTTTCCCCACTCCAATCCATCCTCTATTCAGTCACTGATTTTCCTAAGGTGCAGGTCCAACCACATTACCCCCTTCTCAATAAACTCCAGTGGCTCCCTGTGGCCTCCAGAATTAAATACAAAATATCTTGCTTGGCATTCAAAGCCCTTTATGACCTAGCCCCCTTTCCAAACTTCTTACACCTTATTCCATGTTATGTCCTCTTTGATCCAGTGACGCTGGCCTCATGGCTGTTCCACCACCAAGACCCCGCTCCATCTCTGGGCTCTGGGCACTCTCCCTCCTCATCTCCGCTTATAACCTTCCCTGACTATCCTCCAGACAAGATGCTGCCTTCTCCTAGAAGCCTTCTCCAGTCCCTCTTTACACAACCCTACCTCACTTCAATCCAAATCATTTGCATGTCATGCCATTGCCTCCATGATGTCATAGTCCTCTTTGCGAATGAAGGATTAATAACAAGAAGTGCCTTCCCTCTCTCTTAATTATTTCCTGTTCATCCCATCTATAGCTTATGGGTAGATCTTTGTTTACTTGTCTTCCCATGAGATTGTAAGCTCCTCAGGGGCAGGGACGGTCTTTGGCCTCTTTTTGTATCCCCGGTACCTGGCAGCAGTAGGAGCTTAATAATGCTTTCTGACTTGTTGACTTGATATGGAAATCAGCCTTAAGTTCCATTTCCTTACTCTCTGGGATGATGTGTGTTTTTGACTGTGAACCCTAACTTTGAGAGGGCCAGAGGCTTCCAGGCAGTCAGTCAGTCAATCTCCAGGCATCAATTAAGAGGCTAAAGTATGTGAGGCCTGCTGCTACCATGGGGAAGGGGAAGGCCCAGACCTGGACTCATTAACTCCCAGGTGAGGAAGCACCTTCAGCCAGTGTGGGTCACCTCCTGCTCAACAGCTCTGATCACCAGCAGGTAAGAGAGGAAACATACTTGTGCAGGAGAGATACAAGAGAAATGGGGCTCGGGTCCCCATCCGCTAGCAACTGGTGCTTGGGCAGAGAGCCAAGGTGTGAGAGCTTCCTAGGAGACAGCCACTACAGAGTCCCAGGTGTGGGAGACACCGGGTCATAAGAGAAGGACAGTAGGGTGGTCAGTTTGGCCGGACTATGGCAGATCTCCTACACCCACTTTACAGACCTGGTGATTGAGCGAATGTAGTTTGACCAGAGTCACACAGGGTCAGAGGTCAGGACTCGAACCCAGCTCTTCCTGAGCCCCAGGTCAGCCCTCTTGAGCACACTGCCGCTGACTAATACTAGTTCTATTATTGTCATTGTTTTTAAAAACTGCTGTGGCTGAATGGTTTGGTGTCAGGTCAGTCCCCTAGCCAGGGGTGTCCTTGCTCCTGTGGGAATCTGTTGATCAGCATCAGCAGGCCTTCCTGAGGCCTGGAGAGGAGTGTCTCAAGAGAGTTCCAGGGCAGTAGGAAGCGGGATGGCCCACCTGGTTGGAGGCCTTCTTCAGGTGTGGATGCCTCCCAGGAGTGGAAGTGACCAGGAGGCCAGGCCCCACAGACAGCCTCTCTCCCTGCTCCATTGCTCTCTGAAGGCAAGCCTGGAGGAGCCCTTAGCCAGGCCCATTGCGAACTGACCAGGCCTGCTGAGCCCCGGGCTGGACTGCACCTTCCTGGAATCCAGAATCTGCAGAGGCATCACTGACACCCCGGGTCATGACATACCTTGTCCCCAAGTGCCCGCTGTGTTTTTTACATGGCAGACACAGACAAAACTCAGGCAGGATCCCCAAGGAGAGGGCAGCTGAGGCATTGCCTGGACCTCCCTGTGACCAGGATGCTTTTGAGGGATGTGCATGCCCACAGAATCCTCCAGGAGTTGGTGAGTGTGGAGAGACCCTGGGAGCTCCCCCTGGAGCAGGCCAATGGCATCCAAGGTGCACTGTGCCCTCCTCCACGAGCGATAGAAATGCCAGACACTGGCCCTGGCATGAACCAAGGGAAGACCTGCCTGGAAGGCCCCTCCTCAGACTATGCTAAACACAGAGAATCAGACCCTGCCCTCACAAAGCTTCCATTTCAGTGAGAGGGAGGGCCTCTGTGGCCCAGAAAGGGGCCCAGGTGTTTCACTTGTGGCATCATTAGGAAGCCCCCCTCCCCATGTACAGTGTCACTATTTGGGCCCCATCACCATCAGCCACAGACCTCACCACGTGAGCCCCAGCCCAGCCCTGGCTCCACCACCATCCAGCCCAATCAAGACCTGCCTCCAATAGCAAAGGCCTTTTACCAAGACATGAACAACAGGGAAGGGGAGATAGCAGCCAAAGGCTCTTCATGCTCACCTACAAACTTGCGCCATCCCCCCACCTCCCAAGGAATTGCCATCCCTTCCTACCACACAGAGCCTCTAGGCCATGGAGAGTCTAGGGGTTTGGGGGCCTGGCACTGGGGCTGCCAGGCCCTAACTGTGGCCCTAAAGCAGGTCACTCAGACTCTCCAAGCCTTGACTTCTTCATCTGTAAAATGGGGATGATTGCAGTCATTCTGTCTGCCAGGGTTGGTGTGAGGATGAATGAGACAACAGGTAAATTCTTGCTGCTGTATTAGTAATAGGAAGAGAAGGAGGAGAGGGCAGGGCAGACCTGGCACCCAGCATGGGCACAAGCTGCCAGCTGACAGGCACCTCCAGGGAGAAAGTGGCTGCTGAGGCCTGGAAGCAGAGGATCTCTCTGTCTCTCAGTGTAGCTGTGAGGAGCACCTACTGTGTGCTCAGCTCTTCCCTGGGGGATTGCCAGCTTGGAGGAAGAACAGCAGGCCTGGGCCCTGTCCAAGGCATCTCGCCATCTGGGGAAGACAATAGGAGCCATCCAGGGCGGCCTCAGATGAGCACTGCCTGTCCTCAGGGAGCCCCCCCTCTCAGTGCACCACAGCCCTCTCCCTGGGAAGATTTCGTGGCAGACACATCCTCTAGGAGCTGGGCTCAGTGTGCTTCTTTGGGGCTGGAGAGAAGTCCCAGCCTCTTGGAGGAAGATCAAGGTGCTCCGAGCAATGGGCTCCTACTTGGTCCTTGCAGATGGCTGTGACCAGCCCTGAGAGCTCCTTCGTGGGGCCAGTCTGGAAACCCCGGCTGAGGCTGCCCCCATTCTCAGACAAAGCCAAGCAGCTTCCCTCTCCCCAGAAGGCTCCTGGGCCCTGCTCATGAAGTCCACAGATGTGACCGGACCAGCCTCAGAGAGGATGGGGCCCCTTGAGGTGTGGGCAGAGTCCCAGGTGGCCGAGACTCCCACGTGACGGGACTCGTCTCCTGGCCAGATCACTCCCCACACAGGCGTTCCCAGCCCGCCTGTTGCTGTCTAGCTCAGCCAGAATTCCTCCCCTTCTATGGAGCGGCCCACTGTCCTGCCAGTGTGATTTACAGTCTCATGACAGCTGTGCCCTGCTGAACCTCCCATGCCCTGGACAATGGGTCCCAGAGAAGAGCCTGTCCTCATGGGCTCAAGAGACCCCTGCCAGGGACCCTCATCAGGTAAGGAAGAAGCCCCCTCCAGCTGAACTGCCAGGACCTTGGGGCTGGGTGAGGACCAAGGGGCCAGAGCAGCGATGGAGGCAGAGATGGGGTGGGGTGGCTTTCATTCCCTGTGGAGATGCTGCTTTGGGAGAGACTCTGTGCTGACAAGTGACTGAGTCTAGGACTGTCCCAGACACAAGGGCCTCCATCCCAGCCTCTGCCCACACCCTGGGCGGCATCAGGCCCCAGGGTCTTCCCGGTTAGATAAGGAGTGACATTCTGTGATGATACTCAGCCTGGGCCTTCCAGGGAGGGGGACAGCATGGAAGGCTGATGCCAGTAGCTTCTCAGATGTCCCCTGAGGAGCCTGTCCCTGGAGCAGGGCAGACTTCAGGGGTCACCTGGCCCCACCCTCCCAAAGCACAGATGGGGGAAGGCTCTGGCCCACAGACACACATCAAGGACAGTTCACACCCCAGGCCTCGGTCAGGGCTCACTCAAGCCTGACCCACTCATTGTGGCCTCCAGGAGACAGTCTGTGAGCACGGGGCAGACCCTGAGCATCTTGGGGCCAGCTAGGTCTAGCCTGGGTATTCAGACTCAAAGTGCCTCACTCCCAAGTCTGAGCTGCATGACTCTGCCTCCAAGGGATAGCCCTGGGGGGAACAAAGAAAGGCAAAAGGCGGTCCCAGGAGGGGCCTGTGCAAACACCTGGGCACAAAGGAGATGGAGGACAAGCCCCAACAGGGCAGGCAGGGCCAGGAAGGAGGAATTTGAGCTGAGGCCTGAAAAAAGTCCTGCAGGCCAGGAAGCAGAGGTGAGAAGGGAGGGCATTCCAGGCATGAGGGACAGCCAATGCAAAGGTGTGGAGGGAGGACATGGAGCATTGTGCTGGAGGAGCAGCCAGGAGGCCAATGTCACTGGATGGAAGGGAGGGGGAAGTAAAGTGTGAGGAGACTGTGAAGGAGGAGGGGGCCAGGTTCTGAAGGGCCTTGAATGCCAAACAAGATTTTGTACTTGATCCTGGAGGTGATCTGGAGCCTCTGGCGGGACATGGTCAGGCCTGCAGATAAGGGGACATGGGCTGGTTTCTCTGTGCACAGGCCCAAGAGGATCTGTGCCCCCTGGAGAGTGAGCTCAGAATGCCCTATGGGCAGGGAGCCCTCTCTGTGAGCCTTTCCCCTCTTCCTCCTCCTCTATGTGGGTGGTGAGCTTGGGGGGCTCAGCAGGGGCAGAGTCTGGCTTGACTATAACGACCATCTCCTGTGGGCCCTTAGCTGATGTACAGCCAGGCCCACTGCCGTTGGTCATTCGCTCCCTGTTCCTGAGCTGGCCAGCAGCTCTTGTGGTCTCTGGGACCCAGGACCCACCTCTGGGGGAGCTGAAGGACACCCGGGGGTGGGGCTGTCAGGGCAGCTGTTGGTCCTCTTCTAGGAGGGACTCCTGTACTCCCAGCAAAACCGAATGAAATCGGAGAGGTGGCATCTGGCCAGCAGCAGGCTCTGCCCGGGAGTCACTGAACCCTCCCAAAGCTCGAAATAGCCTGGCCCCTCGAACCCGTATTCTGGCATACCTCGGCCGGGTCTCCCTGAGCTGGTATCTCTCACCCTCCTCCCCCTATGCGTCCATCTCTCCTTCATTTCCTCTTCTTTGATCCCCTTACTGTGCTGCCACCTCTGTCTCTCCCTCCCCTGTCTCTCCCTCCCCTGCTCCCTGTCTTCTCCATCTGTCCCTTCTCCTTCCCTGCAGGTTTCTTCCCAGTGTATTCCCTGTCTCTGTCTCTCTCTATCTCTGTCTCTCTCTTTCTCTGTCTCTGTCTGTCTCTCTGTCTGTCTCTCTCTGTCTCTCTCCTCTCTCTCTGTCTCTCTCTGTGTCTCTGTCTCTCTCTGTCTCTGTCTTTCTCTGTCTCCCCCCCACCACCACTTTTTCACTCATTCAGATTATGGGGGAAGAACCTAGGAGAAAAGAAGGCCAAGCTTCCTTGCCCCAGGCCTGACCTGCAGCAGGAGAACCTTGATCCTCCATCCTTTGGCAATTTCTTCTGGGTCCTTTCCTGGCAGACAGGGGTGATGCTGAGGAGAGCCCCTGCCCTCTGGGAGCTCAGCACCCAGCTGGGGATATGAGATGTTTCCTTGAGGAACTGGATTGCAAGGTTCCCAAATCCCAATCTCAGAGGGGGAAGGGCCTCAGGGGCCACCGAGGCTACCCCCAGACCCACCTCTGCTCAAAGACACCTGGACAGGCCCCAAACCGGGCTCTTCTCTTCCCCCCAAAGCCCTTCTAGACTTTCCTGTCTCACCCAGGGCACCACTAGCTCCCCCCAGACCCTTTGTACCCGTCTGCCTTCCTGGCCTCCTCTGGCCTCTCAGATGCAGGGACCCCGCCCCCTCACCAGTCCTCACACAGGACATGCCATTGCCCAGATCTGGGTATCCTCAATGTCCGTCCCCATATCTGGAACGTGCTTCCTCCTCATCTGTCTCTTCTGGCTTCTCTCTTTGAACCTCAAACAAAATCCTGCCTTCTGTGAAAGGCAGGTGTTCTCTGTCCTCGGTCCCTTTGTGTCCCCACTTCGGGTGCCAAGGTTCCAAAGGGGAAAGGAGAGGCCCTGGTCATTGCCACTGGCAGCCCAGCCTGCACCTCTGCCTCTCTAGGGGATGAATGGTGGGGATCTCTGCCTGTGGAGGGGGCTCCGAGCTGGGGGGGGGGGGGAACGGAGCCTTCCCAGCTGCTCTTCTGTCTTTCTGTCCCTCAGTCTTTTTCTGTCCTCATCTTGGGGCCTAGATGCCCCAGCCTCCTGCTCTGTACCTGACTCAGGAAAATGCTTTCAGGCCTTGTCAGCTGCACCAGAACAGCAAAGCTGGACAGGGCTCTGGGCCAGAAACCCGGAGCATTAGGTCCTGGTCTCTCTCCCTGGCTGGGTGTTTGAAGGGAAGCATCTCAGGCTTTGGGTACCCGCCCCTCCCCCTCCCCCTGCCTGTTCCCCTCCTCCTCCCCCTTCTCCTCCTTTCTCCTCCCCCTCTCCCTCCTCCTCCTCTCCCTCCTCCCCCTCCTCTACCTCCTCCTTCCTCCTCCCCCTCTTCTTCCTCCCCCTCCTCCTCCATCACTTGAGGGATATATGTCTCACACAGGAGCTTGGGTAGAGAACTGCTAGGAGGGCCCTCCCTGCCCTTAGTGGCTGAGCTGATATAAAACCCCACAAAATACCTCATTAATAAAATAATCCAGGGGCCTGGCCCCCACCCGAGAAGGGAGGCGACCGTGGCTATTTTTAGAAAGCTATCAGGTTTTATCAGGGAGAAGCCTCTCCCCTGTTCCATCAGCCCCAGAAAGGACACGTCACATCCACACATGTGCACTCAGTCACAGGACCCAGCAGGGCCTACTGGGTGCTGCTGGGCTGATGAGGGGCTCTGGGGGAGGGAGGCTGGGAGGATCACGGGATGCGGTGCCCCAGTGGCCTTTCACAGACTGACTGCTGAAGCCCAGAACCCCCAGCCCGTCAGCAGCGAGGCAAGGCCAAGGTCCAACACCAGCCCCCTCTGACCCCACACCAGGTGCTGCGCTCACGGCTGTGCGGCCAGCACCTTCCCCGGCTGCCGAACCCTTGGCAGTCCGGAGAGAATGGTGAGCTGTGCCCACCACCAGGCACCGAGGTATTTTTCCTACACTGTTTCTGGTATGTGGATGTTTCTCCCCTTAATTGCTTTGATCCATATTTTTCAAAGGTCATTGTGTAAAAACCAGACAAGTACAACTTTTAATTGGGAGCAAATAGTGAAGCCAGAACATTTGATCTGCCAGCCAGACTCTCACAGGAGATAGAGAGGGCACCTCCCAGCCACTCCCCAAAAGAATACCTCATTGGGTTGCAGAGAAGTGGCCCCCCAGCTCCCACCAGCATCCTCTCCCACCTGCCAGGGCAGCCCTTCCCACTCTGGGACAGCTCTCCAGGCTGCCTCCTGGCACTTTCCCTAGCCATGGCCCTCCCCAAGGGACAACCACAGACAGACACCCCCCCGCCCCCCAGCTCTCATAGATATCAGCCTAACCAGCAGTAACTAAGCCATACCTAGTGCCCAAAATACGAAGACCAGAGTGAAGCAGTCCCTGTCCTCAAGGGCAGGCAGAGGTGGGGCACAGCACACAAGGACCATTAAATGCTAAAAGTAAATGCAGAGGAATTTAGAGGGCAGAGGGGAGAGACCCATGGGGAGCAGCCTCATGCTGCCAAGGAGCATTTGAGGTGTGCCTGGAAGGGAGCGCAGGGCAGCAAAAATTAAAGCCATTAGTACGCATTGTAAATGCTCCTTCTCCCCTGGCCATCGCTGCAGAAGGTGCCCGATCTGGCACTCTTTTTTTGTATGACCCTTAAGATCTGTGTATCTGTTGTGAGCTCACTACAACCAGGATGGTGGAAGCCGCTGGTCTAAATGCAATTTCCTGCTTTCCCAAGAAATTCCCAAGAAATCCTAGCCAGATACAAATTAATTTGTGTTTTGAACTTTATTGAACACTGGCTTCTGGGGCTCCTTTCTCATTGTCATGGCACGGTATATTTGTACCAAATATCCCTGTAGGAATACTCGATCCTGTGTTTCAGGACGGGGCAGCTTCCAGGGTGCCCCTCCAATGACCAGACCTCTCCTGGTTGCTCTGAGCAGCATTTGCCTGTGCATTATTGTCCCTCGGATTTCACCCTTTCTATCATAGCAGAAATGCTGTTGACTTTGGGGGTATTTATTTTGTCTCTTGTCATGTTAGGGATACTGTCACTTCCTTCTTTTTCTGATTCTCTTGGGTTTTCTAAGTAAGCAGGGTGGTCTTTATCTCCTCTTAGACTGTTTGTGGTTTCTTCCCTCTTTTGTCTGATTCGTACTGATAGCATCTCTCTGATCAAATATAGCTGATCAAATAACAACAGAGGAGGGGGAGAGAGCCTTGCTTTAACTCTTGGGAGAGCTCCTCGTGTTCCCTGGCTGCATAAAGATGGTGATTTGGGGTTTTAGATGCATCTTTTTTTGTCATTTAAGATCTTTTTTTCTTCTTCTGCCTTATAAGTTTAGCGTGTAAACGAGAGCTGGGCTTTGTCAAAGGCTTTTTCTGTAACTCATGATATAATCATGTGATATGTGTTTGGGATTGCTCTTGTTTTTAATGGGATTAATTATGTTGGTTGTTTTCCTAATGTTGAGCCATCCCTGTATCCATGGTATGAATCCAACTTGGTTGTTGTGAATAATATTTGGATATATTGTGGGGTGTGTTTGCCAGGCTCTTATTTAGCATTTTTATTAGACTTTCACTTCTGGAGAGGCTCTGTCATTAGCAGATGAAGAGAAAGGCAGGGCCTCTGAGGCAGACTGGCTGTGTGACCCTGACCATGGAGGGTCCACTCTGTCACCACATTCGGAGCTCTCTGGGCAGTTCTCCAAGGGTGAGAGGGAGAAGCACTTAAATAGCCTACTATGTGCTGTGCTGAGTCCTTTATAAACACGTGACACTCTCAACAACCCTTCCAGGTGAGGGCTGTTGTTATCCCCCATTTCACTGATGGGGAATCTAAGGCAGACAATGGTTGACCTGCCCATTGTCTTTGGAGAAAGGGCTGTCCTGGATTGGTAGGCATTTCCCTGTCTGGGACTTCCCGGGCCATTCCTCATCCTTTTTGTCCAGGAAGCTTTCTCCACTGGAAGGAGATGGGACAAAGAAAGCCAGGATGGAGGCGCAGAGGGCATCAGGATGTGTGCCAGTCTCAGCCCATGGGCAGGGCAGGTGCTGCTACCCTGACCTCAGTGTAGTTAGGAGCAAGCAGACCCTGACTCAGTTCAGGGACCCCCAGGAGGAGCTCCACCCTGTCACCACATTAGAGCCAGGAAGCCTGGTGGCTTGGTATCGCGTGGCCCGGCATGGTATTCCCTCAAGCTTCCTGCTGTCTACTTTTATGAGGGATTCTGTCTCCAGCTGAAGGTAGGCCAGTGCCTCTGGTGTTGGCTCTGAAAGAGTGCATGCTCTGTGGGGCAGGACAAAGGGGAGCTCTGGCCAGTCCTCCCCAGATGTGAGGACCGGTCTCTCACCTGCAGACACAGAGGAGGCTCCATGGCCGTTGCTGCTCCAGCTCTAGCCTCCAGAGGAGCCAGGCCCCCTTCAGAAGGGGGGACCCTCCCCAGGTGCCTTCTCCCAGCCTGTCGCCCCACCTCCACTCTGGGCCTCAGGTCTCTGAAAGCAGGGCCAAGGGTGAAGCCAGAGTCACATCCACTCCCCAGAGGTTCTTTTTGTCTTTTCCTTAAAAGAAAATGAGTTTTCATCTTTTTATTATTTTTGGTTTAAAATGTTTGTCTTTGCTCTCCTCTCCCCACATGCACGTACACATACACACACGCACACACATACACATGCACAATTTAAAAAAGAAACATTTGTCTTGTAGCAAAGAAAAGATCATTATAGAGGAACGAGTTCCTTCTGATCTTGAAGGCGCAATGCAAGGTCCTTGGCAGCTGGGACTATGTGATGGGAGCCCCCTTTCAGGCTTCACAGCCCCCTAGATCCAGACCTGGACTGAGGAGCAGGGGCTTCAGGGAAGCCCAAGCACTGCAGGGGGTTGGCAACTGGCCTGTCCTGTCTGTACATGTATGTACACACATGTGCATGGGCATGTACATGTGCGTATTGGGGGGGAGCCATGACCCCTGCTGGCCTCCCAAGGCCGATTCCTCAGCCTCAGGTGTCCATGAGCACCTTCTCCCCGCCATGCACATGTGGAGGGTCAGGCTGGAGACATCTTGGCATCTCTGCATGCCAGGGTGGTCACTGTGCAGACGGATGGCTATGTGGAGTGAAGTTGGGGTGAATGAACAGGACCACACATCTGCAGGACTGGCAGGAAGGCGGGGCCCTCAACAGCAACAGGGAAGGTTGTACCACAGCAGCTTTAGAAGGAAGGGAAGTCCTATCTGGACCCTGCTGAACGTGCACTTCCTTTGGGACCTCCAGCCAGGGCTACCTGACAGGGAGCAGAGATGAACTCCTCAGCCCCAAAAAGACAGATCAGGGCCTCTCTGGAGCTCCCCTGGCAAGCAGATCTGGCCTCCATTTTACCAGGGAGCCCCTGACCGCTCCAGGAACTAGGACCCAGGCCCCCTGATTCCCAGCCTCTGTGGTTCCCTACGATCTGTGCTTGCTAGCGCCATGGCCTCAGGAGTCAGGGATGTGGAGGCCTGTCCTTGGTGCTGGTAATGGCACAGAAGTAGGGGGTGCAGAGCTTCCCTACCCTTGGCCGCCTTCAGAGTGCCTGGCTGTGCAGGCCAAGGACCGGACCTGCTTTCTAAAACCAGCAGCTCTTTATTCCCAGGATCCCGCAGAAAGGCTGGAGTCCTGTTTTCCGCAAACAGGAGAGAGGAGGCACCTGTGACCCGCCCACCCATGGCCATTTTCCCTTGGGGCAACCATCTTTGTCCTTGGCTTGGGTGCATTGCTCACATGGGAAAACCTTTCCTCCTAATGACAGACAGAAGAGTTTCTTAGGGCTGTGAGGTCCCTCCACTGGGGGACTATTTCCCAGGGCAGTGCCCTTTGTGTTCACAGGAGATAGCAGGACTGGGAAGGCAGCAGCTTCTCCAGCCCACCAGGGACATTGGGATCTGAGTCAGGCTTCATCTGCCTATATGGGCACGGCTGGTGTCACTGAGGAGGCATCTACCATAAGCTGTGCCTGAGCCCTGAGTGTAGGGCTCTGGATGCAGCAGCAGATGAGGGGTTATCGCTTCCTCACAGCCAGCCCAAGCCTGGCCTCTGGGGCCTGACCTCCAGGTGACTGGAGGCCACCTGAGCTCTCCTGGAATGAGGTTCATCCTGGCAGCCTCTCTGGTTTGGGGCATGTGCCCAAACCAGCTTAGCCAAGGTGGCACCAAGGGGCCTTCTCTGGGGGAAGTGTGAGAGCCACCCCCCGGGATACCCAGTGACAGATATGAGCACCTCCAGGGACCCAGGAAGGCATCAGTGACCCAGTCTTTGCTGCCTCAGCAGCTCCCATGGGCAGGCTGGCTTGATCTAGGGTGCTCTGCTATCTGTGGGAGCCTGCATTCAATCCTGCTGCCCCCCACAGACCACAGGATCTTCATGGTTCAGCCTGGTGTCTTCTGAAAGGCCATCACTGCTGGTCAGGGGGATGTCCCAGGGTGCCTTCTCCAGTCTCAGTCCCTGGGAGCCTCCCAAAGAACCGAGACTTGCTCAGGAGCTTGTAGGTGGGGGCATGATGCCAGCACCAGGGGGCCAGTGTCTGAGGGCCAGTTCTGCTTAAGTCTGTCTTGTACCCACCTCACCCTTGCAGGAGGCTGGCTGTAAGCCCTTCTGGACAAGAACCACTCAGTGTACCTCTTGGTACAGGGCACAGGGGCCTTCATCACATTGAACAGAGTTCTGGGCACCCCATATTTCTGCCCCGGGATGATGAAGGTTAGGAGAGGGCTCACTGATGCTGATGGGGAAGGAAAGGAGGTCCCACTCAGCTGGAGACCCACGAATGTTGTGGCTTGCAGACAACCTCTCTCAGCTGGAATGGTTTGGCCTGCAGGAAGCCCAGCTGGGGGGAGGAGCAGGCTCCTTGGCACTCCCAGCCTCATTAAGGACAAGCTGGCCAGGGTGGAAGCTGACAGCACAGCCATTCTCTAAGGACAGCAGGATATTAGCAGACTGGGACCATGGCCCCTTGGGCAGCAGCAGCAGCGAGCTCTGACTGGTCGCCTACTGGCCTGGCCTGTCTGTCCTTAGTCCCTGCCTTCTCTGACCCTCCTTGCCCTTAGGAGGACCTTCCTCCAGGACGCTGGAGCACAGGGGTAGGGGGGAATGCAGACTTTCCAGATACTTCCCTCCCAGCAAGGCTTGATCCGGGGCTGGTAGTGAGGCAGCTGGCCACACTTAGAAGCCTGCTTTCAGCAGCTGTCTACTTGTATGGGTATCTGGGCCCGTTTCGTGTACATGAGCAGAGAGGCAGGTGTGACCATGAGCAGAAGCCTCAAGATCCTCAGCGCCTGTTTGCCCTTATAGCCAAGGGTCTTTCTGGACATGGTCTCCCCTGGGCCCTGCAGGGTGAGCTGGCCACTGGGGTCTCTGTCCACTCGGAGAATCTCAGTGCTGTGCTGCCATCCTGAGAGAGGTGGAGATAAGCTATGAAGGTCCATCCCAGATTGAAGTAACCTCAACCACTCGGTCTGCCTTTGCTTGCTGGGATCCCAGTTGCGGAGCTGAAGAATGCCATGGCCCACTCAGGATAACTGAGTGAGGAAGGCCCAGACGATGACCACGATACCCCCAAGTCAGGGGCTGCTGCTTTGTCCCCGCCCCACTTCCATGTAGCCACCTTTCTGCTTTCCTGCCAAGGATCCCATGGAGGATGTCAGCCCTTTCCTCCATGCTCTGGGAGACCTGGAGACCAGCTCTTCCCTCTGGTCCAATGAGAAGCTGTTCAGAGCTTTGGGAGCCCCAGGGAGCAGAATGGTTCTACTGTGACCTTCCACTCAGGCTCTGAAGTCACATTTGAGAGGCTAGAGTGTCCTTAGCACTGAGGGAGGAAGAAGATGGAGGCCACAATGTGGGCAGAAATCTCTCCCAGGGAAGGTCCTGGGGGAGCTTCCAAAGGGCCAGCCTGGTTCCTTGAGAACAGGTCTTACTGGACTGACTTTACCGCCCCTGAATTGACAGGGTCAGCTCAGAGAACCTCTGGGACTCAGCAAGGCACCGCTTCTTGTGAAAACACAGGCTGCCCAAGAGCGCACATCTGAAGTGTCCAGGGTCAGAAATGAACCAACTCCACTTCAGTGACTTCAGTCCTGTCCAGCTCTGCCTGACCCTGTCTAGGGCTTTTTTGGCAGAGACACTGGACTGGTTTGCCATTCCCTTCTCCAGCTCATCTTACAGATGAGGCAAACAGGATATGGTGACTCGCCCAGAGTCACCCAGCTGGGAAGTGTCTGAGGAGGTCAGATTTGAACTCAGGTCTCCCTGACTCCTGACCGGGCACTCTCCACTCTGGCTGCCTCAGGTTATCTCCAGGGGCCCGTGCTTGGTCCCTGCTGTCATCAGTGATTGGATGAAGGTTCATCGTATTTTCCAGTGGCCCGAAGCTGGGCAGGAGCACTGGCATCCTTAATGGCAAGGAGGATCCCAGATATCTTGCTGTGCTGAGCATTAGGCTGAATCTAATCTAATAAAAAAAAAAAGGACATGAGCACTCACTAAGCGCCTGCTTCCTGCCCGATGCCATGCTGAGCACTTTACCATATGATCTGGCTTCGCCCTCACAGTGTGGAAGGGAGGCGTCATCATTATCCCCACTCTAAGGTTGAGGAGACTCGGGCGGGTTGAGGGGGAGTGACTTAGTGGCAGAGCCAGGATTTGAACTCAGCTCCTCCTGACTCTAGGTCAGGGGCTCCATCTGAGGTGCCGCCGGCTGTGCGCTGTGTTGTGTTGGGTCACTCAGGGTGACCCCCTGGACCGCAGTGCACCAGGGCCTCCTTTCCTCCCCTCTCTTCCAGCCTTTCCGCACTCCTGCTCATCACTTCCATGACACTCTATCCATCTCACCCTTTGCCTTCAATCTTTCCCAACATCAGGGTCTTTTCCAATGAGCCCATCTTCTCATCATGTGGCTAAAGTATTTAAAGTGCATCAGTATTTGACCCTCCATTGAAGAAACTGGATTCATGTCTTTAAGTGTTGACTGATTCAATCTCTTGGCTGTCCAAGGGACCCTCAAACTCTTCTCCAGCAACACAGTTCTGTGGCACTCTCCAGCTCTCACCGACATACATCACCACTGGAAAAACCATCGCTTTGACTATTGTCAGCAATAATAAGGTGGAATCCAGGAGGCATAAATGTCAAGTCTTGGATTTCTGTTCAGAAAATTGCCCTTGCAGGTGGAAAATGGGAGAGAAATGATGATGTGGCAGTTTGTCACAGGGTGGAGGAAGCTGGAGGTCTGAGCGGACCTCAAGCTCAGCAGAGAAAGAAATCAGCTCATTGCTTCTTGGGCCATATTTAGAAAGGTAGGGCTCCCAGGGCTAGGGAAGTGAGACATACACACCCCATCAGACCACACTGAATTGCTGAATTTGGTACTGGATGGAACCACATGTTAGGAAGGCCGTTGATAAAGTGGAAACCCTCCAAAGGAGGCCAACAGGATGGTGAAGGGTCCATGTCACATGAGATCCCTGGAAGGCACTTTGCCTGGCAGAGCAGGGCAGTAGCGGGACACAGGAGCTGAAAGGCTGTACTGCCGCAGAGGGATCACCGGTTTGGGCATGCTCAGCCTCCTCCTTGGCAGAACCAGGAGCAGCAGGAGCAAGGTGCACAGAGGGCAGGGAGACCGGGTGATGGGCCCAACAAGGTCCATAGACCTCTGTCCCAACACCAAGAGGTGTCCCAGAATGGGGCTGGGCTCCCCCTCCCTGGGGGTCTAAAGGCAGTGGCTAGATAGTCGGCTATGGGATGGGCCAGGGATGCCGAAGGTGGGGAGATTCTTGGTCTGGTTCTGCCAAAGCCCTTTCCAATTATGTGGTTCTGGGCTCAGATCAGCTCTGGCATTCAAGGTGGGATGGGAGGAGGAACCCACTTTGTCCTGGTCAGACGCTTCCCTGAGTCCCGACGCTGTCAGCAGCCAGCCCCTAAGATCTGTGCCTGTTTTCATCTTTGGCAGCTGGGGAGGGGTTTCCATGAAAATTTTCAGTGCTCCCTCCAATCTCTCCAAGACATGTGCTTATTAAATCTTGGGTATATTAGAAACACTTTTTACCCATAGATGGTTTTCTGTAAGCCAACAGGGCTATTTCCCTGGACTGTGTGCCCGGTCGTCCCTAGTCAGTCTTCCTGCTGCTGTGAGGGCTCTGCCCATGCCACCAACACCAGATAGACAACCTATCTTATCCATGCACTTCTAGCCTGACAGCAGGCAGGGGCTATTATTTTGAGGAAGTCTGAGCTCTTCTCTGATGGAAGTGAATCGACCCCACACCTTCCTTAAAGAACAAATCTTGTCATTTTGCTGGGACATCAAAATTTTTGGTTAGTAAATTCTATAGGCCTTGAGCGCACACCCACAGAGATGGGAGTGCCCAACAAAGGCCACACCATTCTCACCCTCTTCACTGGAAACTTGGAGAGCATCCCGGAAAGGCTTTTCTGAGTGAGGCTGGGTGGGGTTGTGCCATCTGCTCTGGCAATCCTTAGCAGAAGGGTCTTCCAGAGCCTTCCCAACAGCCCTTCCCCTCCGACAGATCTGAGAACAGGAGTCTGGGCAAGACCCTTCCAGGCAGCCTCACCCCAGCCCTCTCCCTGTGTCTCCCTGGGGATGAGCACAGTAGAGCTCTTAACCTGTGTGTAATCCTGTTTATGCTAGGCCAATATTGACTGTGCTGACCACAGAGGTTGTAAAGCAAGGCTCTGAGGGATCTCCGGGCCTAGGCTGGTTTTCACAAAACTCCCTTCTCTGCCTGTGGAATGTGAACTGGCCTCAAAGAGAGACTCTCCCGTGCTTTCTTTGACAGCCCCAGAACTGAGCTCAGAGCAGGATGTGGAGGCCTAGTGGCTGTGATGCTCAACATGGGTGCAGCTTTGGGTCCCTTTACAGAGAGCAGACAGTGGGAAACAGTCAGCTTAAGGACCATGCCCCCCACACACACACCCCAACCTGGTTCAGCTCTGGTTCAGCTCTGTACACCCACTGTACAACTTGACTGACCTGGTCCAGTCCAGCTCTATCCAACCCAGCCCAGCTCTTGCCAACCCAGCCCAGCCCAATTCTATCCTACCCTCTCAGCTTTGCCCAGACCAGCCCAGCTCTGCTCAGTCTACTTCTGTCCTACCCACCTCGCTGTGCCCAGCCCAGCCCTGTCCAGCTCTACCCTGCCCAGCCTAGCTCTGTCCCACCTACCCAGCTCTGCCCAACCCAGGCCTGTCCTTTCGAGGTCAGTCAGTCCCTGTCTTCCTAGCTGGCCAGCTCTCTAATCAAGGCCCCAAGTGACAGGTGGGAAGTTTTAAATCAGCAGCTAAGTCCCATCACTAAGCCTGGCTTCATGAAGGCTTCTCTCCTCTTGAGTCAGGCTGCCATGTGTGGCACATAGCTAATAGGACAGCGGCTGCCTGGCTCTAGGTGGCCATGGGAGCAGGAAATTAGCCTCTTCTCCAGAGGGATCGAGTGGTCAGATGCGACAAACACCTGCTCCTCTGGCCCCTCGTCCCGGAACCAGAGGAAGCCCCACCTCCACCTAATGGCCCCTATTTCTCCTGAAAGCCAAGGTTGGCAAGTGATAAGCCTTTGATAAATGTAGTGCAGGCTTGGCAGACCTTCCCACCTCGTGTGCCCTGAGGCCTCCAGCCTGACAGCCCAGAATGACTGAACTTGGCCCTGGGGATGTTGGTGCTGCAATCACAGGGGTGCCTGATGCCCTTGTCTGTGCTTGTACCTTGGCGAGTGCCAGAGACAAGGGTGGTCTGAGCTAGGGGCAGGGAAGCCGACTCTGTTGAACCTTAGTTTCCTCATCTGTAAAAATGAACAGGAACACATGGCCACTTCTGGCCTCAAGGTCTCTTCTGGGTCCTAGCCCCTGACTCGTCTCTCTGGGTCCGAGGTCCCCATGTTAGGATCCCACTACTTTAAAATGGAGAGGAAGTTTGAAGCTAAAGAAGAGCTGTCATCTCTGGGAGGTACACCATGCCCTCACGGGAAGTCCCCAGCAACAAGGAGAGTGGTGCCCATGTGATCCATAGAGGGACGAAAGGAGAGGGTCAGCACCAGCCCAGCTGAGCCTAGTGGTTCCTTGGTCCAGCTCCCAGGGCACAGGACCCAAGTGGTTTGCCCTCTGAACAATGTAAACAATGGCTTACATCCCAGAGAAAAGCCCTGCCAGCCTAGCAGAACAAGGACTAAGCATCAGCATCCTGCCCCTCACGCCACCTTCTTTCTCCGAGCTGGCCAGCGGACAGAGGTAGAGCCATCCAGTGAGAGGCCAAGGAGCTACCATTGCTGTATTCAGCATCACAGACTTGTCCTGACATGGCCAGGGGCCTTATCGATGGGGGCTGTGCAGAGCCAAAGGGATGGTAGGGGAGAGTCCTGGGCTGAAGCTTGGCTGCAGTGTAACTCTCTCCCCAGGGCACACGCCTTCTGCCCTGCTCAGGCCTCACTCAAATGATGGGGCTCAGCTCACATGTTAGGGGACCCTCTGGCAAGCTGCATCATCTCGAGAGGAGGCGACCAGAATGGTCCCAGGCAGGGAGGAGGGGACAGTGTCTTCCTCAGCAGCACTTCCACTGATAAGCCCTGGCAGTGGCTGTGACTGAGCAGTGGGACAGGGTCAGATCTTTCTTCCCTGGGTCTTCAAAGGCCATGGTGGCTGGGGAGGCAATGCAGAGGTCCCTGGAGAGGGAGTAGATGGGGCCTAGAAACCCTGGGCTCACTGCCCCAAGGAATATGGGGGTGAGGGGGAGTATGAAGAGGGAATGCCCCTTTCACCTCAGAGACATGTTAAAGACTAGCTTGAAAAGGCCAAGGTCCCCCACTGCATCCTGGGCCACCTCTAGTGGTCCTGATCTCTCTCTGGCCACTGGCCCTAGATGGCTCCAGAGGAGAAGATGAGGCTGGTGACCTCACACAGTCCTGCCTCACTTATATGTCATCACATCACCTCCCTGATGTCATGGCCCTCTTCAAGAATGAAGGGCAAACCACAGCCATAACCATCCCAAAGTGTTGAGGCTGAGGGGCTCTGGGTCAGGAGGAACTACAGAGTTCTCCTCCAGGCTGCATGGAGACACACAGGGAGGCACATCTGCCCTGTCGGCAACACAGAAAAGGCAGTAAAGAGAGGAACTGGAAGTCCCTGAGGCCTCAGCCACCCCTCCCTGGGATCCAGTCCAACCTCCACATCCCTGAAACCAGAGGAGAAAATAATGAGCTCCCAGCCCAAGGGCTGCAAGGGCACCCCAGGGTGGGCCTGCATGATCTTGTTCAGGGAACAGCATCCACTGGTCACCTACAAGAACCCCTCTGGGCCTGACCTGCAGCCCTATTTCTGGGATCTCAGCCCAGGCTTCAGTTGGGTCTAACTCTTCCTGGCCCCATTTGGGGTTTTCTTGGCAGAGATGCTGGGGCGGCTCACCTTCTCCAACTCATTTTACAGAAGAGGAAACTGAGGCAAGCAGGCTTAAGTGACTTTCCCAGGGTCACACATCTAGGAAGTGTCTGAAGCTGAATTTGAACTCAGGTCTTCCTAACTCCAAGCTCAGCATTCTATCCACTGCATCACCAAGCAGCCCCTCTAATTTGTAGGATGGGGTGCGTAGGAAGCAGGGACTGGCCTCCTCACCTGAGAAGCCTAGCCACCCAGGAACAAGGCTCTGTACAGAGCAGACACTTTAGTAAGCACTCATTGAATTAGACAGAGAATGGACCTGAAGACAGATGTGTCTGGCAAGGCCTCCCTGCCTTCTGCTTCTGTCTGCTTCTGCCTAATTTCTGTTCCCCCAAGCACATCTGAGTGTGAGCACCTTGGCAATTGAGAGTATCCACAGAGTGTCCATCTTCTCCTGCTGCTTTGTCCTAGAGCTGAGATCAGTCACCCGGTGTGGGCAGTCCCTCCTGAGGCACAGATCACGCTTCTTCTGTGTGGCTGCCTCAGGGGCCCCATCTTCTGCCCAGAGCCTGGATGCTGACCAGCTAGCCTTTGTTGGGTAGTGGGTTCCTTTGTGGTCCTCTTTCACACCATTCTCAGTGACTGGGCTGCAAACTGCTCATGCCCATTGTGCCATGCCTTCTGGATGAAAGGCATGTTGCCTCCTTGGAGATGGCAAGATTGTACCCTAATTTGTGGGTGCATAATCCCTGGGAGCCGCAGCACTAACCAAAAGAGACAGAGCTTGGACTCCCCTAGAGCTACCTTGGGAGCAGGACAGGCTTCCCCAAGGGACCCAGTCCATCCCTCCCTTGCCCTCCTTCCTTCTCCTGCTTTTTTTCATCTTCCTCTTCCTCCCTCCTTCCTGTCCCCCTCCCACGCCACCCTCTGGGCCCTCCAGTTTGTCCCTATTTCACAAATTGACTGGGGATAAATGTAAAGTTCAAAGTTGATTCAAAAACACAACTTCACAAGGACAATGTAGGGGAGGTGTGGCTAGACAGCAGCTCATCTGAAAATGATCAGGGGACTATAGTGACCCACAAGCTCAGTGTAAATGTGAGCAGCAGCTAAAATCTTAGGCTGCCTTCAAGGAAGTCACACTTTCAGGACCACAAGCCCAGAATCCTGCTGTCCCTAGCTCTGATCAGAGCCCACCTGGAGTGCCAGGGCCATTCTAGCTACCTGTGGCTTAAGAAAGGCAGTGAGGACCTGGAACGAGCCCCCAGAGAGGACAGCCAGCAAGGGGAAGGGGCTGGAAGCCATTCTAGACCAGGAGCCTTTAAGGGAGCTGGGGTTGTTCATCCCAGAGAAGAGGACTCCAATGACTCTTGTAGGGGGAGCTGTCCACTGTAGGAGTGCTGAGCCTTGTCACCTTGGCCCCAGGGGCAGCACCAGCCACCTTAAGCTGAATGTCTGAAGAGCATCCTGATAGCAAGAACTGTCTCAGAGTGGCCCAGGCTGCCCTGCGGGGTGGCCCAGGCTGTCTGAGGAATGGCCCAGGTTGACCTTCGGGGCACCCTGGGTTGGCCTGAGGAGCAGACCAGTTCCCTCTCCCTGCCCCCACCAGAGGGCTCAGGCAAAGCTGGACACTCTTCACCACCTTGCCTGTGATATTGTACATACAAGAGGAATCTTTGGTGCAGCATAGGCAGGATTAAATGGATATCCTTTTAGAAGGATATCCTGGATGTCTTTTCCTGCTCAGAAACTATGGGATTCTGAGATCCTAAATCAGGATGGTTCAGCCCTCTGGCTTCCGGAGAGGTGGTGCTGTGAGATCTTTGTTGGCTGGGCTTCTAGGCTGGAGGCTGCCCCTCCTTGGCACCTTCCAGGGCCGAATGAGTCATTCTCACTCCCAGAAGTCATATCTTGTGCATATAAAACCCAACAGGAAATGGATTTTTTTCCATCAATCTCCACATAATGTGCCTGTTTCCAAGTTGAATTCTCCCAGAAGATGGGGGTGAGCCTTTAGCAGAATACAAGAGCAAGGACAGTTGGGGGGGCCTTGGGGACTCTTCTAGGGACTCCCAACTTTTCTCTGCCCCCAACCCCAGAACTGCCCCAGGGATGCTGTCAGGCTGCAAACCAGGGCCCCCAGAGAAGCAGATTTGGCAGAAGGACCATAGAAATGTGCCCAGGACACAAGAAGGCTGGCCACATGGTGCAGAGATAGCCACCTGACCATTACATGAGGGCCTAGTACCTCTGGAGTGAGGCCCCCAGGGCTGGAGGGTCTCTCCTGGAGCAGAGCACCCACACTCTACCCAGCCAAGCCCTCTCCTCCCAGGCAGCTTTCTGTGGGAGGACCCATGTTCTCAGAAGAGGAAGAGGCCTGGGCTTAGAATCAAGAGAACAATGTTTTGGTTCCCAGCTCTGCCCAGCACATAGTAGGTGGGATATAAATGATTATTCCCATCCCCCCATAGCTAGTCCTTTACATCCCAGAGCCTGTTTCCTCATCTGTTAAGCAACAATCGTTGCCTTCCTCTCTACCTCTCCCCCCTCACGGGCTCATGAGGGAGCCTGGACAGGCTGGCAGAGATGCTGAGCGGGGGGGGGGAGCTCCTCCTCCATTCCTGTTAGATGGTACTCTACAGACAGGCCAAAGCATTTTGCCCACGGTCCCCAGATAAGAGCTGCAGGAAGGCTGTCCGCCTTCTGGTCCTGGTTGCCCCTCTCTGAACCTCTCCACCTTATCAGTGCCCTTCCTAATACATGATGACTGGTACTGAGCCAGACACTGCAAGTGGGGGCCAGCCAGGGCAGAGGACAGTGGGCCTATTGCCTCCTTGTCCCCATTCCTCACAGTCATGCCCCAACTCAGCTGGACACTGGCCCAGGGCAGGTGAAACCAGAACATACCATGATTACTGTACCTACTATTTCTACTAACACCATAGCTAGCATTTATAAGGTTCCCCTGGTGTGCTAGGCTCCAGGCTAACATCTCGTTTGATTCTGAAAACACTCCTGTGAGGTGAGTTCTATGAGCACCCTCATTTGGCTATTGCAGCCACTGAGGCAGAGGCCAAGGTCACACAGCTAGGAAGTGTCTGAGGCTGAATTTGAATTCAGATCTTCCTGCATCCAGGTCCAGGGATCTGTGCCTGGGGGCACTCCCAGCTGCCTCCCGGCTGTCGATCTGAGAGCTGGAGGACAGAGCTTCCACTGTGGTCTGAGACACAGTTCTCTTGAGCCCCATGATGTAGGAAGAAAGGGGATGAGAGGCATTGGGTGTCTGCTGGCGTCTGTGCACAGTCAGAGGGCAGTGAATTATAGAGTCTGGCTCTGACCTGGAACAAGGGGATATTGTGCAGCTGGTGCCTGGTGCCAGCGCTCTGGGGCTGGCAGATGCTTCAGCCATGACACCCCCTATGCAGCTGTGCCCACTGTGGCCTCATGGTGGTGGCAGGAATGCCTGTGTGTGACCTGGTGCAGGCATGGTTTGGCTTGCTGGGGCAGGTGTGGGCCAGCCCAGGAGGAAGGGCTCTGCCAGGGTCCCAGGGAGAGGGCTAATGCCCCCAAGGGGGGACCAAAGTCTCCTAGGCTCCCTGTTCTGGTCATTTTCCTGATCCTTGCCCCAACCCTGGGATGTGTGTGCTCCAAGGCTGATCTGGTCTGACCGAGGGTTTCGAGGGGCAGCTTCTAACTCTGAACCCATTGCCCTAACTACTGCTGAATGCTGCCCACAGAACATGGTTCAGTCCTTCACTTAGCACAGAAAGCACTAATGGAGCGCATACTGTGTACCAAGCTCTGCGTCTACAAAGACCCCTGCTCTCAAAGGGCTTCAATCCCACCTGGGAGAAGAGGGACATCTTGTACCTATAAGTAAACATTGAACTGACCCCAACTGATCTCAACCTGGTTACTGAGAGAATCAGAAAAGAGGCTTTCTGGGGGTGGGGCATCTTGAGCCAGAGAGAGGAGGGAGTAAAGGGAGGCAGCTCTTAGGCAAAGGTGCAGAAGCAGGAGATGGGTCCGCACACAGGCCAGGTGATGGGCCAACGGAACTGATCCCACAGAGATCTAGAGACACTCTCAGGCCTCCATGGCACCTGAGAACAGTTTGTTAGGCAATTGTGAGTGACTGGAAAAGGGCTTCTATTAATGTTGAGTAATATGTATTGGTTCTCCCCACCAGACCACCCTGGTACCATCCACCAAAGCCTTCAGATTTTAGGTGTGTAAGCATTGTTGAAGGAGGCACTGGCTCCAGCCATATGACCTTGGACAGCCTCCCCGGCCAGCTTGTGCCTCAGTTTCCCCATCTGTAGCCTGGTTTCCAGAGCTATGAGAGAGCACACCATATGGGCTGAGGGGTGCCCAAGAGCTTTTGGGGTCTTCTGGGTACAGTTTGGGGGCCTCCCCTCAGGAACATCACTGACCACCATGACCCTGCCTGTTCCCTGAACAAAGGAGTCTTGTGTAGAGTGGTCCTCTAAAGACTCTTCTCTCTGTTCTCCATCTCCAGGTAAGCCCTCGGTGGTCCCGTGCACACCAGCTGCCCAGCCCCGAGATGTCCCGACATCATAGTCGATTCGAACGAGAGTACCGCGCCCCTGGCTGGGACCGCCGTGAATGGAGTGCCAACGGCACCCATGGGAGCCTGACCAGCTGTAGTGCTGCGGCCGCTGGTGCCATCAGTGCCCGGCCTGGTCTCCTGCCTCTGCCCATTGTGCCCTCCAGGCTCCCCACGCCAGCTGCCCCTGGGGCTCCCTGCACCACGGGCAACAGCGACGCCATCACCAGCCTCGTGGTCAGCTCCTCCTCTGGGGCCTCCAGCAAGGTAGGAAGGCTCTCCTAGCCAGGGAGCACACAGGGGCGGCTGGGGTAGTGACAGGATGGTGGGCCACAGCATCACTGACAAAAGGAGGTGCCCTGAGATTGGTTAGTGGGCTCCTCAGCTGTTGGGGACCGCATCTTCCAGAGACCCACAGGGTCCACTCCTATGGAGAGACAAGTGCTCAAACCACAGGGTGCCAGTTTGGGAAAGCCTTTGGAGGTGCTTCTGCCCGGTGCAGGGACCTCCTCTCCAGGGGGCTCGCTAGCACATGAGGCACTCCTTGTCATTGTAGGGTAACTAGAGCAACCTCTCAGGGACTCCCAGGCAGTCACCCAGTCCCCCTTTTCTAAGGGCCAGATGCTGCTTAAGTCCTGAAGGTACAAAAAGAGGTGGAAGACCCTACTTTCAAGGAACTTCCCATCAAGTGGGGGAGACAATAAGCAAACAAATATGGACAGACAAGCTCTAGAAAGAAGAAATAGGACATGATTAACAGAGGGGGGCACTAGAAGGAAGAGGGGCTAGGGAGGCTTCCTGGAGGAGGAGAGACTCCAGCTGGGACTTGAAGGAAGCCAGGAAGGCCAGGAGGCAGAGAGGAAGAGGGAGGGTGCTGCAGGCACAGGCACAGCCAGAGCTGAAAGACGGATGAAGACTCTTGTAAGTGGGACAGAGACCGGGGACCCTGTGGGGAGGACTCATGGGCAGTGAGGTAGAAGGAAAACAGAAAGGCAGGAGGGGGCAGATTGGGAAGTGCTTTGAAGGCCACACAGAGCCTTTTGTGTTGGATCCTGAAGGGGAAAGGTACAGGGGTGACCAGCGCTTTAGGAAAAGCCCTGTAGTGGTAGAATGGAGGATGGACTGGAGGGAAGAACCTGAGGCAGGCAGACCCCTCAGCCAGTCTAGCAACAATCCTGGTCTGAAGTGAGGAGGGTCTACACCAGGGTGGGACCAGGTCAGAGAAGAGAAAGGGGCGTTGCCCAGAGATGCTGCCGAGGTGGTCACCAGCCTTGGCAACAGCTTGGACAGGGAGGTAAGAGAGGGCAGGAGTTCAGGATGACTCCTAGGGTGGCAGCCTGGTGGATCAGGGAATAAGCATTATATCTCGCCTACTACGTGCCAAGCCCTGTGCTAAGCACTTCACAAATATTCTTTCATTTGATGGTCACGACAACCTCAATGGGTAGATGCGTTATTATCCCCACTTTACAGTTGAGGAAAATAAAATAAGCAGAAGTTAAGTGACTTATCCAGGGTCACACAGCTAAGGGAGTGTCTGTGGCTGGATTTGAACTCAGATCACCTAGACTCCAGACCCAGGGCACTATCCATTGCACCACCTAGCTGCCTCACTGAGAGGAGAGTACTTCCCTCCACAGTTATGGGGAAGCTTGGAGGGAGGAGGGTGTGGGGGAAAAGAGATTGCATTTTGTACATGTTGAGTTTGGGATGTCTACCGGACATCTGATTCAGGATGTCTGAAAGGCATTGGAAATGAGAGGTTGGCGGTCAGCCAACATTAGGGCAGATCTGAGAATCATCATCACACAGACGGGAATTAAGTCTGTGGAGCTGAGAGGATCCCCAAAGGAAGTAATCTAGAGGGAGAAGACAAGTGGGCCAGGACAGCACCCAGAAGGACACCTCCAGTCAGAGAGCCCTGGAGAAGGACCCAGCCGAGGAGACAGAGAGGGAGGAGGAGAACCAGGGAGGGGTGTCCCAAAAACCAGAGAGAAGAGAGAATCAAGGAAGAGAGAGTGACCAAGTGAAAAGCCACTGGATCTGGCCACTAAGAGATCACTGGTCACTTTGCAGAAAGTGGTGATGGTGGAAGGATGAAAGCTGGATTGTAAGGAGTTAAGAAGAGAGTCAGAGGAGGGAGTGGAGGCCCCTAGTGTAGGGGACTTTTTTTGACAAGTGTAGCTACAAAAAGCAGAAGAGAAATTAGAAGATAGTTAGCAGGAAGGGAAGGGTCAAGGAAGACTTGAGTGTATCTATAGTGGGGGGGAGACAGGGAGGGAGGAGCCAGTAGAGAGGGAGAGACTGAAGATAAATGAGGGAGGGGGATGGCAGGGGGGACCTGCTGGAAAAGGTGGGATGGCAGGGGATCTCTGGTGCAGGCAGAGGGGTCAGCCTTGGTCAGGGGTGAGCCATTTCATCATGGGAAACAAGGGTGAAGGAGGAAACAGGGGCCCAAGGCTCCTTGGCAATAGGAGATGAGGAAGAGGAGAGAAGAGGGAGCTATTGGTTAATGGTCCTGATGATCTTTTGGACCATCCATGTTGGACCTCACAGAAAACATTTTCTCAAGCAGAATCTGGCTAACAGCCACGCTGGGAAAAGGGTTACACAGTAGAATGCGTAAGAGTTTCAGGGGAACCAGATGAGGGCTTGGGAAGCCTGGCTCTGGTCAGTGCCCTAAGGCAGACTGGGGGTCCCTTGTTGACCTCAGAAGAGGAAGCCCCAGCCCCGGTCTCTCAGCTCTCTTTGGGCCCTCCTTGAGGCTGGGTGTCTGGCTCAGCTCAGCTCCCACATAGAAGCAACGAGGCTGAGGTCAGTCAGGGACGAAGAGCTGGGGGTGCAGCCTCAAATGTAGGGCATCCCCATTTCTCTGCCTTCTTTGGAAGGGGTCCTCCAAACCGCATGATTTTTCCTCCTCCATGTCCCTGGGGCCTCTGGGTGCTTCCATTTAGTGCTGACTGACTGGAGTCAGGAATCCCCCACAGCCCCAGACCACAATGTTTATCATCCATACTTAAGACACAGAAGCCCAGCTGGGGAGGAGCAGCCCCATCCCTCGTTCCCACAGAGAGCTTCCAGAGAGTTTGGGCTGGGATTTGGCCACAGGATGGGTGCGTGAGATGGGTTTCACAGCAGGCCTTCTGGTTCTCACAGTGGGAACACCTGGAGCATCAGCTGGGGTCAGGACACCAGTGGCCTCCATGAGTCAGGTTTAACCCCACAGGGTGCTCCCAAACTTTCTTCCAGTGTCCTCTGAACAGTGCTGGACCCAGGCTCGGTGAGAATGGGCATGGGAGGGGTCAGATGACTGGTGCCACCCCAGGAAGGCTGGGGGAGTTCAATGCTCCAGAAGAGGCAATGAAGTTGTCACTGTGCACCCGCAGGGGGACTGTGGAGATGGGTCAGCACACCACTCTGGTCTGGGGCAACAGGCATTCCTGGTTAGAGTGAAGCCACAGCAGAGAAAAAGCTTCAGGACCAAGACAGAGCCTTCGAGATGAAAGGGTGGAGGGAATGCTGGGGCAAGATCGCATAGCCCAGGGTGGCTCCCTGAGGCAGGGAGGATGCTCCCCGCTCCCACGTATTCACAGACACTCTCACAGCTCAGGGATCCCACTGTCCTGATCAGCCTCCATGAGGTGCCCAGGCTTGGAGAGCACCCTTCCTCCAGCAGCAGCCCTCAGGGTGCACAGGCACTTCTCTGATGGCTTCTCTGATACACACTATTCTCTGCCACGTGGGTGGCACCTCGTTTCCCCATCTTTCCCATCTTCCTCTTTTCTCTGAGCATCCAGCACTTTGGCTGGATCTGACTTAGAGAGGCCCTGAGGGCCTGGGATGCCCACCCAGGAACTGGTGCTACTTCTCCAGGAGAGCACCCATTCACCTCCAAACAACAAGTGGACAGAGAGACTCCACAAACAGCCAGCATGCTACCGACGTTTGGCCCCTTTGGGGGAGGGCCCCAGCAGGCACATGATCGTGTGATGCAAGCCCCCATCCCATGGAGACAGAATGTCCCTGGGTATCCGGCCCCCTGCAGTGTGCCCTCCACCACCACCCCTGGGCCTAACAAAGTGGGGGTGAAATCCTGCAGGGGGGGGTGCTTTGCAGGCATACACAGGGTTCCTGGCACCATGGTTCTCAAGGAGCCAGTCAGTAACAAAGGTTCAGCCAGTGACCACTGGCCACCAGCCAGAGCCAACACCCCCCCTCCCAGAAACATTTCCCTGCACAGAACACTCAACACTTCCACTACACCAGGATCAGTGAGGAGGGCTGGTGTCTGCCAGGAGAGAATCAGTAGCGTCCTTCATATGTGTGATTTCTGAGTCAGCCCTGCCACAGAAGGAGAAAAATTAATCTGGAACCTGGGTGAGGACTGGGCCAGTTCCTGCAGCCCTGAGAGATCCTCCTGGCTCTGAGACTGGTATTTTCACCACACCCATTATTGTACCCATTTTCAGGATGAAGAAACAGGCTTCTGAAAGTGAAGAGAGGTTCAGGAATGCTGTGAGGGGTCCAGGCTGGGTGGGATTCTCCAGGCAGAGCTGGGACAAATGGCCTCAGAAGCGCCTTCAGCGGTGAGCCTCCAGGCCATGGGAATGGTCTGGGCAGGTGCCCCTCTGGGGCTGCTCATGAACAGAGCTCCAGAAGGCTGCACTTTCAGAGGGGAGCTGAGTCACATTCTCCCACAAATATGTGGCCCAACCACAGGAAGAGTGAGGTGCCTTGAGAAACCCATGGAAGGACACACTCAGGATGTCCCTGCAAGGCCCCCCCAGGGGCTTCTGATACCATCTGCCTGCTTCTCCCACTGCCCTGTCATGGTGGACACTGCACCCTGCTGCCATTGTGTGGTGAGTGCCCTGCTGAGCACAGCACCATGGGCCTTCCCCTGGTTGGGGCTTTGGCTCTGTCTTGCCTGCCTCTTCCCCGTCCGCTCTCTTTACTCTCTGGGCTGCCTGGCCGTGCAGGCTTGAGCTCCTTAGGAAGAGCCAGGCCTCCCCACCAGAATCAGAAAGGAAAGGAGCCTTTGCTGTGAGAACCATCTCATCTCTGGGCCCTGGCTGCCTTGGCACACTTTTCCTCTCCAGACAGAGAGCCCAGTCTACTTGGCACCCTCGCACATCAAGGCTGCTTTTGGTCAGCAATGCCCTGTTCCCCAGGGCAGGGTTTGCCCCAAATCTCTGAGCACCTCAAGTTTACAGGAACCTTTTGTCGAATGTGTGATGGCTAAGCTGTGCACCTTCCCCTCATGCAAAGAACCTCTCTCCCAAGCCCCAGGTGCTTTGGGGGATCCTGTCTCTGGAGTGTAGGAGAGGCTGAGAACAAGTCTGAACACCTCACTCTGAGTCCTGCCCAACATCATGCTGGGCTAGCTCTTAGCTAAGGGCCATGAACAGCTGGCCCCAGTCACAAAGGAGCCCCATGTCTCCCCTTTCTTGGAGCTCTCCTCCCCTCTCCCACCCCACCCTTATACCTAAGCATCACACAAGCACACCTTGTGCACCCTTCAATACAACTCACTGCACATTGGTGAAGTATTTACTGTGTGCTCAAGTCAGGCTCTGGGGACCCAGAGAGAAAAGTGAGACCATCCCTGCCCTCAAGGAGCTTAAATTCTAATAAGGGGAGATACAATATGGACACAGACAAGTCAATGTGAGATCGTTTGAGAGGACAGAGTATTCATAATGAGGGAGATTGGGGAAGGTTTCCTGGAGGAGCTAATACCAGGACTGAGCCAATACCAGGACTGAGCCTTGAATGAGACTAAGAATTCCAAGAGACAGAGATGATGATGATGGTGAAGATGGTGGTGATGGTGATGGTGATGATGGTGGTAGTGAAGATGGTGATGGTGAAGATGATGATGGTGATGGTGATGATGATGATGGTGAAGATGATGATGGTGATGGTGAAGATGATGATGGTGATGATGATGATGGTGAAGGTGGTGATGGTGAAGATGATGATGGTGATGGTGAAGATGATGATGGTGATGGTGATGATGATGGTGAAGGTGGTGATAGTGAAGATGATGATGGTGAAAGTGATGATGGTGATGGTGAAGATGATGATGGTGATGATGATGATGGTGAAGGTGGTGATGGTGAAGATGATGATGGTGATGATGATGATGGTGGTGGTGGTGGTGGTGAAGATGATGACAAATAAGGCTAACATTTACATAGTGCTTACCATGTGTCAGGCCCTGTGCTAAGCACTTTACAGATGATCTCGTTTGATCTTCTCAAAAACCCTGGGAGGTGGGAACAGTTATTATCTCCATTATAAAGATGAGGAAACTGAGGCAAGTGGGTTCAGTGACTTGCCCAGGGTCACACGGTTAATAAATGTCTGAAGCCAAATCTGAACTCATATTTCCTTGACTTTGGACTCAGGGCTCTATCCACCGAGTCACCCAGAGACAAGGAGCACAGTCCAGGTATGAATGACGGTGCCAGTCATGGTGCTACAGGCATAGATGGGCCCATTTAATAGAAGGTCCAGGATAGGAGGTTGGAATGGGCACTCTGGGCCTGGGAACCCCTTAGACAGAGGCAGTGGCAGCTCTGGGGAGGGGAGACATGGGGGAGCAGGCTAAAGTGAGGAAGTGACACCGGGTCACATGGCCACCTGGAGGCAAGGCTGGGCTGGAACCTGGGTCCCCTGGATCCTTGTCTGGCCTGAGCATGGCCTCATCGGGAAGAATGCAGGGGGAGCAAGCAGGCTGAGGAGTCAGGGCTCGCAAGGGGAGAAGGGACTGCCCCTGGATACTGGGAGCCCTTGGAGGATGCTGTAGAGTCTATGAAGGGCGGGCAGCCTCCTCTCCAGCCAGGCTGGTCTGGGTCTGTTACTGGGGAGAGGACAGGTGCCTGTTCTTCTTGGAGTCAAGTAAGGTCAAAAGGAATCTGGGAGGCAAGCAGGAATCCTCCTTCACCCCTCCATCCGGAGCTTTTCTGCCCCCAAGGCAGCTTGTAGGGATGTGGGGCCAGGTTTGGCTCCCAACTCCACCCCTAACTAGCTCTGTGACCTTGGGCAAATTCCTCGCCTCTCTTGGTCTATGTTTCCTCTTCTGTGAAAAGAGGAGAAGGCCTCTTCTCGATTTCCAGGCCCCCTTCTCACCTCCCCCTCCTTTGTTAATGGAAATCTCTACATGCAGCCTTTCCAGAAGTTTTTTACCAAGAAGGAGGTCAGGTCCTGCTCTCCCCCAGAGTGGGGGTGTCCGGTTGTGGTGTTGGGCTTGTGTGTGTGCACATGGATGTGTGTGCACATGTGCGTTGTGTGTGAGTGCATTGGGCCTGGAATATAGTAGGTGCTTGATAAGTGTTTGCCGATTGTGTGTGGGTATGGATTGTGAATGTGTGCATCAAGTGGAAGTGCCTGGCACATAGTAGGCGCTTAATAAGTATTTATTGATTGATTATGAATGTGTGTTTTGTGTGTGTGGTATGTGGTATGTGTGCATACAGTATGAGGATATGTGTGCATGTGTATGTGAATGTGCGTGAGTGTATGTGTGTGTGAGTGTATATATGTGTGTGAGTGTGTATATGTGAGTGTGTATGTGAGAGTGCATTGTGTGAGTGTGTATGTGTGTATATGTCTGTGTGAGTATGTATGTGTATATGTGTGTATGTGTGTGAATGTGTATGTGTATATGTGTGTGAGTGTATGTATGTAAGAGTATGTATATGTGTGTGAGTGTGTGTATGTGAGAGTACATGTGTGTGTGAGAGTGCATGTGTATATGTGTGTGAGTACATGTGTGTATGTGTTCGTGAGTGTGTGTGTATATGTGTGTGAGTATGTCTGTGTGTACATGGGGTAGCAAGCCTGATAAAGGCATAAGGAACCCCCACTCAGGACAACATGGGGCCCTTCCACAAGGTTCCTGCTCTGTTGCTGTATCTGGAGAACTCTAGACCTCAGCTTCCCCACCTGGCAAATGGGCCTATCTGTGTGGGGGGAGGGAGGGAGTTGAGAGGATGGGAAGAGCTAGCAGTGAGGGAAAGCAGGAGGACCCCAGCCTAGCCCTGCCTCATTGGAGAGGCTCTGCTCCTTGGAGCTCCAGAGGCCTCTGGGGTCTGGGCCAGGCTTGGGGCAAAGTCCCACTTGGGATCCCTGGACAGCCACAGGCTTCCCAGGAATGTGCAGACACCACAGACTCTCAGCTCACCATCTGTCTCTGGGCTTGTCCTTTCCTGGAGAGGGGGGAGCAGCAAGGAAGGGCCACATCTGGAACTCATCTGGCTTTGCCTGGAGATGCTTGGCAGGCCAGGCTCCAGACTTCCTGTGGGAAGGCAGGCTGGTGACCTGGCCCTGCCCGGAGGAGCCCTGGAACTCTCCCAGGTCCTAGGAGAGTTACCTCCCCGCCTTGCCCCCATCCAGCCGCACTGGCCATCTCCCATCTCTTCTCCTTTGCCTCGGCCATCCCCCCTGCCCAGAGCACCCTCCATCCTTCCCTCTGCCTCACAGTGCCCTCTTCTGTTAAGATGTGGCTGATGCCACCTTTTTTGTGAGCACTTCCCTGACACCCTCCTCAGCTGCTCAGGTCCCCCTCCCTGCACCGCCTGGGGTCTAAGTGCCTTCTTTATAGACCTAATTATTCTCTCTGCCTTTGGGCTGTGTAAACACCCTTTACTCTGCCCCTGGTGGGGCTCTCCTTAGGATAAAACCTTGTAAACAAGGCTTGTCTTCTCTCCTCCGGTTCCTGGCACATACTCCCCCGATTACTGATTGATCCATCGCTCACTGGCCTGTACTTGAAGACTTTGGGGCGCCCTCAGACCACGAAGACTGTGGCTGCCCTGACCGTGGCTCGCTTCTGAAACAGCCACCCAGGCCCTTTCCCCTGCGAGCCGCGGGAGGATGGGGAGCCTCACACCCAGCCCGCCAGCATGGGGGCACCATTAGTCCTTGAGCTCGCCCTTCCCATTTCTGGGGGCTCTCAGTGATTCCTGCAGGGCGGCATCTCCTCTCTTCCATCCTGAATGCATTTACATACCAAATGGGGTTTAATTTCATATTTTTCCTGAAGGTCACGGTGTTCATTTATCATCATTATTTATGACCAAAGCATAAGCAATTTTAATTATTTTCTCGTTGTTCACACGCGGCAGAATCTCTTCTGCTCATAGGAGTAAGACGGTTTTTAATTGCCCAAAGAGGGCGGATTGCTTTCGCCTTGCTTCATCAGTTAAAGCCATCGCCGTGGGCGGCAGAGATGGAGGGTCTCGGGTTCAAACCAAGACAGATTAGGGTGGGGGAGGACTTAGGGGCTGTTAGATCGGGCTGGGGGAGGGGTGTGAACATTGGGGTGTCCGCCAAGTCCAAGGTATCAGAGCAATTCTGAGCTAGAAGGGACTGAACAAGGACCATTCAGCCTGAGCTGAATACTGCCAAGGATGGGGAGCTCCCTACCTCCCCATAATGGGGTGCGGTCAACTCCACCACCAGACAGTGTTAGTTGGTAGGAATTTCCCCTGGTGCCAAATGACTATTAATGGAGAGATGTGACTCACAGCTCCTCTTGAGATGAGACTGATGGCTTGTCTCTCCAATGCCCTTGAGCCAGTCTTCCTTGAGGTCACAGGAGGCTCAGAGCCTCCTCCTGCTCTCAGCCAGTGCTTCTAATGAAGCCCAGTGGGTCCAGCAAGAACAGGGAATGAGGAGCTAACCTCATTTCTGTAGTAGATAAATCCAGAAGATGTCATAGATACAGGTTACCTGGTTTGGGGCAAAGCTTTGGTCAAAGGGTTTAGGTCACTTGAGACTGGTCAAATCTGTTTCCATGAGTTGTTGTGGCTGGCTTGAGAGCACCTGGAAAGGAGGTCTCCAGTGGAGTGCCCCAGGGTTCTATGCCTTCACAATTTCACAAGTGTACAATGAAGGAGATTTGGGTGGATGGGAGCTGTTTTGAGAAAGATCAGAAGGGAGTAGTAGTTGTATTGAGCAGGGTGTGATCACAGTCAAGTAGCTGGTGCCATCTTGGGCTGCATCTTAGAAGGTCCCCATCTCTCCCATGCCTAGGGAGGAAAGGCTGTGCTCACCAGTCTTCACACGGAGGGCCCTGTCCAGTCCTGGGGGCCAGTTTGAGAAGGACACAGTTAGGCTGGAAAGGGTCTCAAAGAAGATGGTGAGGACCCAGAGTCCAGGCCATGCAAGGGTTTTCAGAAGGAACTGGAGACATTTTGCCTGCAGAAGAGACTCAGGGGGATGGGACAGTTGTGGATAAATACCTAACTTGTGTCTGGTTGAGGAGAGATTAGCCTTGTGCCCCCAGGCCCCTGCCATGGGGGCGGGGAGAAGGGGGGAAGGCCCAGGAAGCAGGTTTGGGCTTGATGGTAGGAAATAGGAGTGAAAACAGAGAAGGGCCTCAGGAGGAGGAAGCCTCCCTTCCACCTGAGCTTTTCAGATGAAGGCTGCATGAACGGTTGTCCAGCATGGTAGGGAGCTTGGCCTCAGTGGGCTGAGGTTCTCCCCAGCTCTCAAATTGCATGGTTCCCTATCTCTGGGACCACCAAAGGGCCCATCTATAAGGTAGAAATAGAGACCCTTGGATTGGGAGCTGTAAAGGACCTTACACCGTCCACTTTTCTGAGTGTACACAGAGGGAAACTGAGGTGGAGGGCCCCACTTGCCCACAGCCTTGCAGGGGCAGAAGGACAGTCAGAATTCAGTCCCAGGCCCCTGGCCTTCCCCTGGCCCAAGCTCCAGCCTCCCACTGGCTGTGTGCTGGGGGTGGGACGTGTCTGGCCCTCCACAGGGGTCATTCACATGGGCAGACATGTGGGGCCCATCCTCTCCTCCGGCCCTTCCTGTCATCAACTGCCATGAGAGCTCTTCCCAAGGCCACGCAAGCTGCTGTTTTTCATCCCCAGAAATATTCTGGGCCTACAGCATGTTTTCCTATTCGACATTCTTTGTGCTGGATTTGCCACAAACCTGGGCCCAGGAATGGGACTTGGCAGCGTCTGAGAGCTCAAAGGGTAAACACTGATCATTTGAAAAGTCACTCAGCTGATGAGAAAAACCGCCCAGCCCTGGAGTCCTCAGGACCTCCCCGGCCTGGCCCTGAAGTGAGTGCTCTGGGTTGACCAGATTCTGGAGAGCTCCATCACTGCCCCGCCTGGCTTCCTCAGGACAGGAAGCCCAGGGCTGCTGGGGCCCCCCCAGACTGGGTAGCCAGGAATCCTGCTGTCCCAGGGCTTGGGGCCCCTGAGGGGGCTACCTGGCTTGTATAACTTCATTTGGATCCAAACAGTGGCTCAGATCTGCTCTGAGGATCCCAGAGTTCATTTTGATACCCTCCTCAATACCTATATAGGTGAGGGACTTCAGACTCCATCTGAAAATCAGCCAGCATTCTCATTGAGCCCCTGCTGCCTTAAGGACCAGGGAGGCAGTGGCATGGGAGGGGAGCCTTCTCCTTGGCCTGTGGACATTCAAGGTGCAAGGAAGCTTTTCAGTGTTCTTCAGCGCAGCCACAGGCTTATGCCAACCAGAAGACAAGGCCTGTGTGCCAAGCACTATGCCTAGAGATGGAGCTACAAAAAGAAAATAAATTTCCTGCCCTCAGGAAGCTTACACTCTAACTGGGAAGGCAGAGGCAGATAGACAGGTGCCCAGAAAGTGCCACAAGAGTCAAGCCGAGAGGGAATGAAGGCTAGCCAGCCATGGCGAGAGGGAGCTGAGCTCATCGAGGCTATCAGTTCCTATCTCCAGCACCCCTTCGGGGCCCGGGGCCCTCTGCTCCCAGCTTCTCCTCAGCCTCCCCCCCACACACATCAGTGGTCAGTCAGGCTGGCACCTGCATCCTCTGAGTTCATTCTCTGCCTTCAAGGCCCCTCATCTGGTCCATTCTGACCCACCCCACCCAGCCTCCACCCACAGGCCCTCAGTGGTCCCATCACAGCCCCTGGAGAGAGTTCTCTGTGTGAGGGAGATCTCCAGGAGAGGGACCCCCATGGAGGAGACAGCTTTGGATATGGGATCATCTTGAGAGGATTCTGTGGGGGAGAATAAGAGTGGTCTCCTGGATTGCTAGCATCTCCACAAATACCCCAAGGAAGAAGCCAGCATGCCCTCTCTGGGGGAGGCTGGCCACAGCTGTGGTTTTGCCTCTGGTGGCTGGTTCTCTGGGCAAGGCTCCTATGACTTCAGATTACTTGTGGGCAGAATCTGGCCAAGCCAAGCCAAGGAGAGCAGAACAGGCGTCGGTCAGTCATGTGCACCAGCCAGCAAGCTGCTAGAGGTCCTCGTTCTTGGTAGTGAGGTGCCCCGAGGGCACTGTCTGTGTGAGCCTGTCTATGACTCCCCTTGCCCACCCCAGAGTGGACAGCAGAGAAGTTTAGATGTGAGACCTGTGTTTCACAGGGAGAGGCTGGAGAGCCCAGGAGGGAAGTGGGAAGGTGGGGGTGCCCCCAAATTGGAGGTCCCTCCAGAGGCCTGGGGCTGCTGCCCAGAGAGGGTTTGGAGTCTAGGAAGGAAGCAGGCAGATGAGGGAACCCCCAAATTGGAGGTCCCTCCAGAGGCCCTCTGTTGCCCAGAGATGGTTGGGAGCCCAGAGATGGTTAGGAGCCCAGAGGGAGCCATAGGCACATGGCCCATTGCCTTCTTGGTGTGCCAGGACCCTAAGAACAAAGAGAGAAAAGCAGGTAACCCTGGGGTTCATCTTTCATGATGCCGGCTCAGGAGTTCTAGTCCTGAACCGGTAGCGTGACCTTGAGCAGCCTCTTGTCAGCCTGATGGGAAGGGACCTTATTGCTTTCACTGCATGCCATGGGCTGACTGGGAGGACCCAGAGATCCCAAGTTGTAGTAGAGAGCCGCGGAGAGCCCTAAGCCCCCAGCCGCTGTCTTGTTGGCGCTGGCCCTGTGGACGGGCGGCCCCGCAGAAGCTGCCGAGAGCCCCAAGTCCCCAGTCACTGTCTTGTTGGCGCTGGCCCTGTGGACCGGCGGCCCCACAGAAGCCGCCGAGAGCCCCCAGCCGCTGTCTTGTTAGCGCTGGCCCTGTGGGCGGGTGGCCCCGCAGAAGCTGCCGAGAGCCCCAAGCCCCCAGCCACTGTCTTGTTGGCGCTGGCCCTGTTAACGGGCGGCCCCGCAGAAGCCGCCGAGAGCCCCCAGCCGCTGTCTTGTTGGCCCTGTGGATGGGCGGCCCCACAGAAGCCGCTGAGAGCCCCAAGCCCCCAGCCACTGTCTTGTCGGCGCTGGCACTGTGGATGTGTGGCCCCACAGAAGCCGCCGAGAGCCCCCAGCCGCTGTCTTGTTGGCGCTGGCACTGTGGGCGGGTGGCCCCACAGAAGCCGCCGAGAGCCCCCAGCCGCTGTCTTGTTGGCCCTGTGGATGGGCGGCCCCACAGAAGCCGCTGAGAGCCCCAAGCCCCCAGCCGCTGTCTTGTCGGCGCTGGCACTGTGGATGTGTGGCCCCACAGAAGCCGCCGCTGAGCAAAGAACTTTGTTTGCTCATCACTTTCTCAATCACTTTCACTCCCAAAATAGAGGCTGATTTTCTTTTTTAAATTAAAAACTCACTCTTTGGAAAGTGAGCAGAGCAAGGAGAATTAGAAATGAGGGCCTGACACTCAGCCACTCCGGATAATTATCAACTGCTGGCTTTGCCGAGAGCGTGTGTGTGTCACCCTCCAGTCCCACCCTCTTCTTCCTGGGGCTTGGCGGGTATGGGCTCCTCCAGGGCCTTCCCCCAACACCTCCTGGGATCAGTCTGGAACCAATCCTCCCCACCACCAGCCATTCCTTGGGACCTCACAGATCCCACCTTCCTTCCACTTCTGGAGGTGGGCAGTGCCCAGCTGGGGAAGACCAGGGGGCCTTTCTCCCTTGAGTGAGAGGCGAGACTGGTGCTACCCGGGTAACATGAGCCACGAGCCCGTCCAGACCCAATGCGTTGGCTGACCTGGCCAAGGGGGCGCCACAAGAACCCATCCCAGAGACGCTGTGTCTTTCACAGTCAGCTGGCTGAGTTTGGACAGGCCAAGCAGATGGCTGGGGACCCTGCAGAGGAGCAGAAGGAAAATAAGAATGGAGGCCTTAATCTGGGCCAGCCATCATGGAGCAGAGAGGCTCCAGGCTTAAGATTCAGAGCTAAGAAAGGGAAATCAACTGCGGGTCTCCACTGACAGCAGGGCTCAGGCTGCCTTATCATGGGCCACAGCCAGGAGGAATCCACCTTTGTCTGGGCTGTGCCCCAGGGAACCAGACCTCTCAGATGGCCTTTGGCAAAGAGAAGTTGGTGATCCTGGCCCCCAGTAGGGCTTGGGGGAAGAAAGGCAGGCCATCAGGCCAGCTAAATGCCTGTTAGAGAGCAGAGCTTCAGCCCAGTCCCCAAGGGACAACAGGGATGGAAGGCTGGGCAGAGAAAAGCCCAAGAGCTGATGGAGTCAGTGGCCCTGGGTTCAAATACCAGGTAAGCTACCTCAAGCTCACATGGCCTTGGGCATGTCATTGCCCCTCTGGGTCTCAGACCCCCCCCCCCAAATCAGGTCCCTCCCAGATTCTCAGTTCTCACCTGTGAGAATCTTCCCCCGAGAGAGACGATTGTGGGGGCCTAGGGGCACCAAGCACAGGTTCCTGGCTGGGCTGGGTGGGTGAGAAGGGGGACAGCAGACCCAAGGATATGCTTTGCCCACACAGGCCTCCCCCCGCCCCACGGCCAGGGTCCTCTCTGGCCCCAGCCCAGGCCTCCTTCTCTGGCCAGTGCCTACAAGCCTAGGCCACAGTGTCTCCTGCCTCGAGTGGACAGATTCCCCTCCCTCTGCCCGGATCTCGCGGTGAGCCAAGTTCTGAGGATCAGGAGAAAGTCAGAAACAGGCCTGGCCTCAAAGGGCTCCCATTCAAATGGGGAGAGACCAACAGGATAAAGGCCAGGAGACGATGCCCTGAGGGCAGCCCTGCATTAATGGGCCTGGAGTGCAGGAGGGGCAGGCGGAAGGAAGCCAACCAAGCACATTCCAGGCCTCTTCCCAGGGGACTGCCCAGAGCCTGGCTCAGGAGCCCCATCACAGGATCTCTAGAAAGGGAGTCAGAAGTCTGGAGTCTGCCACGAGGAGAGGCTTTGACACCAGCCGGCTTGGCCAAGCCCGAGGATTTCAGAGTGAGATGGACACTGAGCAATAATTAGAGACCAAGACCAATAGTCAACTCAGGAGGCATCAGTTTATTGCTGGCCAGGGCAGCCCAGGAACAAGTCGCTGGATCTGCCCCGAGCCTTGGTTTAAGCAGAGTTTATATAGTAACAAATTCTTACAATATGACAGTTGAAAGCGGTTAAAATAAAACCACTGTGTATATTTGGTAGGCGCGCTGCGGGGGGGGGGGGGGGGGGGGTATTGGGGAAGAGGACTCTGGAAAGCCCCCCTCCCCTTTTTACTGGAATGCAGCTGCAGGGTGGTATTGCATGTGAGACAGAGAGGAGCCCAAAAGCAAACTGCCTTCCCTTTAGAAATCTCTAGCTTATCTTATCGGAACACAGAGGCAGGATGGAGTATCTGCCTCTAGGGGAAAGGGAAGGTAAAGGAGACCACACAGGAGATTTCACTAATCTCAGGGTCCAGTTAGCACTCTGGCTTCAAGTCTCAAAGCTGGGCAGCTCAAGAGAAAGCCCTTGACCTCCGGGGAGGTTGTCCCCAGGTCTGGCCAGCACTGACTCAGACTAGGTAGCAGGTGGGTGAAGCCCGCCCCACCTTCACTCGGCGAGGCTACCTGCCTCCCTTGGAGCAGGGCTGACCCTCAGTGCTGGTGGTGGCACAGGTGCCCACAGGACAGGGTGAGCAGTCAGCTGTTTACCCCTGGCGGCCCAGCCCTGTCCTAACAAGGCTGCATGGCTGTCTGCAACGCCAGCGCTCCACCCACCCCCCTACCCCCAGTCTAAGCTGGTGGCTTCTCCCGAGACTGGTCCTTAATTGCCGGTTCCCAAGGCTTCGGGAACGGTAGATTCTTGGCATCAGCTGCTTTCCCAGTAAGTGGTCCCTAAGGGATGCAGGTATCTCGGAGGCCCGAAGAGATGATGATGAAAACTGCCACTTCCCCAGGAGTCCAGGAGACCCCAGGTGTGTGGAGGCTGGAGGGGGAGGCCAGCCGCCAAATTCAATCGGGGAGTTTCTGTTAGGGCTCAGCCACTGGTGTTGTCCTGAGACTTAGGGAGACCCTGTTTGTAAAGCACTTAGCAAACAGTAGGCACTCAATCAATGCTCATTCCCTCCCCCTCCCCCCAGTCCTCCCATAAAACTGGAAGGGAGGGGATGGTGACAGCTGCCAAGAGCCTTGGGTCCCAGCAGAAACAGACAGTTAGCTGTCTCCACCCCCAGGGAGCCATTCTGCTAAGAGATGATAGCCGGGAGAGGGGGAGACCTATTGAGGCAGACTTGTGGCTGCCTCAGTGGCTGGCAGGCACCCCTCCCCATCCCTCCTGAGGCCAGGAAGAGGTTTGGCCTTTTCTTTGTCCCCCAAGGTGTGGCGCATAGTGAGGGCACCATGGATCTTCTCTGCTAGATTGGGTGGCTGGGCCTGACTAGAATGGCTGCCAGGCCTTCAGACAGGTGGCATCTGATGAACCCAGGGAGGCTTCCTGGAGGAGATGGGGTAATTTGGACCTTAAAGGTAGAATGGGGGGGGGCAGGTGATGGAGTGAGAGAAGCCTCAGGAACAGCAGGCACTGTGCCAGCCTCCATGCCCAGGGCATTTGCTCACCCAAGTTCAAGGTGCTCTTAGTCACCTGCCTTCTACAAGCATCTACTCGGTGCCAGGCCCTGTGATAAGCTCTGGGGGTACTAAGAAAGGCAGGAAGCAGCCCTTGAGGGGGGGAGAGAGAAAGAGAACATGCAGACAAAAGGAAGGCACCAGTAGCAAGGGCAAGGCAGATTGGGAAAGGCTTCCTGGAGAAGGTGGCATCCCAGGCACTGGGCACAGCCAGAGAAAAGGGCCCAGAGTCTGGAGATGGAGTTAGGTCTTAGGAACAGCCTACAGGCCGGTGTGTGCTTGGATTGAAGAGTGTCAGGGAGTGAGATCTGAGAAGACTGGAAAGGTGGGAGAGGGCCAGCTTATAAAGGGCTTTGAATGCCAAGCAGAAGGTCTTGGGAGTGATAGGGAGCCACTGGGGTTTATTGAGGAGGGAGTGTGACATGGTCAGGCCTGTGCTTTGATGGACCAGAGTGGGGAAAATCTGGAGGCAGACAGACCTCACCCACCCCCCAGCAGCTACTGCAGTCTTTCAGGTGTGAAGGGATGTGGAGGCAAGGGATGAGGGCCTGGAGCCTGCCCCAGGGGTCTAGATCTAGCCTCTGAGGCCTCACCTGGGCACCACTCTCCCACAAGCACACAGCATGCGGGATGAGGGAGGGGAAGTCCGTGTGAACCGCAGGACCTGGGCCCCTCATCGGGCTGCTCCCATTGGCCCTGACCTTGGCTTTCCGGGCCGGGCCGACACTCTCTGCTGGGCACACAGTATCCGCCGAGATGGCCCGCAGCTGGGCTCTCCAGCCCCTGGCCCCGCGAATTCCGTGGCTAGCTCCACCTCAGGGAAGAGAGGGCACCGCCACGCCTTCTTAGGCCAAAGCCTCAGCGCAGGCTTTCTCTAATCTCCGAAGAGAAGAAAAAAGACAGAAATCCCTTCCTAGGAACGGATTACGGCCGGCATGCTCCTCGGAGTTCTGGCGAGGCATTCCCAGCGCAGCCCTTTCCCACCACCAGCGAGCCAGTGCCCTCTGCCTTCTCATGGTGCTCTGCGTCCTGGGGTGGGGGCGAGGGATCCTCAGAAGTCACTGAGGCCAGCCCTGGCCTGCTGACAAGCCCCTTCGGGGGTCACAGCCAGACGTGAGGAGGGACTGGGCGCGGGCAGGATGCTGGGAAGCCTGCGTTCCCAAGATACTGCCGGGCGGGGGTAACGGATGCCAGTGTCGAGCAGGGGCTGTGGGGGCTTTCTTCGTTACCTGGGTCCAGAGATGCTCCTTCTGCCCCCAGATTCATTCAAAGCATTCAAAAGCACCCAAACCTCTCTGCCTCTCACTAATTGTAAAAGCCTAAGAAGAGTAAAGTGGCGGGGTGTTGAGGCTAGGGGCCAGCTGGGAGGGGCATGTCGACCCCTGCCTGGGGGGATGGGGGCCCCCCCTTTTGCCGCCCCCGCCCTCCTGAATTCCAGGCCTGCGTAAATCACCCCACCCTCCTCTGGTCCTCTAGACCACCGGGACCTCAGGCGGCCTCTCCCCGCCCTAGCGTAGGGGAAACCCCTTGGGGTGGAAACCTTCCTGGGGTGGGGCCCCTCCGCTGAGGGTCAGGGATTGTCCATCCCTGGGGCTGAGGGGCGGGTGCTTCTCGGGGAGGGCGAGGCTTGCCGCAGAGGCGGGGTGGGGGGCCGAGCTCAGACGCCTTTCCCCCGGCCCCGAGCTTTTTTTCAACTTTTCATCGCTTAGCCAACCTTGCCCAATGCCCGCAGCTCCCTGTGGGCGCCGGGGACACTCAAAATCCTGGCGGGGTTCAGTCTGTGATTCCTTTTTCGAGGTATTAAGCTAATTACAGCCTCCGATTTCCTGGCTCCGACTGCTCTGCCCTTACTGGGTCAGCTGTTTCAATTAGCGCTTCCTTCTGTGTTAATTATTTTGCTCCGTCTCCCAGGTCAGTGCCCGTGCTGGGAGCCCCTCTGTCTGGCCATTAGGCTGGCTGCTCTAGCCAGACAAGCAGACAACTGCCGCCGCGGCCCCCCAATACTGCTGGTGGCAGGATCACAGGATTGGGGGGCACACACCCCTGGCCCCCTCTGGTCGCACGATTGGGGGCACACACCCCTGGCCCTCTCTGGTCACAGGATTGGGGGGGCATACATGGGCACTCTTCTGTCAGCCTCATTTGTGGAGCCTTAGTGCCCCAAATGGCCCACACAGACAGGTACAGGGTTGTTCACTTTATTCTCAAACCTGGAGATCTTTTGACTTTCTGTATCATTTGACCAATCTTAATTTGATAAGATTATGTAGGGAAAAGCTAGATTGGGGAAGAGGCCCTGGAGATGACAGAGCCTGAGAGAGAGGCCATGGAGAGATGGAGCTGGGGGAGAGGCCATGGAGATGATAATGGAGTTGGAGCATCCCTGGCCACACTGTCTGTGTTCCTGCCCCACACTACTACCCGGGGTCTGGGAGGCCCCTGGTTGCTACAGTTATATTTTGAAAATCAAACTTGCATTAATGGAATAAAGTCTAGAAACAAAACTCAGGTGACCAGTTCAGAAACATGCCCCTAACAGGAACCCAGGATGTGAGGGAGCCCAGGATTGGGGCAGTGCCCCTCAGCAGGCCTGGTGGGGCACCTCCAAGAGCCAGAGCCATAGTGGGACAAGGCCCTCCCTACAGGGCCAACATCTTCTCAGCAGAGACCAGACCTTCAAAGCAGCTCAATAATCCTCACTGGAGTCATATTGGCCAGGATTTGTTCACCCAGACTGGCTCAGAGACCTGTGCCCTCGGCTTCCTGTCTCACTGAGGCTCTCAGCCTTCACTCTTCCGAGGGGCCTTGTATCTGTCACCAAGTCTAAGAGTGTTTCTGAAAATCCCCATTCAAAAGTGACTCATATGGTCCTGCCCCAGCCAACCCCAGGCCCTGCTAACCCAGGTGATCAAACCACAGGCTAGCCTAGTGTCCGGCCACCTAAGGGATGTGCTCGTCCAACCTGCCCAGAGAAAGATGGGGTTTGCCTTAGGCCACGTAGCTGGTCAACGGGGAGCCAGGATCTGCCCCTGCCCATGGTTGCTCCCCAGCCCCTGAGCTCAGGCCTCCCTGTGTAAAGAACATTCCCACCATCCTGTCCCTTTACTCTTCTATTTCTGAGGCTAGTCAGTGGGCAGGGGCTTTCTAGCATCTGGAGAGTCTTGGGTCATGCCAGGGGTGGTCCCCCCACTCCCAGGTGTAAAATACAAGGCCCTGCCCCTCCCCCACCAAACAAACAAGGTCTGGCTGCTGGCCAGTTGCTGTCCCCTCCTCTGCCTCTCAAGCCAAGCCCAGGCTGAGTCACCCTGGACACCAAGCTACAAATCTACATTGGAACTTCTCTGACTGGACTCTGGGCCAGGAATCCAGTGACAAAAATGACCAGGTGCCTGCCCTCAGGACACATATATCCTTGTAGGGCTACAGGGGAAAGAAACATGTGCCCTGGAGAGAGATTGAGTGATCTGTGGAGGTGGCATCTGCGCCAGCTGCACCAGCTCCTGGGGAAGGGACTCACAGCTGAGCCCTTAGGAGCAGGGTTACAGGGAGTGTATGCTGTGCCCATTGGGGATTTTGTTGTGCTGGGTGGCTGTCTACCTTGAAGAAGTCCTCAGGTAGATGTGTGAGGCACAAGGTGGGGGGATGCCAGGTGGTGGGGCAGACAGGTCTGAGCCTGAGCCCAGTGAGCCAGGGGGTCCCTGAGGGGTTGACAGGACTCAGACAATCTCCAGAGCCCAACACTGTCTGGAATGTGTGGAGGCACTAGGCTTCCTACTCCCCTGGATGGATGGCGCCTTCCAAAAAGACTCAAGTTGTTTTTAATCTGTTTTTTAGAAATCTTGAAACTACCCATGGAACATTTTTGATGGTGTAGGTCATATATAAACCAGCAGCTCAGGAAATTAGGGCCTTGAAGGGTGCCTAGGGGAGGCAAGTGGATGGAAGAAATTGTGTGGGTTGTGACTGACCAGAGGGGAGGAAGAAGGGGGATGGGCAAGGAGTGGAGGCACCCTGGACCACAGCATCTGGGGAGAGAGGGGAGCAGGGAAGAAAGTCCCACCAGAAGGAGGGGCTGGCTGGGAGCTGGAGGTCACAGCAGGAGGCAGCAGGACATAGGGCTGGCAGCTGTGCTCTGTGTACAAAGGCAGGCAGGCTTAGATGCATTCAGAGCCGAGGAGGTAACACCATCCTGGCCTTGCCCTGGATGGACCCATGAGTGCCCCCAAATAGTAGCCACAGATTAAGGGCAGGGTAGCTGAGAAGACTAGAGACAGCCCCGAGGTCCCAGCACCAGCTCTAGCCCCACTAAAGCCCAGTAACCGAGGGTGAGAGCAACTCCACATGGACCCTGACACTTTTCCCAGTGTAATAGGGGCCAGGCCCAGGAGCTCAGGGTCCAGGTGGTGGGATATATTATATATATGTCCCACCTCCAGCCCTCTGTCTTCAGGGGGCAGGCAGCTCTCCTAAGAGCACTCCAGGCTTGTTTTGAGAAGGAGGGGTGGACAGAAAAGGACAGGGGGCAGGTGGCTGGGTAGCATGCTCTTGCTCTCCCAGCTGGTCAGCATTGTCCATGGGAGTGTGGGCATGGAGTCAACTTCTGAAGGACTGGTGGGCACCCCAAGTTCTGCACTCAGGTGCCCTGGCTTCCAATTCTGTGACCTCTCTGAGACTTAGTGTCTTCTGAAGAGGCAGGGCCAGGACTCCCACCTCCATCTCCTGTTATGGTTCTCTGCAGAGCAGGCAGCATTCCCGAGTCCCATGTTAGCAGACTGGGCACATTCACTGAGCTCAGAGGTGGGAGGTGGGGTTCTGTTCAGGCCAGAGTAGGGATTCCATAGCTCCCCCAGGAAGCGGTGACCCCCTACCTGTGGCAGGAAACTCCAACATCCAGGGGTCCCTGGTGACAGCCTGATGAGAAGGGGCCCTGCCTTTGCCCAGCCCCCGAAACTGCTGGCAGAGGGAGGACAAGCTGCATGCTGAGTCTGTTTCCAGGTCCCTGAGTCCTGTCAATAGGGACCCTGATCCAATGTCCAGGCAGCCCCAGGGACAGCTGGGCTTCCTGTGCCCTCCTCCTACCAGACCCCTGGGGTCAGGGGGAGGATTCTTCTGGGATTAGTGAAACAGATTCTCTGAGGTCATGGCTTACCCTGAGAGGGGCCTTTGGCATCCTCTGCCTCCTCCTAGAGATGAAACAGTTGAGGCACAGGGAGGGCCGGGACTGCTCCAAGGTCACCCAGACAGGAAGGAGCCCAGCCAAGATAATCAGCAAGGCTGCTGGCACTTAGCCCAGTGCCAGCACTTGTGCTCCCAGCCTGGCCTGTGTCACAGAATGTCTACACTGGATGGGACCTCAGCCATACCTCAAGTACAGCCCTATCCAAAAGGAGACCCCCTGGGACAAGGGGCCCTCCAGCCTCTGCCTAAAGTGAAGCCACTTCCCTCCAGTGCAAGGGAGCTCGCTGCCAGGTGTCCCTGACCAAAAGCCTGAATTGCCCTGAGCTGTCCTTGGTTTTGCTGGGCCCTCCTCCATTGGACAGCAGCCATGTCCATGTCATGTTATTGCTGGCAGAGGCTGAGTGCTGTGAGGCTGGAGAGTGGGACAGCCTGGGGAGGACAATCCCACTTGGGGAACTGCTTTAAAAGGCCACCAATAGCCCCCAGGGCCATGCAAGAACACGCGGATGCCGCCTCTGGCCGTCTTCTTACCATTAGCCACATTGGAAAGAAGCGTGCGTGACGCGCCCCATCCTTCCTCCCTGTTCGGATGCGTCTCCCTCCCCCGTCCTATGCTCATTACCATCTGTTTCCCCCTTTGTGTTTGCTGGTGTTTTGTTGTTTTAAATCCAAAATGAGGAATTGGAGCTGATTTGGGAAAGCGTCTGGGAGCGCATCTCCGGGTACGCTTCCTGGGTTGGCGGCAAACGTTCCGGCCTGCGGCTCTGCCCCTGCCTGGTCCCAGCCCTCGCAAAGCTCAGAATTCCCTGGCGGTCCCCGGGATGGGGAGGAGGACGGCAGTTTGGAAATGAGGGGGAGCGGCAAGAAACCTTGGAATCCAAGCTTCGTCCCGAGATCCGTGCTGCAAACATTGACCCAGAAATCCTTCTGGGCTACATTTCCAGCAATGAACAGTATTCCCTCAACTGGTAAATATTTTTAGTCTCCTTTCCACCCGTGGGTGAATAAAGCCTTTAGGCCGACATTCAAGGCCGCTGCACGGTCTACCTCCTCCGCCCTTTTCCAGGATAATGGAGCATCCCAAACCCTCCTCTGCGCTCTCCCATCGCTGCCCCTTTGTTCACACCGCCCTCCGCGCCCCCCCCACACACACACACACACTTCAGATGGTCCCTGCAGATACTTGGCTTCCTGTCAATCACTCTGGGGCTCAAGCTCCCAGGCCAGGGCCCATACCGACTGTTAGACTTCTCGGCCTTCTCTCAGCCTAGAGTCAGTCTTCAGACCTGGGCCAGGAAGCTCTCGGTCCCCTTCCAGACTGTTTCTCTCTGCCCCTTGTCTCCTCCTCACCTGCGGTCAGTGTCCAGCCACCGAGGACGCCCATGTGGCAGGTGCCTGCCTGTGCTGCCTACACTTCAGAAGATGTTACTGTCATGTCCAGCCCTTCCTTTTACAGATGAAGGAAATGAATTGCAGAAAGGGGATGTGATTTGTCCAGGACCACTTAGCTGCATAGCAAGAGCTGCATTTGAACCAGGCACTGGAACTCCACATGCTGCTCTGCCTTCATGCCCCTGCTCAGCAGGCCAGGTGGTAACCAGCCCATTTTACAGATTAAGAGGGAGACTTCAGGACTTCTCCAAAGTCACCATGCTCAGGGGCATGGGTCCAAGCTTCTTCTCCAAGTAAAAAGCACACTGCCCCTTTGGAGGGCTCAGAGTGGCCACAGGACCTCAGGAGGTAATGTAGAGGTCATGGCATCGAGCTGGCTGGGGAGGACAGGGCTTGCCTGCCCCATCACCAGGGCTGGGTCCTGAAGCCAGGTCTCCCCCACACTCTCACTGCCACCCCTGGATTCCAGCAGTCAGTCACAATGAGGGGAATGAGACTAAAGCCAGATCAGAAAGGCCACTAGAACCCAGGGCTTCAGATACCTGCTGCTCGAAGGAGGGCACTTCCTGGGTGGGCGGAGTGGGGCAGCTCTCTGAGTCTTTGAGAAGTGACACCCTATCGAAGTCTGGAGCCTCCTCAGGCCTTCCCTCTCTGCTTCAGAGAAAGGCCAAGACTCCATGACTCTCAGCCTAGAGAGCCCCCAGCCCTCCCCTGCTGTGGGGATGAAAAGGCCCTGGATTGCCAGGAGCTGGAGAGGCCAAGTGGGATGGCTGGACGAGGGGCCTTCAGAGGGCCCTGACCAATGCTGCTGGTCCACATGGGCCTCTTGCCTTGTCCATATCACAGGCAGCCACTGAGAGAGGCTGTCCCTGTCCCTGACATCTTAGGACAGAACAGAAGGAGAGCCATCAGCTATCACAGTGCTGGCCTTCCTTAGAAGAAGAAGGGGCTTGGTCTTTTCAAAGACACCTTTGTTTAGGGAGGTTGGGCTTGGGGGAGGGGGGTTCCCTCAGTGATCTTAGTTCAAAGCTCCTTTGAAATGTTTTTGGATTTTGCTGTGGATAAAAAGTTCCTTGGAAATGGGGCTTGAGAAGTTTGCACTTGAAAGTGTTTGGAGACCAGTCAAGAGCTTTGATTCCCCAGGTGTGATCACATCCTCTGCCTTCTTTGTCTCTGCTGTGTGCTGGGGGGGTTGGACCTCCGTGGGCAGGAAGCAAGATGCCCTCCTTACCAGCTCCCCTTCTCCCTGGCTCCTGTGGCTGGGGGAGCCACCATCATGTGCTGAGAAGGTTGGGCTATGGGGGGCTGAAGGACACTGGAGTCACTGCCACCCCAAGAAGCTCCGGGGGCAGAGCAGGCTGGCAGGAGCTGCCACCATCTTCATCTGTGGCAACCACTCGAGGGTGCTGAGGAGGGCTGGGGGCCAGAGCAAGGCGGGAGGCAAGATGCCGCACTAGCTTAAGGTTCAGACAATGCCAGTCCAGACAACTCAAGGGGGGCCAGAGATTTCACTGTGATTTGTGATAAAGATGTTCTCACTTCAGAAGGCCAGCTTCAATCAAGTCTTGGAGGGTTTGACAGCAGAGAGCAGCAGGCCAGAGAGGCCGAGAAAGAAGGAGCAGGCAGGGAATAAGGAGGAAAACCAGGAGTGAGGGGCATCCGGGGCCAAAGGAGATCCAGAGGGGCCAAGGCCAGTGACCAGGGAAAACAGGCTTGTGGGGTGAGCTGGTGGAAGATCACTGGAGGGAGGCCATAGGAATGGGAGGCCTCCCAGAGAGAGGGGAATACAAGCCAGACCACAGGAGTCTGAGAGATGCTGAATGGGAGCAGAGATGGGGACCCTTTCCATAATCAGTGGTGCAAGGTCTATCAGGGACCTTCATCCAGGAAGGGAACTAGAAAGACAGAAATAAAGATAGACAAGTGAAGAGAGAGGAGAAAGAGAAGAGAGGGAAAGGGAGAGAGATGGAGGGAGAGGGGAAAGGAGGGGAGAGAGAGGAGAGCGACAAAGGGAGAGAGGGGTGCAGGGGTAGGAAGTGAAGGCAGGAGGAAAGAGGAGGCTTCTAGGAGCAGCCTCACAGGAGGCGAGGTCTCTGAGCAGCGCAATCCTTGGAGCTCTGAGGGACTCTGTCCCCATAACAGCAGATAGGGGTCAGAGAGCTGGGCCTGTTCTTTCTTTCTGCCACTAAAGGCTCTTGGATTCCTGGACTTCTCTGGTGGAAGGTGGAGAAGAGGGAGGGGATGCTGGGCCAGCCTCAGGGCTCAGCCATCCTAAAGGATTCAAGATTCCCTCTGGGGACTCAACCCCAAGTCTGTGTTTGTGGGGACTGCCTCTGGCCCAACAGTGACAGAGGGAAGACTCAAATCAAGGGCTTTTCCTCTCATCCCCCCTCATCGTCTGAGGCTGCTGGCATCCTGAATAGAGGATGGAGCTCAGACCCTGGGAACGTGCTTCAGTTTCCTGCCCCACAAAGTGAGAGAAATAATGCAGTGAGAAGCTGTGTGTGGTGTGCTTTGCCAACCTGAAGGTGCCCTGTGGCCCTGTGCCCTGCCCTGCCCATTCCCAGCTCTGCCGGAGCCAGTGACCTTCTGGAGATAGGCACGCACACTGTCATGTCAAGGGGATCTGAAGAGATATTTAAAGCGACAAGATTGAAATTAAAGTTTAAACAAAAAATTACCTTCCTGCAAGTGGCCAGGAGCATGGAGACCAGCCCGGCTGTGAATCGGTGGAGAAAAGGAAGGCTCATGCCTTCAGCCCCTCAGAGCTGCGGGCCCTGGCGCTCCAAGTGTCCAATTTAACACATCATTGGTTCGTATTATTAGAAATTTTGCTGGGCCACGGAGCTCGCCAGCTCACCAGGAGTCTAAACAGGAAGTCTGAGGCCGGTTGCTGATGGTGGGGCCTTGGGGGTGAGCCTTCAGGGGCTAATCCCCTTCTCTCTGACCTGACAGGAAGAGCCTGTGCTGGGCTCCATGCTGAACCCCTCCTCAAGCCCACCAGGGACCATGTCTCTGGCTCTGGGCTCAGATCCACCCTGCCTCCCAGGAGAGGGGCACCCTCATTTACGGCAATCACTGAATCTCAGAGGTGGAGTGGACTGTGAATTTCTGGTTTCAGCCTTTGTATCTGGGTCAGCATCCTCAGCACCCCCTGTGAAGCCTTCCAGGGACATTGCCCTTATACCCTTGGATGGCTCTGGGTGGTGGGAGGGTCCTGGCCTGAGAGGCCCTAGGGTCAAGCAATGTAAGGCTTCATGCTGTCTTTGCAAGAATGGATTTCCTTGGTCTCAATGATCCCAGCCACTGTATCCCACCCCCAGGGACCTGGTGCAAGCTGGAAGGGTACCCACAGTGCAGCCAACACTTATGCAGGCCCTTGAAGGAGGGGATTCCTCAGACTATGCCCACTCAGCTTGGGAGAGGCATCTCTTTTCCTGTGCCTGGGCTTCATTGGCCAGCACTGGTCTTCCTCCAAAGCAGGTTGTGAGCAACTGTGGGGCGTGTGCGGGTGTGTGTCTGGGCCCAGCAGGGGGCTAACCCCTCATTCTGTCCTCCTCAGGACAGGGTCTCAGACTAAAAATAAATGAAGGCTCTGGAGGGTTTGTTGTTTTTCAGAAACCAAAGGAGTTGGGGGGCAGCCAATGTGACCCTTGGAGAGTCCCCAGAGATCTGAAAGACAACCCTGCATTAATGAGGCATACATTAGCATCTCATTGCCCAGGAGCCCAGGAGCGGCTATGAGCTCAGTGCCCTGCCAGCCTCCCCTGGTGAGGGGCTGACCGGGCTTTTGATGGGCCACCCACCAAGCACTGATCACCCAGCCACACAAGCCTTTGCTCCTAGGCCAAAAACCGTGCCCAGTCTGGCCCAGTAGGAGTGAGAGTGAGACATGGGGAAGGCCCCTCACCCTCACGGTCAGGGGAGCCAGTCATGCTGGCAGTGCCAGCTGAGGAATGGGCACACTGATGGGCATTCCTACTCAGCTATTCTGGGCAGCCATGCTGAATCATAGGGAGGCCAGCCATGGGCGTCCCCCATATCCCAATCAGTGGAGAAGGTGGGCAGCAAGATTCATTAGTCTCAGAAATAACTCAGCACAGTTCCTTTCCTTTTTGCAAGAAAAGCAGTCACGGGCGTTGTGGACAGAAGCAGGCTAGTTTTCCTGTCGAGTCTATGTGATTCCTTGTAATATTCATGAGAACCATGGCAAGGATTGGCTGGTCTCTGTGTCCAGCTCGTCTTGAGCCATGTTCGAGGCTCCCAAACCAAGAAGCTAAGGATGCAACAACAAAGTGGTTTGGGGAGTGTGTCCCCTTCTCTCAGGACTCAGGATTCCTGAGCTCCGAGATGAAGCCAGAAGGTCCCTCCAAATGCTTGCTCGTCATCTTTGGGCTGAGCAGACCCCAAGGGTGGAGCAGAGTCGTCTTCTCCTCCCTTCCTGTGAAGGGTGTTCCTATTGACAGAGGGAGCCAGTGATGCACAAAAATGAGTCTTTTACTGATGTATGGTGACCCGACCCGACCTGGTGCAAGGAAGATCACAGGATGGGAGGGGGAAGAGTAAACATCCATGAGCATCAAGAAACTCATTGATGGGGGCGGTTAGGTGGTGCAGTGAATAGAGCACCAGCCCTGGAGTCAGGAGTACCTGAGTTCAAATCCGGCCTCAGACACTTAACACGAAAAACTAGCCGTGTGACCTTGGGCAAGTCGCTTAACCCCAACCTGCCCTCCGAAAAGCAAAAAAAAAAAAAAAAAAAAAAAACTCATTGATAAATCTTCCCCAAGCTGAATGTTTGCAGACGTGAAAGAAGGAAAAACAGAGAGAGAGAGAGAGGGAAAATGACAGACAATGGTGGGAGGTGGCAGAGGAGGGAGGCTGCCCACTGGCTTTGTGTCTTATTTCTTCATTCACCTTTCTCTGCTTTGCCAGAAGCTCATCTTTTTGGGTTTTTCTGGAGTGGTTTTGTCATCCTCTGTGGCCAGTCACTAAAGGGGGCAGTGGCGCCGCCTGTGATCCCTCAAAGGTGTGGGGTCTGGCCGTCCCAACCTTAACACTTCTCAACTGGACTTGGACTGGGGAAGACAAGGCCCGTGAAGCTGGCCGTGCCTCACGGGGTCTCCGTTTCCTCACCTGCAAAATGGGAAGCCTTGCTTTGCAGAGCAGCTGTAAGAATCAGATGTGGTGACGTGGGCAGTTTTGTGGCTTCTAAGCACTTTATGGATGTCAGGCATTGTCCTCAGTGTGAGCACTGAGACACAGCCTTCTCTGGGGGGGGGTCTCCAATTCTGGGTGATGTGGTTTCAAGCCCCATCTCTGATACAGACCGCCTGGGTGCCTGTGGTCAAGGCATCCCTCAAACTGTACTTGAGACCGCCGGTCTACCTTAGGAGCCAGCTTTCCTCCCTGGAAGTTTCCCGTCCAGAGGGAGTCCCACGTCCGGGCCCAGGAATCATGGCAGCCTAGTTCATGACCATGTGGTTGGAATCACGGCGTATCACTGTGCTTCCCTCTGAGTGGGAGAGGTATCACAGGCGGGCTGGCATGCTTTCCTCTGAGGACCAGCCAAGTCTGAAAGATAGGCCCAACCTCCTGGAATGCACAAGGGCCAGGGTCTTCCTGAGCACTGGTTGGAAGCCCCTTCAATGATGAAGAAACCCAGCCCCTGGCAGCATTCCCAGAAGGACCCTCTGGCTGCTGCCCTTCTGGCTGGTGTGTTCCCCCCAGCGGGGGGATTAGGGCTGGGACCAGGAGACCCAGGTCTGAATCACTGGGCAGCCTCTCTGGGTCTCTGCTCCCTCCTCCATAAAAGGGGAGGTTGGGTTGGGTGGCCTCAGCCCCTTCACAGGACTGAGCTCTGCCCAAAAGCCTCGCCTTGTACAAAGCGCCATGAGAGGAGGGTCTTGGTGGGGCCATTTGGGTTTGCTGGAGGGGCTTCCCCATTTCCTTCTCCAGCTCGTCTTACAGATGAGGACACAGAGTGAAGTGGGGAAGGGTTCATTGTGCCCAGAGCTTTGCTAAAACCTAGATGAGCTGAGACCGCAGCATTCCTCTCCCCTGCTAGAGCAGTGGTCTGTACAAAAAGGAGACAGGCTGGTCTGGCACACTCTTGTCTGCACGATGCCAGGCCAACCTAGGGAGCTCTCCCCTGCCCAGCTCTCCAGCCTCCTGGTTCCCAGGCCCATGTATATTGACCCTCTTTGACAGGGGGTCCCTTGGCTCCCTCCATGACTACACATGCTTTTGCTTAGGGGTGGACTGTCAGCTCAATGGCCATTCTTGTCTTGCTGGGCTGATGGATGGTGCTGCTAGGAATGTCTATGGTGCCATTGGGCTGGTCTTTCTCTGAGGGGGGATCCCAGGTGGGCTCACAGGGCAGGAGAGAAGAAGTGTCCAGCCAGTGAGAGTCAACTGCAGGGGGTGAGGGTGTGTGTCTGTGTGTGGATGTATGAGTGTGTATGTGTGTGCATGTGAGTGTGAGTGGGTGTGTGTGTGAAGGGCCTGTTCTGACCTGCTGGCTGAGGTGGAAGCTGTGCAAGCTCCAGGGGGCATGTCCCTTTTCTTCCCCTACAGATCCCTGGCCTCTCCAAGGTAGAGACTCCATCACAAGGCTTGGCGACCAGCGTCAGGTGGGGGCAGACGCCCATTAACCAGTCCACGCCCTGGGACACAGATGAGCCTCCGCCCAAACAGATTCGGGAAAGTGAGAACCCAGGTATACAGGGGCAGTAGCAGCCTGTGCTGGGTCCCCCCTGATGGGGCCAAAGGGGGTCTCCTCTCCCTTCCGCCTCCCTCTTCTCCTCCTTCCCACCCACACTCCCTCAGCTATATCTCTCTGGCCTTCAGAGCTCACTCACACGGCCCCCTTCCTCCTCTTCTTTCCTTCCGACGGTTCTGCCCAAAGACCAGGCCAGCCTCGGCACCGGCACTGAGCCTCCTACCGGCAGCCTGGCTGTGTCCTGGTGTCACAGAGGCCAGGGACACAAGAAGGCACCTCCTAAGTGTGGGCGGCCACTGTTTTATGGGGCAGGTGTCCTGGCTTATCACTGCTGACTCCACATCCCCCATCCTGACACCTGGTTCCATCTATCTCCCTTAAGTTCAAAGCACAGAATCATAGACCCTCAGGGTGGGAAGGAGTCCAACAGCCTCCAGACCCGGGCAGCTCCACCACCCAAGTGGGCCTCCAGACTACTTGCAGGAATGAGGAGCTCTCACTGCCTGTCAGTGCGTCCCATTCCACCCTTGCATGACTCACTGTTAGAGAGGGGGCAAATCCCTAGCTCAGTGTTCGAGGCCCCTCTGTCCTCAGGGAGCTTACACTCCGGACATACCCAGGTAAGTCCAGCATAAGACATGTGTGCTGGGGCCAAAAGCTGAGGGCCACCAAAGCTCACAGCCCTAGAAAAGAGCTGGAGCCAGGGGAGCCTGGGGAGAAGGGCATCCCGAGCTGGCCCTGGAACACAGACCAAGTTTTTGGCAGCGGGGAAGGGTAAGGGAGCATTCTGGGGGATGGGGAGGAGCCCCCTCCTCTCTGGGAGCTGCCTTCCACACGTGGCCTTCGAGGATTACCAAGTGCTCTGTGTCAGACAGAACAAGCCACGGGCACAGGTGCCCTCGGCAGCTGGGGCGGGGGCATCCTTCTGTTGTGGGGGAGGTTGGAAGCCAGATCTGGAGCAGATCTGGAGTGAGGGGGAGTTGAGGCCACAGAGGCAGGAGGCAGCTGATGGGGAGGGGCCAGCATGAGAGATGCAATGGCAGAAAAGCCCCCCAGGGCCCAGCAGCCCACGGCCCACTCCTTCAGGGGAGCAGAAGCTGCTACTGGGGACCCCAAGAAGACCCACATCACCGCATCGCTTCTTTCCAGGCCTCTGCTGAGCCCAAGCCCTTCCTGCTACTCTGCCATCTCCTCTGGGCCCAGTGGACCTGAGACTAGTCTCACAGGCATCCTCCTCCCTCCCTTATAAGGAGGGAAACTGAGTCCTGAATGGGGGTCATAGAGCCAGGACATGGCCCAGCTGAGCTTCCACCCCAACTCTGGCCTCAGGCCAGTGAGCTGTCTGCCGCACTGCCCTGTCTCTAGGGTCCTGGCAGAGAGGGCCTTCTTTGGGTCTTGGCATGAAGAGATCACCACCATCTGGCTGGAGCCCACCGGGCTTAGAGCAGGAAGGGCCCATGGAAAACAGGCCAGCCAGAGGAAGGTGCCCAGGCTCTGCCCATGTCTGGGGAAAGTTCCCCCTTAGCTGCCTCCTCCAGTCCACTCAGACGGGCTCTCCCATCTCCCATTCCTTTGCTACAACAATCCTGCAGAGCCCCCCTCCTTCCTGGCTTGGGCCTTCTGCCTCCAAAGGCCCCTCCAAAGCACAGGCTAGGCCCCCCATCCCAGGCCTACCCAGTGCCATCTTCCTCTGAGGTACAGATTGAGTGTACACCCCACCATGAAGTCTCCCTTCACCAGATGGCCCAGGGCTGGGGGGGCACTCCCTCTACCATCTTGGGGGGCATGCAGGAGCCTCCTGAGCACAGGAAGTGTGGATCTTCTCCCCTCAGCCTGATGGTGCTGAGCCTGGGAACCTCTGCCCTCCGAAGAAAGGGCATCTTGTAGGTCTTTGTCCAAAGGAGTGTTCAGCTAATGCTTGCCCCCGTCTCTGTTGCAGGGACCACGCCTTGGGTGACCGCAGTGACTGCAGGGAGCCAGCCGGCCCTCCTCACCCATACCTACGGGATGACCCAGCCTCCCACCTTCAGTCCAGCCGTGAGCGTCCCAGCCCCCGTCATTGGGGTGACCCCGTCATTGCCGCTGATGCCCGCTCACTACCAGCTCCAGCCACAGCCTCCACAGCCCCTGAGCAGCCTGGTGGTCACCTTGCCCAGTCAGAGCCTGTACAGCGGCAGCCAGCCCCTGAGCCTAACCTCAATGCCTGGTGTGGGACCGGTAGCCCGCTCAGGCCCCACGGCTGTAGGCAACGGGCACATGGCATGCCCGGTCCTGCCACCACCGCCACCACCCTCTGTGCCTGTGGCTGCTCTGCCCAGCAGCATCCCCACCACCAATGGGCCGGCAGGGCCCACAGCCCCTCCCACAGACTCTGCCCAGGGCCAGAACGTCCAGATGCTTCGGACAATTGGCATGGGGAAGTACGAGTTCACAGACCCGTGGCACCCCAAAGGTAGGTCTCACAGCCCTCCCTGCCGAGGCGGGGCCAGGGAAAAGCCAGGCCAACCTTTCCCATGAGGCCTCTGGCCATCTAGCCATCTCTCAGGGGCCTCAGCTGGGCTGGAGTAAGGGAAGGAGGCAGCTGTTGGGGATGAAGATCTGGGGTTGGAGACCAGCAGAGGAGCCAAAGACATGGGGGGCAAAGGATTAAGGGAGGGGCAGCAGGAAGGAGATGAGAGGAGCCTGGAGGAAGAGTGGAACATACAGGCAGGGAGGGGGGACAACAAGGGAGAGGTCAAGGCTGACCCCCCCAAGAGGAGAGCTGCCCTTTCCTTAGAAAGCTTACAGTGCCTTCGGGTGCTCCCCTCATTGTTGGCCCAAGAAAAGCCTTAGGATGGCCACCCTTCAGGGAACTGGACTAGCACCCTCTGACATCCCTTCAGCCTACCCAGGATGGCCAGATTACAGACTAAGGCCTCAGGCGGACTGCAGGAGGGCTGGGCAGACCTCAGGCCACAGACAGAGTTCTCTGCTGGGCTAGTAAGCTGGTTCTGCCCTGTGGGCCTCTGCCCTACCTCCCAGAGCGGCTTGCCCAGGGCCAGTAAAACCCCGTGAGAGATGCTGCATTTTGGCAGTGCCAAAAGGGAGCTGATGGTGGGGCTGAGAGCCCTCTTTGGTTGGTTGGTCCTCAGCTCCCTTATTCTTGGGTTTTTAAACTGCTGGAAGGTATTCTGTTGGAATCGGGTGGTAAGTTAGGGCTTTTCCTGATAGTCCATCCCAGGGAGGGGCAGGGGCGCTGTCCTGGCCCTTCAGAAGGGGGTGAGCTGCCCTTTGCCCTGGGTGCCCAGGGGCTCCCTGCTGGGTGTCACGGCCTCAGGCAGACCCAGGCCTTCTGTCTGTAACCTCACAGACACTGAGCTCTAACCACCAGGTAGTCCCACCCCGATACCTGGCCTGTATCCTGCAAGGCTTCCAAAACAGCTGGGCAACCCAGGCTGGAATGAGACGGCCTGGGCCACCAGATCCTCTTCCTGTCTCGGCAGGGCAATCAGTGCAGACCTCAACATTTCTCCTACCCCTCTAGAACTGACCCCAAAGCCCCAGAGGGGGACAAATAGTAAAGTGAGCCTGTGGCCAGGAGGGGTCCAGGGAGCAGGTAGAAGGACAGGGGTCAGGGGAGTACAGGTGTCAGAAACAGGCCGGGGGCTTTTATGAGAGGCCAGCCAGCTACATTCCACTTGTGGGCTTCCTGGGCAGGCTCAGCTCTGGGCCCAGCCTGAGTGCAGGAGCTGTGGGCAGTCATTCCTAGGCCTCAGGAGCTTCGTGTGTGCCGCCCTTCACGGCTCCTGTCAAACAACTGGGCGATTTCTCCATATCAGTGGGCTGTGGGATGGCTCTGGTGCTGCCTCTGGGGTTTGTCCGACAGCTCCATGCTTGGGTGTGAAGGGCATATGGCCATCCCGTGCATTCCCCCAACAAAACTTCCCCCACTCTGCTGTTTGGACGTTGAAGTAGAGGCCAGGAGAGCCAGAGTGCAGATGGGCCCTCTCACCTCCCGCCTGGCACCCAGGCAGAGCCCCCACCCACCCCGTGGGCAGGGCCTCATGGTTACCTTTACCTGGCATGCCCTATTCTGCCCGCCACACTGTGTTCAGTGACTGGCCAATGGGCCTGGAGTCTTAATTGGCTACTTAAATTTTAAAATTAATCAATTGAAAACGAAAGGTAGCTGGGTGTACTCTGGGATTTGCAGTTGGTCAGTGCCGGCCTCGCGCCTGGCCTGGGCAGAGGCAGCTCCTGGCTGTCTGCCTTAACAAGCACTGAGCAGAATACTGATTTCTTCATTTTGTTAGAAAACTAAGAATCTGACTCTTCCTTCTTCTGAGGATGCCAGAGCGGGGGAATCTGGTATTTTCCAAATTGCAGGTGGGAAGTTAATGACGCCTGGCTTCCCCAGGGCAGAGCAGGGGCATCTGTGGCAGGCACTTCAGCCTTGCAGCTCTCATTGACCCCTTCTACCACTGAGGACATTGAGGCAGACAGAGGCCAAGGGAGCTGACCAGGGTCACCCGACGAGTCAACATCTAAGACAGGACTTGAATCTACTCTTCGGGACTCCAGGTCTGGTGCTCTGGGCACTATGGTGCCTCCTAGATGAGCCCCCAATAGTCCAATGCCCATGTTTTACAGACAGTGCTCTTTAGAGGGCATTACAAGTCTATAGGCAGGATTCGAACCCAGGTCCTCTGACTCTGATACAGCATTCTCTCTGAGCATTAGGAGTCACGGTTCAAACACTCTGCTCTTTTCTGGAGAGCTGCCGGGGACCAAAGAGGCCGCCTGAGCCAATGGCCCCTCTTGGGGGCAGGCCCATTGAGGCATGGTCCCCAGCCTGGGCACCCCCTGGGCCCTCTGTCCTCAGGGGTCTGACTCTAACAATGGGGGGAGCATTAGGACTCTCCCCCAAACCCCCCAAAACCGTTCCAAATTCAGTGCCATTCCACAAGCTCTACTCAAGTGTCTCCCCATAACCCCCGCAAGCATCTATCAGCATTTCCAAGTTCACAAAATGCTTTACATGAATTGTCTCTGGGCTGAGTGCTGGGGAAGAAGAGACTGGCAGGAAACAGGCCCTGCCCCCTATTGGGGGAACACAGGGTGACTTAGCAAAGTCCGGGTATAAGGTCACTGGAGGAAGGGAAGGCGCCAGCCAGCCAGAGCATCAGGAAAGCCCTCCTGTGGAAGGCAGAGGCAGGGCTGAGGGGGTACAGCTTGGGCAAAAGTATGGGGGTGGGAAACGGCATCTTGAATAGGCCGTCTTAGCAGGAAATCTCAGAAACAGCAGGAAAACAAAGATGCTTTTTGAGAAGGGCAGTGACCTGGTGAAAGGCATTTTGAGAAAAGGATTTTGGCAGCTGGTGGAGGGAGGGGCTAGAGGCAGAGAAGTCGATTCGTCTGGGGGAGAAGGGGTGAGGGCTTGCTATAGGCCCCAGCTGTGTGAATGGAGAAGAGGGGAGGAGGAGGGGAAGTCCAGGCGCCGCTCCTGACCCCAGAGGGGTACATCTGGGGCTCTTTCCAAGGCCCCACCTCCAAGCACAGACCCAGGTTTGAGTGATTTGAAACTGGGTTCAGTGGGTTCCCCTCCTCAGCACTCTAACCCAGTGAATGGGAACAGTGCCAAGCCTCTTGATATTGCCAGGGGAGGGAAAAACCATCGCCTCAGATGCAAGCCCCCCGCCCAGCCCATCACCCACCACCCATGAAGAATGAGCTGGGAGATGCTCATTCCTCTGCTTAACAGCTGGTTGGATGGGGGCTCGGGCCATAGGACCAACTCAACACAATCCTCAGAAGGGGGCTCAGCCTTCCATCAGCTCCCTGACATCCCACTCTACTCCCAGCCAAGCCCTTACGTGGCTGCTTTCTCTGGCCTGAGGGTGGCCCAATGGAGTAGAGCCCGTAAGCCCCCTCCCACAGACCCCAGGGGCTTACTCACCCCTTCTAGCTTTCAGCGCTAAGCCAAGACAGGTCCAGATGATTTCTCCAACTTCCACCTGTCCCAGCAACCCAGGAGACAGGCTTTTCTGGCGTGTTGTGGTGGCACATTCTAGAGACATCTGAAGATATGTTTGGGCATCTCTGGTACTTCCTCACAGTTTCAGGAAGCCTCCTGGGAAGTCAGGGTAGGCTATCATGTGCAGGCAGGCATCTCACAGCGTAGCAGGAGCAGGCGTGACCAGGACCTTGGCTCTGGCCATCCCACTGAGGTCTCCCTAGATGGCAGCCCTGGCCTGCTTTCCCTCCCTCTCTTTTCCTCCCTTCCCTTCCTCCCTCCCTCCTTCCTTCCTTCTCTCCCTCTCTTTTTTCCCTCCTCCCTTCTTCCCTTCCTTCCCTTCCTTCTCTCCCTCTTTCTCTTCCTTCCTTCCTTCTCTTCCTCTCTCTTTTCCTTCCTTCCTCCCTTCCCAAGCCCCACCCTAAGCTCCCTCCCCCATCTGCATCCTACACTCCTGTTCACTTGCCACTGACTTCTGATGGAGGAAGTTGTCCGCCTGAATCATCTACAAAGTCCTCCCTACCATGTGCCAGGCCTTTCACTCCTCCCTAGTGCTGCACCTCCCACAGCGTCTGCTCCAGGTCTGCCTCCTACACTGCCCCCTCCTCATTCTCTCCCCTCACCTCCTCCTGCACCAAGGAAATAGGGGCTGTCTGTCACACACTCTTCTCTTCTCCCAAGGGTCCCACCTCCCTTATCAGACCCAAATACATCCCCTATTCTCCTTTCCTCCATCCAAGACCAAGTCCAGCAGGGCACAGCCTGCAGTGTCTTCCCCCCACTCAGTCTTGAGTTTCTCCCCAGTAAGAGCTGCTTCCTGGCTGCCTACAAACACAAGTGTCTCCCCATCCTCAACAACCTTCACTGGACCCACCATCTCCTCAAGCCAGCATCATATGTCTCTTCCCCTTTTCATGGACCAACAAGCCAGGACCCCTTTGCCTCTGTTTCCTCCTCCCTTCGAAGCCCCCTGCAATTTGCATCCAGCTAAACCCAGCTGGTCTGACTCCTCCCCATTGTCACTAATGAGCTTTTAATCGCCAAATCTGACTTCCTGGTTTCAGTCCTCAGGCTTCTTTACTGCACCATTATCCCTTCTTTATCACCTCTCTCTTCTGATTTCCCTGGCTTCCTTCAAAATGCAATTCAAATTTCCCCTTTCCCCACCCCACCCACACCTCCCAGTGCTTTCCTTCTGACATGGCCTTCCACATGGGAAGAAGGCTGGAGGGGTACGAAGGGGTCAGGCTGGGAAGGGCTTTCAATGCCACACCAGATTTTGGGTTGAATCTTGGCAGCAACAGGTAGCCACAAGAGCTGATTGCCCAGGGAGTGACCTGGTCAGAACTGGGCATGAAGGAAGTTCACTGGTACAGCTGAGTGGAGGAAGGGCCCAAGAGGAGAGCTATGGTCTTCCTTCCACTGTGGTGGTATTAGACCTAAGCACAACCCTCAAGGAGAGGCTGACCAGGGCAGAGGCGACCCTCTACCTGTTCTTAGATACCCCTCCACCTCTTGAAATGCACAGCTAAGCTTGGGAGATACTGAGACAAAATCTTAGCTCTGGAGAAGTTCATATTCTAATGAATGAGACAGAATGCCAAAAAAAATCTGTCTGTCTACACCTAGGAGGGATATAGATTTAAAAAAACAGATGAAAGGAAGTCCTGCAGGAAGCTGCTGGGGGAGGGACCAGGAGAAGCATCCTACAGAAAGTCGTTCGTGTGCTGAAGCCTTCATGAAACCAGGGCTTCCAAGAGCAGGAGGTGAGAAGGAACAGCATGGATGACAGGGATGGAGAAAGAAGAGGGAACATTGTGGCAGGCACAGGAGGTGTCAAATCAATGCTTGTTGGGTAAAAATACCCCCACTTCTTCCTATTCCCCACCATCTGAGACTGACATATTAGCCCCAGAACATTGGGGCTCGACCAACACTGATGATGAGCATACCCAGGAAGATCTGTTCCTTTTTTCCTCTATTTGCTGCCCTCCCAGTTTCACCAATAGCTGCTCTCAGCATGATTTGCACTAGTTAGATCAAAGAGCACTTCCTTCGCAGGCTTGTTTTCCCTTTGTTCACTTGTCACTGTTTTCTGAAATAGTTTTACTAGAAATGTTCTACTGTCTTTCCCCATTCTGTGTAAAGTCATTCACACACAAAACTGGTGTTTCCATCAGATTCCCTGTCTTTCTGCTTGGCTCCAAGGTCAAGTGATGGCTGTTTTCCACTCTCTGGCCTCTTCATCATGACAAATGCTCTCTCTAGGAAGTGGTGGCGATCAGAGTCAAAGTCTCTTCCTTTACCCATTTCCTTTCTGGGGACCATAAAAGCCTGTTTGAATTGGCTGGGTTGGAGTCATTTGTAGCTTCTCATAATGTCTTCTTCTTCTCCTCATCTTTATCCTTTGTTTCCAGTTTGTCTTGGTTTTGAAGAGGTATAGTGAGGGAATGGATTTCTATGAAATCCTTTGAGGGTTCTTAGTCTGAAAGAATTACCAGGCACAAGCAATCTTGGCAAGTTTGTAAAAGTTTATTACGCTTTTCAGTGGTCAGGGGGGTGTCAGAAAACAGCCTGTAACCTGCAGGAATTAGGGGTACTGATTATATAGTAATAAAACCATAAATCTGATAGCCATTATGCTAACTAGGTGAGTAAAGGTGGAGTTAAGGAGGAGTTTGGGAGGAGTTTAGGAGTGGTCAGTGCTTAAAGGGACATGCACCTTTTATATCAACTATGCAGGCATATTGCCCATAATTTACTGGGAGAAAGCCCGAGGGGGGGCTATCAGGAGGTGTGGTTTTTGCCTTGAAATATCACTAAGTCAGCTAGCGGTCAATTCTGACTGAGAGGTGCCCAGTCTGTTAGCCATCAAAGTCCCGTTTGACAAGATGGACGTTAGGAAGCTGGGCTAACTGGGGATTCAGTATGTGTCTGATTGTGAGGAGTTACCTTACTGATCGTGCATTGAAAGATTCATAGTTTGCATCTGGCCACTAGAACAAAGGGTATACATTTCTCTAACTAAAGATTTGTTTATAGAATGCTTTTGAAGGATTCATAGGTGTGGCCTGTTATTATACCAGGCAAAGATAGTTGTAGCTGGCAGAGTTAATGGTTTCAAGGAAAACGCTTTTAGGCTGGGGGGAGGGGAGAGGCAGAGTTAACTCTTTATGGCTGGGGTAAGTGTGACTTTAACAACTTAATTGCACAGGCTTGTTACAAACTGATGTTACATACATAGGTACCCAACACAAGGGAGAGTTTTACAGACTGAAGTTACAACAATGTTGCAAACAAAGTTACAAAGGCAGCCCAGCACCCCATCAGTTTCGCTCTTCCCTCTAATTCAGTGATGACTGGGTTGCACAGAGAATTAAATGAATGGCCAGTTCATAGATCTCTGCTAAGTCGGAGTCGGTTTCACGGTTTGTAATGGTGACATTTCTAGACCCTTCTCTCTCCTCCTGTTTCTGAGCCACCTTCTGAGCCGCCCTGGCCTGAGCAAGTGGCTTATAGGCACCTATTTTTGCATTGAATGCCCTGACAGGTCATTTCCATGCAGCCTGCTTTCTCAGGAACCTGAAAGGGTCAGGAAAATGTCTTCACCGTGGTTTTATTGCCTTCGACCACAGGCAGAACCAACCTGGCCAACTCCTTGAAGAGCTGGCAAGATGCCCTCCTTTGAGCTGTTGCCTTTTTGGGCTTCTGGTCTCATTTTTAGTGAGAAGGCCAATCCAACAATGGCTCTGCCCCACAGAGAGACAGAGATCTCACTATTAAAGAACTGCAAGGTAAAGGAGGTAAATCCTAGCCCCCTTCCCCTCTCTTCTGCCATAAGGGAAAGGGGCTACAGGAGTCCCAGATCTATTTTGTGTTTTCCTTGGTCAGAGGTGGCTGCCCAGCTCTTCAGAAAGCAGACAGAGAGCCTGAGAACAGTATAGGTCATTAGTCATCTCTGGATGCAGCCACAGAGTGGCTGGAGTCAGTGGGCCTGGATTCAGATCCTGCCCCTGATGCTTGCTCCCTCTGTGACCTTCCCCTCATTGGGCCTCAGCTTCCCCATCTATAAAATGAAGGGGCTAGCCTCGATGGCCTGTGAGCTTGGTGCCCACATGTGAGGGCCTGAGCTGCTCATTATGAGGGAGACAGAAGAGAAAGCTCATGTTGTGCTAGAGGAAAGGAGACACACATTCACATCACTGTGACACCACCACTGTGGGAGAGGCATCGCGTGGGAGAGCATCACTCCTGGCCCTAAGCAGCAGGGCGGGCTTCAAGGAGGAGGCAGTCCTGGAGCAGATCCTTGAAGGATGAGTTGGGTTCTGCTAGGTAGAGGAGCTTTGAGCAGAGAAGGAGGAAAGACAAACAAGGCCAGTATCATGACACATGGGATAATGGGCACAGGGAGGCTACCACAGGGTGGCAGGTGGGGAGCCAGCCAGCTGGGCTGCTGGATTCTCAGGTAAAAGCACGCAGGAGGTTGTCTGTCCCAGCACTCCCATTGTACAGAATGAATGTCTGGCTGAGGAGCTGGTATCCTCCCCATCCTAGCAGGGGCTTCTGGGGCCGCTCTGTGGTGCAGCGGGTGGAGCACCAGCCTGCAGTGAGGAGGATCTGAATCCCAATCCAGCTGCAGACACTTACTAGCTGCGTGACCCTAAGCAAGTCACTTAATCCCATACACTCCCAATGGATTCTGAGTGAGGGAATGAGATGAGACTTGTGCTTAGATGTGCATCTTGGCAGCTTGTGGAGGATGAAGACAGAGGGAGCCGTTGGAGAGGCAAGTTAGGAGGTGTCTACAAAATCCAGGTGAGAGATGTTGAGGGCCATCTGTACTGTTGTTATCTGTCCATCCCTCTCAGAGAGGACTGTGACATCAGGAAGGTGATGAATTGGATTTAAGTGAGGGAGGGCTATGCAAAGTCACTGGCCTCACTTTCTTCTCCAGAGCCTCTGGGTCCAGTGGTGAGATATAGATCAGGACTACGGGAGATGGCCCAAGACAGGGTGGGGGACCTTGAGGTTGTAACTTGTAGCTAAGGTGCTCACTTTGCCCGCCCATTCCGTGATTAAGGCTGTGTAAGAACCTAGGCAAAGAATAGCCTCTTTTATGTAGTCAGAAAAAAAACTGATGGGAGGGGAGGGTCCTCGGAAACAGCTGACATTTACATTCACTCTGGGCTCCAACAATGACCAGGTGGGGCTTGGGCTGGGACCAACTGCTGGCCCATCAATGAGTGATTTGGGTTGAAGGCACAGTCCTTAAGAAAGAAGTCTAGCACATACACCCCAAGATGTCTTGTGAGGTTTCAGCAATCAAAATTTACACTCCTTTGGGCAGACCACGCACAGGTAAGGGGGAGCACACCTCGTGTGGACTGGGGAGACCAGAGGAGAGGAGAGATTGTGGTTTGTCCTTCCCTCTCAGAGGGCCATGACTTCAGGAAGGTGATACCACACTAGGAAGACAGAGACGGTCACATTCAAACCCTGATTCCATGAGTTTTGATTGGACTTGGTTACTAGGTGTGTGTGAAATAAAACTAGGCTGTGGATGCAAGTCCTGCCACATCTTGGTCTCTGGACATTTGCTACAATACAAGCTTCAAAGACTAAACCTGCCCTGGGGCAGCCTGGCCTCCCTCCCACCATCCTCCTAGGCAAGGCCACTCCCACTCATTTGAAGGAAAGCCTCCAAGATGGTTGCCTTACCCTCCAGGGGAGGGGGGGTCACCAGGACCAGAGACCTGCAAGCTAATATTTGCTTTTCTGTGCTGTGGATGCCAGGCAAAGGTAGGTACTGCTGCTGGCCTGCTCCTCTCCTCCTTCACTTCCTCATTCCTACTCCTCCACTGCAGTTTTTGGGGCTCATTCAGACTACAGGAGCAAGGATACCTTTGAGCTAAAAACCAAAAAGGACCCAAGTTCACACCCCAGGTACCCTTCAGAAATGGGACAAGATGCAGGAGTGCACTACCCCAGAACATGCCACAAAGCCAGGGATGCCAGTGCTGGCGGCTCTGGTGGGTTTGGCTATAGGGGAAAGGTCATCTCCAGCTGCTGCCAGATGCCCCTGCCATGCTCGCCCATGAGCCATGTTGGTTTCGCACCAACCCCAGTCCCCATCGCATCCTCACACCATGTTTGAACAGGTACCCAGCCCATTGCAACCATGCCCATCTGGTGGGGAAAATGCTGCCACACTGGGTGGGGGTGGTTGTGGGCTTTACTATCCATGAAAATGAACACCTCTGTGCTCCTGATGATTTTGTATCTTCTCAAATTCAAGTGGTTTGCTGTTATTCTGCTTTTTAAAAGTGATGGTTCTGGGGGGTCTCTCACCTCCCCGGCTCCTCCTGTTGCTGCTTGTCCGACACCTTCTGTGTGTGACTCCTTTTGGCCGTCAGTGTCGAGTCAGTCTTGCCAAGAAACAGTGTCCAGTATTTCTGATTTCTCGACTTCTTGACACCCCCCCCAAAAGTAAGAAGCAACCCCCCCCATGCAGCCGCCGACCCCTTACCTTAATGGGACCTGGCCTGTCTGTCTTCTCTGTTCTGCAGAAATGTTGAAGGAGTTGAACCAGCAGCGGAAAACGAAAGAGTTCACAGACCTGAAAATTATTGTTGACGGCAAAGTGTTTGAAGTCCACCAAAATGTGGTAGCTTCCTGCAGCTTGTATCTCAAGGACCTGATCAAAAGGTTTGCTCCCCTCCAGCCGCGATCTGGTCTGCTCCTCTGTAGGACGCATTGTGTGGCTTTTCTCCCCCCCCTCTCTTGCAGGTCCCGAAGAGTGACTCTCCTCTCCCAGAGCCAGCAGCCACGCTGTCCGCCTCCTCAGCGGGGGCCCTACCCTGCCTCCAATCCATCCCTTCCCAACATCTCCCATCACTCACTCAGATTCAGATTCACACTGTGACAGGCAGTTGTTGCCACTTTGCCTAATTCAGCTGAAGGCAAACACTTCACTCCCCAAAGCAGCCCAAGTCTCAAAGGGCCAGACACCAGAATAGAAGGGGCACTATCTTCACTCCCAAGGGACCACTTCATACTCACCCACACTTCCTCCCACCTCCCTTTGCACTGGCCCTCAGGGCACTGCTCATCCCATGAGCACTTTGGGCCAGGTCCCAAGGGGTGGGACGGCTTTGTCTCTAGGCTCAGCCTGGGCGTCAGAGGATCTACACCAAGGTCTCACCACCACCACCCACCCCATAGAACATCAGGACACAGACCTGCGTCCCGCCCCCACCCCAAGCATCAGTCATCCTCACTCGATGCCACCTGCTCTTCCTCTGCCTCCCACCCCACCTTCTGATAGTTCTAGCAGACTGACCCTCTTGTGCGCATGCAAGCAGTTTTAATCCATCTCAATTGACTTCTCGATCCCTGCCCTTCCTGTCCTGGAAGAGGATTGTAGGCAGCCACTATTTGGGGCCCTCCTGGAGAGTGAGAGTAGCAGGGGGGTCCTGGTCCTGCCAGTCCCTTTGACTCGACACCAGCACATTAACGCCACTGGACGTTTGCCTTGCAGCACCCTCCCTGCAGACGCCGGGCCCAGAACATGCTGCCAGCCTCCAGCTAATGCCCCAGTGACTGCCTTTTATTTCAGGATGGCCCGTTGGCCAGTGATTCCTTTCCACATGGTTGTGTCCTGAGCTAAGCTCTACATTCCTGTTTCTTGTGGATATATGTGACTTTTCTCTAATGTCATTCTGCCATGGCATTATCCACATTTCAGAAAGGGGCAGAGCTGGCCCAACCCCAAGGAGAACTGGACTATTTCTTTCTTCTGTCAGACTGGGAGGGGGAACTCTGGTGCTGGGCCTTCTCTCCTCCCCTCCCCATCCCTTCCCTCCACTCTTCCCCCTTCAGTCAACATTTAGTCAGCTCCTACTGTGTGCAAGATTGTGCTTGGTCCTGGGGAAACACAAGCAGCAGTGAACTAGTCCTTGCCCTCCAGGGGGATACATTCATGGACAAAGATGAGTGGATAATGAGTAATTGGAAGGAAGGAATGAAGGAAGGAAGGAGGGAGGGAGGGAGGGAAGAAGGGGAAAAGGAAAGGAAGGAGGGAGAGAGGAAAAGAAGGAGGGAAGGAAGGAAGGAGGGAGGGAAGGAAGAAAAGAGAAAAGGAAGTGAGAGAAGGAAGGCTCTTTTAAGTACTTACCACGTACTAGGTCCTGTGCTAAGAACTAGAAAGGATGTCTGGATACAGACCGTGGAGGACTCTTAACGGCAAAAGAAAACAACCTTCATTTGATCCTGGAGGCAATATGGATCCCCTACAACATCTTGAGCCCAGGAATGACTTGGTCAGAGCCAGGCTTTAGAAGGATTCAATCTGCAGCTCTGTGGAGGATGCCTCGGAGGAGCCAGGAGATTACTAGACCAGACTGGGTGAAGGGTGACAAGAATGATGGACTGATGGAGGCTGGTGGACCTGGGAGTGGAGAGAAGATGTCAGATACAAGAGATGCTGTAGAGATTAGGTCAGCAAGACAGGGCAAATGCCTGGACATAAGAGATGAGGGAGGGGATGATTCCAAGGTTGAGATGATGGCCCCCACAAGAGAAAAGGAGACTCTTGGAAGCCAGTGGTCCAGGGAGGATGGTAACAGATTCTGCTTTGGATAGGAGCCCTGGAGTGGAGGGGCCACTAGAAGCTCTTGCCAGAATTGCCCTCCTATCCTTCTGTCTCTCTCCATCTTCCTGGACTTATTCTCTGCTGTCCATCCTCTCCTCCCTTGGCTTCTTTCTCCCTGACTCCTCTCCCTCTCCCTCAAAGACCATGTTTCCACAGCCTAGGTAATCTTCCATCTCCCCCTTCCCCTTCAACAATGCCTGGAACCCTCCTAGAGCCAGATAAAGGAGTTGGGACTTAATCTGATGGGCCACTGACCATCCAAGAGCCCAGCAGTAATGCCCTGTGAGTGATATCTAGCCAGATGAGTCTGGGGAGAGAGTGGAGGCAAGGATACCAGGCAGGAATCTCTTTCAGGAGACCAGGACGGAGGGGTGGAGTGGGGCTGGCCTGGTAGGACACATCGCCTCTGCTATATGAGCCTTCTTGAGAAAACAAAGAGGCCATGCCCAGTGACCTACATGGTCCTTTCCACCTCTGATGGGCTCTAATTCTTGGGGCTGACAAGAGCCCCTGAAAAAGGAGGTGTAGCCCCAAAAAGCATTTCTAGGGCAATGCTATGGTTCAAAGGCTACCTTTCCTAGGAGAGTGGTTGTATCAGATTGGAGGACCACTGGGCCCAGAGCTCCAGAGGACATGGGTAGTTCCCTCCAGGGGCCCCAGACAACTCCTTTCCTGCTGATCAAATGAATCCTAAGTCTCCCAGGATGACCCTCCCAGAGCCACTAGTCTCTCTCCACCTCATCCCCATGTGCTTGTGATCCTGAAGACCTGAGGGAACCTGAGGACATGAGGCAGGGAGAGGGGCTTCTCCTGCTGGCTCCACCACAATGGTCTCAGGGGTCAGTGGACAAGTACTGGTGTTGCTTCTCCCAGAGGTCAGAGGAGTCCAGCACAGGTTGGGCTAGAGCAGCCAGGGAAGGCTTCCTAGGGAGGAAGACAGAAGACCTGGGGCAAAATGAGGGCATTTCATCTAGAGAAAACTGTGCAGATAAACAAGAAGCAGAGCTAAGTGTGAACTGGCGGTGGCAGAGGCAGGGAGCAAGATGGCCTGGCTAGAGCAGAGAGTGGCAGTTGGAGGGAGCTGGAGGCCAGAACCAGAGGCTCCCTGAGAAGGGAGTCTAGAGCTAGACCATGGAGTTCAGACCCATCCTTGAGCTTGGCCCCTGTCCCTGGAGCTAGAAGGTGGAACCTGACCCTATCCCTAAAGGTTGAGTCCTGCTCCCATCCCTAGAGCTAGATCTTGAAGCTCAACTCTCATTCATAGAGTTAGAACATGGAACTTGAACCCATCCTGGAACTGGAATGTGGAGCTTGTCCCCGTCCCTGAAGCTAGAATGTGGAACTCAGTCCCATCCTGGATATAGACCGTGGAGCCCAATCCCATCCCTGAAGATAGAGGTTGGCCCTTATCTCTGGAGCTGGAATGTGGAATTTGAACCCATCCTGGAGACACAGTTTGGCCCGGGTTCCTGGAGTTAGACCATGGAGTTTGATTCCCATCTATAGAGCTAGAATGTGGAGCTCACATCCATCCCAGAGATAGACCATGGAGCTTGACCCCATGGAGTGTGGCCCCATCCCTAGAGCTAGAATATGGACCTCAGTCCTATCCTGGAGCTCTGTCCCATCCTGGAGCTAGAATGTGGGGCTTGGCCCCATCCTGAAGACAGTCCATGGAGCTCAACCTCTATCCCTGGAAACAGAACATGGAGCTTGACCTTCATCCCTGGAGCTAGAACATGGAGCTTAACCCCATCTTGGAGGTAGGCTATGGAGAGTGGCCCCCATCCCTGGATCTAGAACATGGAACATGGTCCCATCCCTGGAGCCAGACTGTGGAGTTCAGCTTCCATCCCTAGAGCCAGACCATGGAGCTGGGCCCCATCCTAGAGGCCAGAATAAGGCGCAGAATGGACAGACAGCTCCCAGGACTGAGCTCCAGACAAGCCCCATCATGTAGGCAAAGCTTTGCCATGAGATGCAGGTCTTGATGAGGCCCAGATTGTGCACTGTCTTTCTTTGAGGTTTAGGGGCATCCCCTCATCCTCCATGTACCAAGGGGGCACTGGTCAGATGCCAGGTGAGCTGGCACAGTGCCCAGTTTGTGGGGACACTCTGGCCCCACCTGGGGAAACAGGTCACTGTGCATGCTTGTCTCCACTGGAACCCAGGACCTAAGTCAGAATTACTGAACACTTCTGAGCACCATAAGGGACATGGAAGAAGGACCTGGAAAACAGACCCCCTGAGAGAGGCTGGGAGGCCTGAACTCTTCTAGAGAAGACCCCTTGAGGTTGATTGAGGAGTCTGCGAGATCCCATCCAGGCAGATGAGGTGCCAAGCTGTTGATCATGGTTCAGTAAGCCCCTCTGCCCACGCCAGGGAAGCCAGGCAGGTCAGCTCTGAGGTGAGGGATCTATTGCTTAGCTTTCTGCTGGATGTGTTGGGGGACCAACTATGTGGGTCTTCCTTGTAGCTTCAGAGAATCTGTTTTCAGGCTCCCTCTTGTCTGCTCTGGGGCTCATTTGGATCCCTGGACCCAAGGGAAGGAGTAACCAGGAAAGAAGAGCAGAGACTCCTAAGGAGTCAGGTGGAAACTGGACCCAGACTGGGGGTTGGCAAGAGGAGCAGAAAAGCATGAAGAACCAAAGAACAGAAGAATCTGAGCCCTAGAGTCTTGACCAAATAGAGGCTGCTGAGCCCCTGAAGGTGGCCACTGAGGTGAGTGACAGCACTCCAGGAGAAATTGTGGCTCCAATCTCTCCAGAATGAAAAGCACAGGATGAATGGACCCCCAGATTCTAGGCCCACCAAGGGGGAAGGCCAAGGAAGGGCAGCACGATGGCCCCTGTACCCAGCACCAGAGTACCAGGCTGCCCTTTTCCAGTCACCACTGGAGGGGTTGCCAGGAGCCACGCTCAGAGATGACGAGGCAGCCAGGGGCTGGGAAAGCTGAAGCGCCTGTTGTGCAGGAGGGCCATGATGAGCTCTGCTTGGCGGACAGCCCCATCGAGAGGGCAGAAGCGCAGAGGCTTCGAGCCCCAGGTGGGGTCTCCTGGTCCAGAGGCTAGTGAGGCTCTGCTGACTGTCCATGAAGGCAGAGGGGGCTCCAGGGGCATCGGAAGCCTTTGTATTGAAGGGGCATGTACATGTGTCAGCCCACAAACATGTATGTGACAGGGTCATCTGAAGATCCGACTGTTCAAGCCTAAAGATGGGGGGTTCGTTTGAAAAAAAAAATTACATTTTTGCTGAACTCTAATTATGCCACTTAATTAAACATGTAAATTGATTTTACATGATCTTTAAAGAGCCCACGCAATGAATCAAATCTTTCCCTGGACAAAAAGGTCTTTTCCTAACGTGGTGGTTTCAGAAAGCAGTCGATGAATCACAAGAGCATCGAATGGCAAAGCCAGAGGAACTTCCAAGAATGATGAGTCAAAGCCCTGCCTTCCCCCACTCTTGGTAGGTTGTGACTTGCTCACACCTGTTTCTGGGTCCCCAGCACCGTGCTAACTCCATTGGGAGCTCTAATGATGAGCCCAGTAGAGGCAATCATGGAGGACATCCTGAGGGAAACCAAGCAGCCTGCTTTTACAGATGAGGAAACTGAGGCCCTGATTTCTGTTTAGTCTCCCCTTTACAAGGCTCTTTCTCCTTTGTGGGTCTCTGGCCCAGGGTCCTGCCTGCAGTTGGGCCATACCCTGCACTGACCCTCTCAGCTTGGGATTCAGAGACAGAGATGAAGAGAGAGCCATGGGGAGAGGCCTGCGATTCCACAAAGCTCATTTGAACTCATCACACACAGAAGGACCAGACGAGAACACAGCCGTATGTAGGTTGGTCCGTCCCTGTTGTACCCAACCTCAGCTTGACCCCAGGACCTGAGAGACCTTGGATGTTCTCTGCCTTCCTGAGATCTCTGAGCTGTGCTGCAGAGAGACACCCACACAAGGCATGCCAAGGAACAGAGTCCTCCATCACCTCTGTCTCCCACTATTTTTCCTATGGAGTGATGCGAAGCCCAGAGGCCTTGGTGGGCTCTTGGTGGGACATCCTGCACTTCCCACTTCCCCTGATGTTTGCCACACTCCCAAGAGGCTCCTTCACAATCTAAGGCCCCACCAGCATCTCCACGAGGTGCCTCAGCTAAGCGGGATGGTTAGAAGCCAACCCCAGGACCTGGGCAGGGCCACAAGGTAGTTTGGTGAAAGCCACATGATGCCTGTGTGGCTGTGATCGAGGTCACTCATTGCCCCCTCTAAGCTGACCTGCAAGCCCACATATGCTTTCCCCTGGCTTAGGACAGTCCCAGGCTGAGCCTTTAGTGACTGACCGGGTGCTCAGCACCTCCATGGATGGACAGCTCCTCCTTGTTCTGAAGCTTTCTGCTCCTGGAATCTGCCTCATTGCCCCACCTGCCTTGTCCAAATAGACATGGGTCTCACCCCTGTGTCTGGCGTCAGCCCTTTGTGCCCCGGGGCCTATCTCTCTCCCTGCCTCCATGGGATCCCCTCTCCTGGACACCCTCCAGCTTACTCCCTAACAGGAGGCGCTTCAGATCTGCATGGTCCGACCAGCCCTGGCCATGTGCTTTGGACAACCTCACATCCTGGGATCACCTGATAAAGCTACGCAATGAATAGATGAGCCCTATGGTCCTCCCTAGAGACCACCATCTGAACTGCTATCGATCCCTCTGCTGGACCTGCTCCTCCCAGTCTTCCAGCCCTTCCTGAATCAGGCTCCTCTGCTGCCATCCAGCTCACCTCTCCGTTCTGTGCCTGAGGCGCCATAAGAGGAGCCTTTGGTGCTTTAGGGAGGCTCTGGTCAAGTGTTCAGTTTTCTCATGTGTGAAATAAGGGCCTTAAATGCTCTAAACCCTATGATCTTAACCCAGGAATTCCATGGAAGGAGCCTGAAAAGCAAACGCTGTCAAAAAGCCACTGAAGTTGGTATGATTTGACCTGCTCTGGTCAATACAACAACAATGATAATCATGGGGATTGTTGTCATTTTCATAGCACACAAAAGTTTGCCCAGTGCTTTCCAAGTATCATCTCAACAATCCTGGAAAGTAGGTGCATAGTTTGTCTCCAAACAAGGAAACTGAGGCAGAGGTTATGTGACTTGCCCAAAGTCACACATCAAGGATGTGTCTGAGGCTAGATTTGAACTCACATCTTTCTGACTCCAGGCCAAGTACTCTAGGCACTGAGGCACCATCTAGCTGCCTCAACGCATGAACCTTAGCCGCCTCTGTTGGCCACTGCTTCCTTTTCAAGATTCACTAACCACCCCTTTAATAATATGCTCTAGATTTTTTTCCAAGGAAATCTCACTTTAGTTCTTTCCTTTTTTTTGAAAATGGAGCCACCTATCCTTCTCCCTTCCTGCTCTCCCCAATCCTTCCTGTAGTCATCCAGGAAGAGAATCTGGATGCCCAGAAGAACATGGTGCACCACCTCAAACCCCTCCTTTGACACTCAGTCCACCTCCCTGGGTCTCGGTCTCCCTCTTGGGGCCAGCCAGCTCTAGATTTGGGAGGCTGTGACCCTCTGGGTGGACCTTCTGAGCCCAGTGGCTTAGATTCACTGAGGGCAGTTGGGCACTCTCCTCCCTTTGTTTACCTTGGGTCTCCTAGGACCTCTGAGCAGAAATTGAGGTTATTAGGGAAAGAGACTGGGACTTGAACAGAATGAGTCATTTCATGAGGGTGAGTTTCTCAATGCTAGACCTGTTCCGTCGATTTGGAAGTGATTGTAATTCTTCGGTCCCCAGTGGAGATAGAAGGCCTTTGGGGAAAACACCATGAACTTACAGTGTGATTAGTGCCCATGGTCAGGGAGGGTCACCTCCAGGAAGCCAGTGCAGCCCTGAGATGTGGAGAGGGCTGAAAGGAGGCTAATGGAAGGGGGACAGGGATGCACCATCCATTAGCCCCATGCCCAGAGATCTAAGAGGTAACTTCCAACCCTTTCTCCTTTCTCAGGCTGCAGCAGCTCTGTCAGAGACAGGCCTTGGGACAGGAGCTGGGGCAGAAGCCCCTGCCCTGGCTGGTTCCCCCAGGCTGGTTTTTGTCACAGAATGATCCAGACCTTGAACTCTGGACAAGCCAATGGCCTGTCCTCCAGAGCTCCCAACAAGCGCCAGTAATGGTGGAACAGGCAGTATGGCAGGGCTGGGGGTGTCTCTGACCTCCCTCATCTAAAATCTGGAAAAGACACAAAAAACTTTCTAGTGGAACCCCTCATGTTTTACAGGAGAGGACCCCGATGCCCAGGGAGGGAAGGGCCTGCAAGGGCTTTCCCGGTGATCCCTCAGCAAGTCACTGGCTGAGCCTGGACTCCTGACACGCACCCACCCTGGGAGCCTACTCCAGCAGCCAGTTCCGCCTGCAGAGAGGGCCAAACAGGGCAGTGGGGCAGAGGGAGAGCCAGTGAGACTGCAGCCTGGCCTGGGAATGGGGCCCCAGGGTCAAAGCCAGACCCCACCTCTTCCCAGCCATGTGGCTAGCCGGGTGCCTGCCGCTGCCTGGCCTGCCCTGGGCATCTGCAGGCTCAAGCTGATGGCTTCCGGGAGGGGGGTGGGGCCGGTTTTACCTGAAGACTCACCGCCTCCTAACCATCTCCTCTTTGCTTCCTCCCTCCTGCCGGCCCGTCACCGACTTCACTGGCTCCGTTGGGCTGGGGTTTTCTTTTTGTCTCTGTCTTTTAGGATCTCTCTAGGGTTGGTGCTGGTGCCTGCTAGGCCCCCACGGGCGGCACGCCCTCAGTCCCGATGTCTGTCCTTCGAACCCTGACAGACTTCCCTCCCCCCCCCATCCCCACGTGCCCCCTCTCCCAACATCCCCCCCAGGTTCACCAGCACGAGCTCACACACAGGCCCAGGCGCTGCCCCGAGCCCCCAGGCGAGGCCCCGCAGGATGGATGGCTGCTGGCTGCCTGTGGCGGAGGGAGAGGGTCGCTCCCCCTGCCCCTCTTGGCTCTAACCATTCTGTCCGTCTATCTCGTCTCGTCTTCCGTTTCCAAGCAATATCATGACGGGCTTCCTTTGCTGTGCTCAACAGGGAACAATATATTTGGGGATCGGGACGGCCCGGGGAGGAGGGTCTGGGCAGCGGCGCCTCCCCTGCTCCACCTCTCCTGCCCCCCACTCCCAGCTTCTCCTGCCCCCCCCCCCAGCCTCTTCCGCACTGCCTCCTGCTTCCCTGGGGCCTCTCCTGCCCCCTTACCCCCTCCTCTCCTGATTCACATCCTCTGTCCCCCCACCCCCCAACTTCTCCAGGCCCCTAGGCTCTCCTGCCCCCCTTTCTGCTTACCGAGGCCTCTCCTGCACCTCCCCAGCCTCTCCTGCTCCGCCCCGAGCCTTCACCGGCTCCCTATTGTCTCCCGTCCACATCCATGAAAGGTAGCGTACGGTGAGGGGCCGCTGCCCTGCCCCGCCCCGGCGGCGGGTCACAAAGTGTATTGTTTCCCTGGGGAGCCAAGTGTCCCTCATCTCCATTCGTGTGGCTCATCCTCTTTGGTTCGCCCCCTTTTTTGCATGAGAGGCAGCCTAGCACCCAGCAGGGCCCCCCCCCCGGGTCACGCTCTTCTCTTGCAGATGCGGAGCTGGGGCCCCGGGGTCAGGTGCGCCCCGCTTTCTGACCCCCCCAAAGAGAAGCACGTGACTGAGGCTGGAAGGGAAGGCAGCCAGGCCTCACCCTGCTGGGGAGCGGGGCCCGCGGGGCCGGGGGCTGAGAAGGCTCCGCTCTGCTGTGCCTAGGTCTCCCCGGGAACGCGACGGCCGTGCCAAGCTGGAACTCAGCCTGCCCGACCTCCGCGCCGACGTCCTGGAGCTGCTCCTGGAGTTCGTCTACACGGGCTCGCTGACCATCGACGCTGCCAACGCCAAGACGCTGCTGGAGGCCGCCAGCAAGTTCCAGTTCCACACCTTCTGCAAAGTCTGCGTGTCCTTCCTCGGTGAGGGGCGCGAGACCGCCCATGGGGGCGTGGGGGGCAGGACTTGGAGGCACCCAGGGTGCTTACCTGAAGCCCAAAGAGAAAAAGTGGAGGCAGTGTCCAGGGTGTGGACGCCATAGAGCCTGGTCCTGTTCCCACCATGGACCGAATCCTTACCCTAAGTCAGCCACAGACTCACACCTCTGCAGCCCCTGACACAGTCACAGATGGAACCTTCTGACCTCCTAACTCAGCCACAGACTGACCCCTTAACTCAGTCAGAAACTGACCCCCTGTAATCCCTAAGCCAGCCAGACTCTCCCCTCTGACCCCCTAACCCAGCCAGACTGACCCTCTGACCTCCTAACCCAACCAGACCAACCCCTCTATTCCCCTAACCCAGCCAGACTGACCCCTCTGACTCCCTAACCCAGCCACAGATTGACTCTTCTGACTCCCTAACCCAGCCAGACTGACCCTCTGACCCCCTAACCCAGCCACAGACTAACCCCCACTACAGCTCCTAGCCCGGCCACAGACTGACCCCCCTGCATCCCCTAACCCAACATACTGACTTCTCTGACCCCCTAACCTAGCAGACTGATCCTTCCTAACCCCTAGCCTAGCCATGGATCAACCCTTCCTGATCCTTATGCCAGCCTTGGCCCAAATACAGACCAAACCCCACTTGTGCCTCAGCCACAAGCTGGTACCTTCATCGCATCTCTTGGTTCCTTCAAAACCAACCCTGGGGCCAGCAGGACTGGGCATTGAGGCACTCAGTTTTCTAGAGCCACTCCAACTCCGTCCCTTCACCACAAGAGTGAACCTGAGCTGGCAAAGGTCTCTGGTCAGTCCAGAGGCAGGGAGGGGGAGGGCACTACCAGGTCAGTGGAGTGACCAGGTCCTGTCCCACCCTGCAGAGAAGCAGCTGACCCCTGGGAACTGCCTGGGAGTGCTGGCCATGGCCGAGGCCATGCAGTGCAGTGAGCTGTACCACATGGCAAAGGCCTTTGCGCTGCAGATCTTCCCTGAGGTGGCAACGCAGGAGGAGATTCTGAATATCTCCAAGGATGACTTCATCGCCTACATGTCCAATGACAGCCTCAACACCAAGGCAGAAGAACTCGTCTATGAGACTGTGATAAAATGGATCAAGAAGGACCCGGCATCCAGGGCACAGGTGAGGCTTGGCAGGGAAGTGTGAGAGGGAGGAGATGGGCCAGGAAGCATCCAGGTGCTAACCTCAAGCTAAGGAGCTAGCAGCCTGGAGCAGGGGCAGGGGGGGGGAATGGGGAGAGGAGTGGGAGTGAAAGAGCCAGGACACCCCCACACACACACTGGAGACTGAGAATATGGTATCAGGACCACCAGCTGGAGACTGACTCAGCACCAGGATCACCAGCTGGAGACTGAGTGCCAGGACCGCCAGCTAGAAACTTAATGAACACCAGGACCATCAGCTGGAAACTGAGTGCTAAGACCACCAACCAGAGACTGACTGAGGGCAAGGACAACCAGATGAAGTCCGAAGACCAGGTAGCAACACACCCCCTTCTTGCCATGGGTCCCCTGTTCGGAGCTGGCTCTGGTGGTAGAGGCTGATACACCTGAGACCAGAGACTGTCAGAGATGTGGCCACTGCAGGCAGAGGGGCCAGACTAGGCTGTCCCCGCAGTGCTGCTGATACTCTTCCCTGGGCAACTATCTTGATCGCTGAATCATGGAATCCCAGAACTGCTAGAGCCCTCAGAATCCAAGCTGCGGCATATTTTATGCCTCTATACCCCGCTCCAGCCCAGGCTCATCGGAACCCTCAGGAAGATTGTCCAGATGCATTTCCCCACCCCCACCCCCATTGTTCCTGGCTCTGCTTCCCTGGCCCAGGACAACAGCCTTTCCAATTCTTGAAGACGAGTCCCATATCCCCCTGAGTCTTCTCTTCTCCAGCCCAAACAGCCCCAAGACCTTTCCCAGCTGCCCTTTCCTGGATACTCTCTGGCCTCTCTGTGCTGTTCTTAACCTTGGACCCAGAAGTGAACAGGGTCTTCTGGGCTGTTCTGACCAGAGTAGGGGCTTCCCTATTCCTCTATGCCACATTGGCTTTTTTGTCAACTCCTATGGGGCTAGAGGTTCCCAGAATCCTGGGGGTGAAGTTGTCTCCAAACTTAGGGATTGGGGTGGGGCAGGGTGGAGAGGAAGTCTGTGAGCTAAGAAATGAGCTCTGAGAACAGGGAGCGAATGGTCAGGGTGGGGAGAGTGAGTGTGGTCCTGGAGCATTGGACCTGGAAGCAGGAAGGCTGTAGTCCAATCCAGCTGCAGAGACTTACCAGCGAGGTGCCTCTGGGCAAGGCACTGAACCACTGCCTACTCAATTTCCCCATCTGTAAAACAGAAATAATGGTCACCCCAACCTTCAAGGATTGCTATGAGGATCCAAAGAGATAACATTAAGGGGCAGCCTTTGTCTCTGAGACACAGAGATTCTGGAAGGAGAGGGAGTGATCCACAGGAAGACTTTATCGCCATCACCCCACAACTGCATTGGGCCCTGGAACCCCTGCCTCTACTGGCAATCTTAGCTTTCCAAAAGGAATCTGACCACCCTATTGTCTAGTCCTCTAGTCCATCTCTCTAACTTGTCCATAGCATGAGACATGGAATCCTCCATTTGAGAATTTTGCCTGTAATTTTAGGCAGCTAGGTGGTACCATAGTGCATTGAGTGCCAGGCCCAGAGACAAACCTGAGTTCAAATCTAGCCTCAGACACTTACTAGCTGTGCGACCTTGGTCAAGTCACTTGATTTCAATTTCCTCATCTGTAAAAAAGGGAACTATAATATCCCTTACATCTCAGGGTTATTGTGAAGACCAAAAGAAGTATTTGTGAAGTGTTTAGCGGAGTGAGTGCCTGGCACCACATACATACTAATTATCGTGGTGGCTGTAATGCTGTCAGGGCTCCCACCCCTTTGGTTGGAAATATCCACTCTCTTTGCCTGACTTCTCTTTGAAAAAGTCAAGGCAATGTCTGCCCCTCTCCACCACCTTCTAATCTCATTGACAGTGGCTCATCAGGCACATCCACCAGTCCTGTTACTAACCTAGGAAGTCACTTGTGTGGGCTTGGTGACTGGCTCTGTGCATTGTGAGAGAAGATATAGGCTCTCTTCGCGGTATTTCAATTCTCTGACATGAACGGTTTGTTGCTAACTTGGAGGGAAGGCTGAGCCAACACACAGTTGGCAACAGTGGAGCAGAAAAGGAGGGAGCAGCTTTCAGAGATTTGGTGTACAGCACCACATTTAATTATCTGAACCAAAACACTCACAAACATCAACATTAGTTTGACAGAAATGATGGGGAAATTCAGGAGCTGCTAAGTGAAAAACGAGAACTCCACAGGATTTACCAGCAGGATAGTCCATCCATCTCTAAGAAGGTAACATTCAATTCCATCAAAAGGAAGGTACAAGCAAAGCTTAGAGAGATTCAGGATTCCTGGTTCAGTAAGAAGGCAGATGAAATTCAGTTTTATGCTGATAGTCACAATCCAAAGTGCTTTTATGATGCCCTGGAAGTAATTTATGGGCCCAAGACCTTTGGTGCATCTCAACTACCCAGTGCTGACAGAGCCACACTGATTAGTGACAAGGACGTGATCCTGGAGAGATGGGCTGAGCACTTCCACGGTGTTCTCAACAGACCATCATCAACCAATGCTGAGGCCATTGATTGTTTATCTCAGGTTGAAGTCAGTCCCTCCCTAGCTGAAGCTCCAACTGAAGGAGAAATTTTGGATGCCATTAGGCTTCTTTACTGTGGCAAAGCACCTGGTACTGAGTCTGTTCCAGCTGAGATTTATAACGGAGTGCCCATGAGATCTGGGTTATATGGCAAGATGTTACCCTCTTCCCACCCACCCAGGAATTCAAGGATGCCTCCATTGTCCATCTCTATAAAGGAAAAGGAAATAGATGGTCCTTTGACAATCATGGGAGTCTTTTAGTCATTGCTGGCAAGATTCTTGTGGATTGATCCTTTGTGTGGAAGATGGTCATCTACTTGAGAACCAGCGTGGCTTCAGAAAGGGCCAAGAAACAGTTAATATGCTACTTGCTGCCCGACAACTCCATGAGAAATGCCAGGAGCAGAGCAGAGGTCTGTATACAACGTTTGTAGGTCTGTCCAAGGCCTTTGATTCTGCTGGTCATGAGGGCTTGTGGAAAATTGTGTCCAAATGTGGTTGCCCAGAGGAGTTCATCACCATTCAGTCAGTTCCATGATGGCATGCTTGCCTGAGTTCTGGATAATGGATGGTGCTCACTATAGCACTGTCCTAGTCACCAATGGAGTGCAGCAAGACTGTGTGTGTGTGTGTGTGCTCCCATGCAACAATGTTGTCAGATGCTTTCAGCAAGAACAAAAAGGACATCACTCGGCTACTTCACTGACAGTAAAGCCTTTAACTTGAAAAAGCTACAAGCAAAGACTAAAGTGGAGGGAGAGTTGGTGCTCGACTTTTTGTTTTCAGATAATTGTGCACTCAATGCAGCCTCTAAGACTGAGATGCAACAGAGCATGGCTCAGTTCTCTACAGCTTGTGCCAATGTTGGCCTAACAACACCAAGAAAACAGGGGTTCTCCGCCAGTCAGCACCACACCATCCACAACTTAATGTCATTTTCATCCTCTCTCAAGCTGAACTGCCAAGCATTCAACCTCTACTGCAGAAAGTCTCTCTCTAGTGGGCTGGCCACATGGTTCAAATGCTAGATGCCTAAAAGACTATTTGACAATGAGCTCACGCAAGGCAAGCACTCACACGGTGGTCAGAAGAAGTGATACAAGGACAATCTCAAGGTCTCTCTGAAGAACTTTGGAGTTGATTGCGTGACATAGGAGACAATGGCACAGGACTATCCAGCATGGTACACTTTCATCCAAGAAGGTGCTTGTACACTGAGTGAAACAGAATTGCAGTAGCTCAAAAGAAACGTGAGGTGCCCAAATTTAGAGAATCCGCCCCAACTATCCACACGGACATTTGTGTCCAACCTGACCTGTGGTAGAGCCTTTTGAGCTCATACTGATGCAGTCAGCCATAGTCAGATACACTGTGCACTGACCCCAACATCGTTACACCATTTTGGTTCTCCTGGAGCACGAAGGACAGACAACATTCTGATTCTCTGTTGACCCACCTTGTTCTTTCCTTCCCAGTCTGAAGAGCACGTCCCCTGCTAGAGGAAAAGGAAGCAGAACTACAACTGAGTCATTCTGCTTTCTTACCTTCCCTGGTGAAACTACAAGCTAAGCTTGCTACAGACAGGCACCTGCCAGACCTTAGCCAGTGTTTACCCGATTTCTACAGGTGATTTCAAAAGCCAAGCCAAAGCTGGCATCGTTATATTATCATCAACATCTAGCATTTATCAAGCACCTACTGTATGCTGGGCACTTTACTGTGGGCAGGGTAATATCAAGAAAGGCTAAAAATAGTCCCTGCTCTCAAGGAGCTCAAAGACAACGTGTAGACAACTTTGTATGTGCAAGACAGTGACGAAAGTGAAGCTTAGAGAGAAGGCACTAGCAGGAGAGCTGGCAAAGTTCTCATAAAAGCCAAAGGGAGCCTGGAAAACCAAGGAGGGAGGGCATTCCAGGTATGGAAGACAGAGGAGTGCAAAGGCACAGAGTCAGGAGGTGGAGGGTCTTGTTCATGGAACAGTCAGGAGCCAACTGGGTCACTGCACGGAAGAGGAAGGGGGTGGGAAGTGAGGTGTGTGAAGACTGGAGAGGTAGGAGGGGTATAGGCTTTGAATGTCAAACAAATCATTTCATATTTGCTCCTAGAGGTGATGGGGAGCCCCTGGAGTTTACTGAGTAGGAGGCGATGTGGTCAGACCTGCACTTTAGGAAAGTAACTTTGGTGGCTGAATGGAGGAAGAATTAGAGTGGGGAGAGACCAGAGGCAGGCAGACCCTCCATGTATGAGAGGATGAGGGTCTGCAGCAGGGTGGGTGCAGGGTCAGAGGAAAGGATGGGGCATGTGGGAGAGATGTTGTAGAGGCGACATTGACCAGAGGTCAGTGATGGGCCTTGCCAAGGTGAGATGATGGGCCTTGGAGACATATTGGATGCAGGAGGTGAGAGAAAGTGAGGGGCCTAGGATGACTCCTAGGGTATGAGCCTGGGGGACTGGGAGGAAGCTGGTGCCTTCTACAGTCATAGGGAAGGTGGGAGGGAGGAGGGTTTAAGGGAAAGATCATGAGTTCAGTTCTGGACGCATTGCCTTTAAGATGACCATTGGACCTCCTTTGGCATTTAACACCTTCACAACCTGGCCCCTTCCTACCTTCCCAGTCTCCTACATGTTACTCATTTCCATTTGTCTGGTCTGTCCACACTGACCTTCTTGTCATTCCATCTCCCAGCTACGTTTGTGTACAGGCTGTTCCCCGTGCCTGGAATGCCCTTTATCCTTACCTCTGCCTCTCATAGCTTCCTTCAAAGTTCTCCTTAGGTACCACCTCCTCCGTGAAGGTTTCCCAGACCCCTCTAGTAGCTGATGCCCTCTCACCAAATAACGCTGCATTCATTTTTTTATCTATCACGTATATACTTATACAAAATCTGTTGTCTCCCCATGTAGTTCTAGCAATTACTCTTGGGCCCATATATCTCCCCCTCAGACTTCTAGTGAGTACCCCTAAGGGTTTAGGGGTATCTTATCTCTGATGCTTTTGTATTGGACTCCCAGTCTGGTGTATCCCCCCTCACAGTTAGCAACCCAGTTCTGTTTATCCAGTTCATATCAATTAGCCTCTACCAAGAACTGTTTACTTTGAAAAGGTGGCAAGAAGAGAAGTAAAACTATCTCCCCCCAACACTGTGGGGGCACATTCTCTATTTCTCCAGCCCTGGTCTATGGAGAGTAAGGCTCAGACTTCGCTTCCCAGACAAATACAGCCTGGCTGCTGGATGAGCCTTGTCTTGGGGCCCAAAAGGTTCCCTCTTATTTCTGGGGCCTCCAAACTGAATTGGTTCCACTCGCAGATCTCCTGGTAATATACTCTCCAGTCCTCTTGGAGCTCATGTGGTCACAGCTGTCTTCATTCTCCTTCCCCTAAAACCAAAAATCAAACACCGAGGCAAGGAATCAAAGGCCATTCCTATGGATTGTCCACTTGTCAGCCTCAGGTGGAGAGTGCCTAAGGATTCTTCCTTTATAGCATCATCTCTCTTCTCTCACCACAGCACCAGACAGGGACGAGTCAGCCAAAGAGAAGTGATGAGGCTCTCATGAACTGTATCCCTCTAACCCCTCTTCTCCCTACCCCCACCCCCAGCTCCCCAGCCCAGCCCAAAGGCTCCTCACACTCCACAGGAGGCAGACTGTTCTCTGCACTGACTCATCAGCCTGGGCTCAGAGGCTGTGTAATGGAAGTCCTCCAAGGACGGAGTTTCCGCACTTTTGTCTGTATCCCTAGCCCCAAGCACAGCAACCACCTGCTGATGGCCAGGAGGTGCTGGACCCATGCTGCATGAGTGTGTGTGGGTGATTATCCGTTATCTTCCATCATAGAACTCACAGGGCTGAGTGTGTTGACTGCAGAGGAGGTTTGGATTATCCAGGGTTATTTTCCCAGCATCGATAAGTCACAGTTCCATGCCCACCAGGATGCCTGGGGGGCTGCTGCCAACATAAAGTCACAGACACAGGTATCTGGCTTACTTCTAATAGTCACAGGAGGGTGGAGGGAAATACAGGAAGAGAAAACAGAGGTGGCAGATGGAGACAGAGAGATCTGCCAGAGACCTACCAGCCAAATGACACAGACTGAGGAATGCTCCCAGAGCCCTGTTGATCAAGAAGACTCCTGACCGGTCAGTAAGAGTGCCTACCCCAAGAAATTCCCTGTACCAAGGTGTCACACAGCCCCCTGTCTAATATAGGATTCAAACAAAGGAACAAGGACTGCATTTCACAAAGGGTCTCACCCCTTGGGTCAGTCCTCAGAGATCCCACTTCTGATACCAAAAGTCAGAACTGAAATAATGTAGAAAGTTTGTAAAGCCGTCTGGCAGAGGGGAGAACCAATCCAGTGGTGGCTGCTCCCCCAGAGCTTGTGGAAGGCAGGCATCACTTAGGATTCAGGAGACCAAGGGAAAATGGCTGATTGGCCAGGACAGGGGCAGTTTTTAGACAAGACACATGGGTAATGGAAGGAAACTCTGCAAGGTGTCTAGTTAGCATAACCTAAGTTGTGAGTTAAGCATTAAATAAGTTATCTGGTCTCTCAGCCACGCAGGAGAAGGGTCAAACCATACAACGAAGTTTTCCCACACCTTCTCCCACCAAGACAAGGTTCCCTCTTCCCTCCCTGGCCTCTTTGCCTTCCTGGGGCAAGGGCTAGCTGGCCTCCTCTCTCCCTAGCATGCTGCAGAGCTGCTGGCTGTGGTGCGCTTTCCCTTCATCCATCCCAGCTACCTGCTCAATGTGGTGGACAACGAAGAGCTGATCAAGTCGTCCGAGGCCTGCAGGGACCTGGTCAATGAGGCCAAGCGTTACCACATGCTGCCACATGCCCGTCAGGAGATGCAGACACCCCGGACAAGGCCCCGGCTCTCAGCAGGTATGGTTCAGGAAGAAGCCTGGGAAGGGGGACTAGGCCCTGAGAAGTGGGCCAGACAGACTCTGGCTGGACAGATCAGTCAGGTGCCCACTTATACCCACACACACTGGGCTCTGACAGTGGATTTTTCTCTCCCCCCTCCTCTCTCTCTCTCTCCCTCTCTCCCCCTCCTCTCCCTCTCTCTCCCTCTTTCTTTCTTTCTCTCTCTCTCTCTCTCTCTCTCTCTCTCTCTCTCTCCACACACACACACACACACACACACACACACACACACACACACACACACTGATGACATTTTGGAGATGGGGAGAGCAAGTGTGGTCCTGAAGTGCAAGGAGTGTCCTGATGGGCTTCCTGGGATACTGTGTCCCTGCAGGTGTGGCTGAGGTCATTGTCCTGGTCGGGGGCCGACAGATGGTAGGGATGAGCCAACGTTCACTAGCTGCTGTCACCTGCTGGAACCCACAGAACAACAAGTGGTACCCTTTGGCAGCCCTACCTTTCTATGATCGAGAGTTCTTCAGCGTCGTCAGTGCTGGGGACAACGTCTACCTCTCTGGTGAGGCCCTGAGGCTGAGGGACTTGGGGATTACAGCTCCTGGTCTGAGTCCCCAGTGTGGGGATATAGATCAGGGCAGGAGGACGGACATCTGGGGACAGCAGCTTCTGGTCCAAGAACACTAGACAAGGGGCAAGATCAGAGGAAGGGCTGTTCTCCTCACCCCCATGCTCACCACAGGCTTCTCTCTGACTCCTGCTACTGACTCTAGGTGGGATGGAGTCAGGGGTGACTCTGGCCGATGTCTGGTGTTACATGTCCCTGCTTGACAACTGGAACCTGGTCTCCAGGATGACAGTCCCCCGATGCCGGCACAACAGCCTGGTGTATGACGGCAAGATTTACACCTTAGGGGGCCTTGGTGTGGCTGGCAACGTGGACCATGTGGAAAGGTGAGGGGACATCCTGGGGGAGGGGGCCCCCAAAGTAGGCCCTTTTAGGAGTATGCTCAGCACCCAGTGGCTGGTTAGAGAACCCTGGCCACACCTAGCCCATTACCATAGCTGGCATCCAGCATCCAGCAGCAATTTAGGCTAGAAAGAAGTGAGCTAGAACTAGACCCTCAGAGGAACCCAGCACACAGAGGAGGGGCAGCTCTGCCTCCTCTGTCCTGACCCAGAGCCCCCACAGGCCTTTCGAAGGCCCCTCTTCACTGCTCTCCCTGTGTCCAGTCTGTGCTCCCCAACCCTCCTCAGCTCCAGAGCCTTCAATGTCTCCCTGTCCCCCTAGAACCAAGTACAGATATGTGCAGCCAGCATTCTGAGCCCTCCCCCCCCAGTATTTGTTGTACGCACGCATGCACACACACACACACACACACACACACACACACACACTCTCTCTCTCTCTCTCTCTCTCTCTCTCTCTCTCTCTCTCTCTCTCTCTCTCTCTCTCTCCTCACACTGCAGACCCACCAGACTGACATTCTGGCTCTTCCCCAACACCTCTCTCTGCCTCACCTTCTTCTGCTTCAAAGCCCAGAGGGCCACCTCCCACAGGAAGCCTTCCCAGATTCTCCTGGTCATCAGGACACGCTCCCTCCTCATCTGTTCCCTTAGGACTCTGCGCAGCTCAGTCTTAGCCCCATCCATCACACTCCCTCCCATGTGTGACTTGGCTGCACTGCACTGCCCTGGCCTGCCCCGCTTCAGCCTAGCAGAAAAGGGAGGGCGGGTTTGAATTCTGCCTCTGAAGTTTACTGTGTGACCGTTGGCAAGCCTCTGTTCCCAGTGTCTCAGATGGGGGTGAAGCTCCTTTTGGTCAGTGTGCTGTGAACTTAAGGGCCATCTCCTAGAGCAGTGGTTCTCAACCTTCCTGATGCAGTGACCCTTTAAGACTCATATGTGGGTGTGTCTCCATGTGGGCGAACCCACCTGGAGACAGATAGAGGAGTGTTGTCTCAGTTCCTAAGACCATCTGGAATATGTGTTTTCCAATGGTCTGTGAAAGGTCGTTCAACCCCCAAAAGGGTCACGACCCACAGGTTGAGAACCATTGTCCTATGGAATGAGTCTGGTACAATGCAGGGGCTCAATGGAACTGAATCATGCTCATGGCCTCTAGGGGGGCACCACAGAGCACAGAGTGCCAGGCCTGGAGTCAGGAGTTCAAATCCAGCCTCAAACACTCGCTAAGTCACTTAGCCCTGTTTGCCTCAGCTCCTCATCTATAAAACGAGCTGGAGAAGGACATGACAAACCAGTCCAGTTTCTCTGGCAAAAAAAACCCCAAAATGGAGTCACAAAGCATCAGACACAACTGAACTAAACTGGCGAGTTCGAGTTCAAGTTCAGTTGAGAACCTCCAGGCCTGAAGAAGGAGCCACCTCAGGCCTCAGGCCCTTCCCAGACTCTTATGACCTTTGGATCCTTCAGCAAACACGTCCTCAGGGATTCCGGACTCAGGGTTCCCACAAGGAGACAGGAAGGCTAGGCCTGGCTGGACCTCATGGTCACACTTGCTCCTGAGAGCTGTGAGGGGAGCAGGGCAGGGATGGAGAAATGGAGGTTCTCGAGTGAATGTTCTCCAGGGAACTTTTAAAAACAATCTGGAGGTTCTAGACTATGCAGGCGACAAGATGGAAGCCTGGTCATTCTGTCCAGCCCCTACCAACTCCAAAACAAAGAGAATTGCTCAGGAGAGGCAGATCCACTGTGGTTCAGCAGTAGAGAAGGCTGCTTCCTGGTGCCCCAGCAATCTTCCCCCGCTAGCTTCTAGATTCAAGTAGGGCACATCACCTGACCCACCAGCTTGTGTCCTGGCACCTGCTCAGGAATTTCTCTGCTGCTTGCCCATGCCACCCCAACCTTTCTGCTTCCTGCTTCCAATACTTTGTTGCTACAAGAAGCAGATCTCGAATCTGCCCAGCCATGAGCAAAAGAGAGAGGGCTACAGGGAGAACCACACCCTGCCTGGGGTGGCTGTGCTCAACCTGGTACAGTAGCTAGGTGAGGGCACCCCAAAGTAGATGCAGTTCTGCCCACAAGACACACTCTCCCAGGCTGGCAAAAAGAAGCAAACACTGACTCAGCTCAGCCAAAGAACAGAGGAAGGAAAGCAATGCAAGCTTATGCAGTAGGATAGCAGCAGATAGGATGTGGGCTGCACTGGGCCCAAGGGTCAGGGACTGATACCCATCTAAGGCTCCAAAGATTTCATGAGGAAGAAAGCCTAGAGCACAAGCAGATAAATCAGTGGGGGAAAGGGTGAATTCAGAAGCGAAGGTGAGTAACAAAACATCCAAAAGATTTCAAACATCTCTAAAGAAATATTGAAAGACAATGGAAATACAACTGACCAAACACAGAACCCTGTGGGTTCTCAAGGAAGTGTGGAATTGCAGCAGTGGGCTCCAGAACAGCTGGAAGAATGAAAAGAATGGGTGACCTGCGCAGCAGACAGCAAAGGACCATGTGACTCCCCTGTGTCAAGTCTCTCCATAGAAGTAAGAAGAGTCGTTAAGATTCAGGACAGGAGGTGCTTTATCCAGAGTCACACAGCTAGAGGGGTCCCAGAGACCCCATCCAGCCTGGAGGTCTCTGGCTCTCCCTCCTCTGCCAGAGCTCTCACCAGAAAGGATCTGACTTTGAGAAGAGTCATCACTATGGAATTACCATGGGCTGCAATATGAAAATAGGCTTTAGGGAGAAGTCATCATGTCTCTGCAGAGAATTGAGCACAAAAGAGAGTCAATCTGGAGCTGGAAACAACCCTGAGGATGCACTGGTACAATGTATCTGTCATTGTATACAGGTGGAGAAAGAGAAGGTGCCCTCAGGGAAATCTGACAGAGCCCCCAAATCCAGGACATGAGTCCAGGCTCTGCTTTCACCTCCAGTATCATTCCCATCATACCATACAAGAAGAAGATGTGTCCAGGGAAATCTGCCGAAACCAAGGTCAGCCAAGGCAACAGAGCTGAAGTAAGAAGAGGTGGGAAAGGATTGAATCCTAGATTTCTCTACATGTAGAACAAAGACCCCCTCTGCTGAGTTCTGAGCATCCTTCCCAGCCTAGGTGTAGGGCTGCCTACAATATGCCTTGGGCTGGGGCTCTTCCCTCCTCCCTCACCCTGTCCTGAGAAGGGGTGTGATGGTGTGGGTCTTCTATGAGACAAATGAAGCTCAACTCCAGAATAAGGGCTGTCTCTGCTCTTGCACCAAGGACTCAGCAGCTGAACAAAACGGGCTCTTTGTTCAAGCCTTGCCTGAACCTAGCAAGACTTTGGAAACCCTGTGCCAGGCTAGGTCCTGAGGGGGCACTCGTGAAGGCCTTGGTGCTCCCCACCAGCCCAAGGATGATCGACAGTGCAGGGCAGCCACGGCATAGGCTGCATCTAGCTGCCGCCACTGCCCCATGTCTCCAGGCCTTCGCCTCCCACATGGTTGTTAGTCTGAACAAAACAGCCAGCAGGAGCATCGGCTTTCTGATCAAGCCTGACTTCAAGGCCATTTGTCATCCAATAATAAACACATGGAGAAAAGAATATTCTCTGTGTGGGAGGAAAGCGGACTGGATCTGTCATCCTGTCCTAGCTCTCCTCGGCTGTTTTTAATCTTCTAAAATGTTGATTACTCATTTTGAAAACTTAACTCAGTGACAAATACTAAGCATCATTTGATGATTGGAAATGAGCCAACAGAGCAGAGAGGTGGCTTGGCCCTTTCCGCCTCACTCAGCTCACCTGCCGGGCTCTGCCTTGCCCTTCTGTATCCCTCCCTTCCAGGTCTGGGACAGCTGGGACCAGCCTCTCACTGCACACGGGGCAGAGCCCAGCACACAATAGGTACTTAAGAAAGGCTTGTGAACTTGCCTTTGATGTTGGCACATCATCAGCTGCCCCTCATTTTCTGTCCCTGCCCTGCCCTGCATTTCTCCAACTAGGAAGAGAGATGTGGCAAAACTCCGGGGTCCCTAGCTTCCCCAGTTCGCTTTCAGACACTGCCTGGGGGCCTGACCCTAACTCCTCGGGTACTCCCCTAGGGACCCCCTCCCAAGCTGACATGAACGGAGCCATCCAGCCCGCGTCAGATCCATCTCGCGTCTGGAACGCACCAAGGGCAGCGGTGCTGTCTTAGCATCTCAGGTTCTTAACTTCTTTGGTGGTTTGGAGAAGCCTATGAACCGCTTCTCAGGACTGTCAAAGTTGATAATTGGAGGAAATGCCACGTTCCAGGTGGAGGTCAGTGAAAATAAAGGTGGGACTTTTTTGTTTCCCTCTGGGTCCCTTGTACCTCCTTCTCTTGGGTCCAACTCCCCATTAGCCCTCTCTATTCCTTCCTTTTTAGTCCAAAGAAAGGTCTCCTCGCCGGAACAAAAAGAAGTAAAGTCACAGTCAAGCAGCAGCCCCTTTTCATGGACCTCTCTCCCCCCTCCCCAGCAGTTGTGCCGGCCGTCCTTTGATCCTCCTCTTTCTCCCAATAGTGCTTTGAAAAAATCCCTGGAGTGGGAGGCTTTGTGTCCAGTCCTTTCTCCGCAACCTGCATGGGGTGATCACCTCTTTATCTGCCTGCTGCCGGTTCATTTTCATTATTAATGTTCATCCCCGGCTCTAAGGCAGTGGAAGGATTTGTTCTGATAGATCCTTACCAATTACTAAAATTTCAGCATCTCTCAGCTAATTGTTTGATTAATCATTCTAGCTTACTAAATGTCATTTAAACAAAATGGAAATTTCTTTTCCCACAAGCTTTTCTCATGTCTTTCTCCGTACATATGTAATATTATGCATATTATACATAGCATATATGTTACATTCTATGTGCATATATGTCTTTAAGCTTAAGCATCAAAGTTACTGTGCATACTATTAATAGGGCCATCAAGAAGAAAACAAAGATGTCATTGTTTACAGCCTACCTACTATGAGAAAGCTCATAGCCAGAGACCTTGACTGAGTACAATGCTCCCTGCTCTTCAATTCTGGAAATGCAGCCCTATCGTTCCTTCCTTTCAGGATCCCACTGAAGTTAACTTAATGTTTCTTCACAAGATAAGGAATAAGTGTATGACTTCTTGGGACACAAGTTCCCTTGGTCCCCTTTTCTGGATCTCTTCTCTCCAGGCATTACAGTGAACCACAGGCTTTGCAGAACCACAGTTAAACTCTCAAAGAAAGACAGTAAAATGGAATCTGTCCAAAGTCCTTCTGCCCCTTCAAGATGCCATATAGACAGATCTCACTTCATGTAAATTTATATTATGAAAATCCAGCTTTACTGAAGAATTTGGAAAGGAATCCGCATTCCCAAAACCCCACCTCTGTTACCTTTGCTGTACAAGTTCTGGCTTCTCTTTCTCTACTCTTGCCCCCTTGATTTGACACTCTATGACCTCCCGTCCCCCTACACCCTTAAAAATCTTCCAAGGAAAAGGACAGGCAGAGATTGTCACAGCCACCACCACCAGATCGGTAGCTTAGCTTGAAACCTCCCGCACAAGAAAGGAAGCCTTTGCCCCTCTGCACGTCCACCTGTCTTCTGTCCCCAGCTGCTATGTGCGCCCATCCTCACCTGTCTGTCTGTGTCCAGCCCCAGACCCTGCATGTTCCTCCTCCTCCTGTCTCATTCCTCTCTCCCCAGTCCTCAAGTGTCCTTGAATGACATTACGGCCTCCTCCCTCCATGGGCAGAGGGCCCTCAACCTGCCTCCCCTCATCTGCAGGCAAATTCACATTATACAGAGACTGATTTATGTAGAGGTCTTTGGAAGGGTCCACATATGTGGATAAGCCTTCTTGGTCATGGTGGGACAGTCTCTTGGAGCAGGTGCTACATCCCTTCTTGTCCTTAGCTCAAGCCGGGCCTCTAAGGGACAGCACAAATCCAGGACTGAGACCTGAGGGAAAGGGGGCTGTAGGTGGGGACAGGAGGAAGAGGAGAACATTGTAGGAGCAAAGGGGAAGAGGAAAGGGTGGGAAATGGGAGGAGGGGATGGGGAGGGGACCTTCCTACACAGAACAAAAAGTGTGAGCTTTCCAGTGGAGTGGGGGCTGAAGGAGAGCCTGGAGGGATTCCCCCAGAGCCTCAGCAGTGCCCAGGCATGGGGGAGGGAGGGTAAGGACTCATTGGCTGCTGCCCTGGCTCCCTGAGCATCCCCACCAGTGACCCACGTGTGATCAGGGCTCCTCCTCTACCCACAGGTATGACACTATCACCAACCAGTGGGAGACTGTGGCCCCACTCCCCAAGGCCGTGCACTCAGCTGCAGCTACTGTGTGTGGGGGCAAGATCTATGTGTTTGGAGGGGTCAATGAGGCTGGCCGAGCTGCTGGGGTGCTACAATCCTACATCCCACAGACCAACACGTGGAGTTTCATTGAGTCCCCGATGATTGGTGAGCAATGATATATGGGCTGCAGGGGACAGTGAGGGGCGTTATCTCCAGGACACTCCACTTCAGCTGGGCTGTGTGCTGATCACAGGCTTCCCCCCCCGCCCCACACGGGGGGCTGACATGGCAAATGCGGGTGCCCGGACTCTGGTCTTGCCTCCTCTGGACCTCCGTGTCATGATCTGTGAAAAGTCAGGGATTTGGAGTAGACAATCACTGAGGCCCCTCTAGCTGGGACAGTCTTGTGGTCTATGAAGCTGTGGTCAGATGTGGGGCCTGGGGCAGAGACAGAGGGGAGCTCCCAAGAAGGGAGCTCAGGGTCTCTGCTCTCTCCTTTCAGCCTTGACTCTGGCTCTGCTTTTGTCTCCCCACCCAGATAACAAGTATGCCCCAGCCGTCACCCTCAATGGCTTCATCTTCATCCTGGGGGGTGCCTATGCCCGGGCTACCACCATCTATGACCCAGACAAGGGCAACATCAAGGCAGGGCCCAACATGAACCACTCCCGGCAATTCTGCAGGTGAGCCAACACTGTGCCAGGGCACAGAGCACCGGCTCTGCTCCCTCTGCTGCTCCCTCTCTGGTCTGCAAGGCAGAAATCTGACTCCAGGCCTCTCTCCTGCTACCCCGTGCAGCTGGGACACACACTGCTCACACCAGCACACACACACGTGCACAGCCATGTGCACAAACACCTACATGTGTGCACAAACATGTGTGCTTACACATGCACAAAGCAGGTGCACACTTATGCACACAAACATGAATGCATGTGCACAGATGCACTTACTCACGTGCATGAACATGCATGCACACATATATATTGGGCAAAGTGCACACTCAGTGCATGCATATGCATGAACGTGTATACGTGCATGCACATGTGTGTGCACAGATGCACATGCTTGCATGTGTGCACAAACACGCACGTGTGCGCGAGACTCACTTGCATACACACATTGTGCGGATATGTGCACGCTTACACATGCACACGCAGATGCACACATATGCACACTTACACGTGCACACATGTACATGGCACCCTTGTGCAGACACGTGCACCTACATTGTACCGTGTGCACACGCATGCGGGAACGTGCATGCACAGGTGCACACCTGCACTTATGCACGAACACACAGCCTCTCTCTCTCTGCACAGCCCATGGGCGGAGTCTGCCCCACCAGCATCTCACTTCCTTCTTCCCGGTAGGCACCTTCCAGGTCCTGGGAGAATTCTGATACTTTGTAGCGGGGCTGGAGGTGGGAGGATGGGCTGGGGTCTTCTCCCTCTCTTCCCTCACTGGCCTGGGTTTCCTCAGTTTCCTTGTGTGTCAAAGGCAGGACGTGGACCAGATGGCCTGGAGAGCCCTAAGCCCAGGCTCCCCCTCTGGCCTCTCCTGGAGGATGGGGACAGATGCCCCGCCCCGAGCCTGAAGGACAGCGGAGACAAGCACTGAATGCCAGTTTTTTGACCCCCCGCTTCGCTCTCCTCCACAGCGCAGTTGTGCTGGATGGGAAGATCTACGCCACTGGCGGCATCGTCAGCAGCGAGGGGCCGGCCCTGGGCAACATGGAGGCATACGAGCCGGCCACCAACACGTGGATCCTCCTTCCACACATGCCCTGCCCGGTCTTCCGGCACGGCTGTGTGGTCATCAAAAAGTACATCCAGAGCGGATGAGGCCTGAGGCCCCGCGTGTGGCGCTGCGACGGTGGCAAGGGAGGCGGGCCACACACAGCTGGAGAACTGGGCACGGTGTGGGCAGCGCACCGGAGGGACGAACGGACGGACGGACGGAGGCCCTTGCTCTGGACCCTAGAGCGTTCTCTACATCGAATGTAGAACAGCCGCCTGTGCCCTGAGTGCAGGGAGCCGGGGGCTGGTTCTCCTAGGGGTGCTCCTAGGGCTGGCGCCCTCCCCACCAGGCCAGGCTTCAGTCAGCCCAGGTGCAATAGAAACTCCCTCTTTTTGACTTGTGGGGGAAGGGATGCGGCCTCCATCCCTCTGCCACGCGAGCCCGGGCACCGCCGGGCCAGCGCAGGCCGGCCCAATGCCCACACTCACTTCGAGTCCAAGCTCAGCTTTTCAAACCATCTCAGGCTCTCAGCGGCTGGGTGCAGACGCCTGCCTGGGGGTTGGGGGGGGGGGGCGCTTCGGAGCCCACGGCAGCCCTGGACGTGCTCGGCTCTGGGTGGGGGTGGCAGGGGCATCAGGGGAAGGTGACGAAGCAGTCCGGCCCCCAGCCCTGGCCCCCACCGCCACCGCCGCGCAGACTCCAATCCCATATGAATTCTTGACCTTTCCAAGAGCAAAAGGCTACTTTGGGGGACTGGAAGAAGGAGGTAAGTAGAAGGGATGAGAGTGAGAGACTGAGCCCCGCATTCCCCGGGGTGGGAGGAAGTGAGCAAATAGGCAGCCCGCTAATTTTTCTCCACCCAGCTTAGAGATTCCTGGCTGCTCCGGGGGGGGGGGCGCACCCCTGACTTTATTTTTGGGAACCTTTATAGCCCAGCAGCCTGTGGAAGCTGTGCCTTGTGGAGGTGCCCCTGAGGAGGCTGGGACTGGCCTCCCAAGGGAGCTGAGGGCTGGGCAGACGGGGAGCATCCATCTACGAAGCACAGGAGATTATTTTTTATATTGATAGCTATATATTGAGTGGCTCCCGTGGGAGCTCACGATGGGGACAGCCTTTTAACATTTTTAACTAGTCCGGGACACCAGAGCTTGAGCCCCTAGAGGCAACTCTAGGCCAGCCTCTCCAGCCAGGGCTGGGCTGGCCAGAATGCCCCCCTCTACCCCTGGGCGGCCACTGGGCATTAGGAGAGGTGTGCAGGGGGAGCATGCCCCCACCCACCCCCTGGCTGCCAGACCACGGGGCAGACACGGAGACACGAACAGGACATAATCTCTGTGTCCCAGGGTTTTAGCCCCCACTCCGACCTCCGAACTGCAGGGTCTGGCTCCACCTTGCTGCCGGATCCTGGTTATGCAGAGATGTGGGAGATTATTTATTCTTTTTTTTTTTTTAAAGTAATAAGCACAATGAAACTCCACCCGTCCTCTGTCATCCGGTCTTCATGTTAGCCTGGGTGCGGGCTGAGTGTCTGCCTCCAGGGCGGCTGGCCAGCAACCTGGCGGGATGGAGCACCGGGGATGACTGACGATGTGTCCAATCCCCTTCCTCTCCTCATCGGTCACACTGGAGCAAAGCTGGCGATTTCTGTGAGCTCTCTGAACAGGGTTCTCTGGTACAGGATTGTACATAGCTATGTTTATTGGTTAGCTCTTGGTATACCGTAATAAATCTATTTATAGACCTAGACTGGCGATTCCCTGGCACATTCTTGGGCTGGAGGGGCATTGTAGACAGCCACCTCCTCACAGCCCCAGCTTCAGTTACACCCAGCCCCAGGCCACACCCATTGGTGGCAAAATCCTGCCACCTCACTCAGGTACTTACTGCCCTGTCCCTTTGGGCAAGCCCTCACCAAGCCTGTTCCCTTCTCTATCAAACAAGGGGGTTGAACAGGCACGAGGTCACTCGGAAAGAATAAGAGGGGTTACTCCCACGCCTGGACTGGCTGTGAAGGTCCCCTGCAGCTCTCTTCCCATCTTCATAAACAAGAAACAAGCTGGGATGCCAGTCTTACAGCCCCCTGGGGCCACAGACTGAGTCATAAATGTGCCATCCAGCCCAGGTCACAAATCAGCCAGACCTGACTGCTGAGCAGGGCTTCTGGTGAATGGCCATGGTGGGGGGGGGGGGGGCTCCTTGTCTGCAGGAGCAAAATCACCCAGGCAGAGATGCCCAAGCCACAGACCCACAGGGCCATCAACTCAGAGCAGAGGGCGTTAGTTCAAGCCTTCATTTTACAGGTGAGGAAACAGGCACAAAGCAGCTGGGCAGCCTGCACTGAACACAAGTAGCAGATACCAGACTCTGACTCAGGTGCTCTTCTCACTGCGCCACCACTTTGATCAAAGCCACTCAGGGAGAGGGTTGCCCCAAGTCTTTAGTAACTGAGGTGATGACAGTGAACCAAGGACCAGAAGAGCACCTGAATTTTGCTCTGAAGTTCTGATTAGCGATGAGGAGGGGTCCCCTCTGAGGGACAGAGAGAGAGGGAGACTGCTCTCAGTGAAGATCCTGAGTGGGGCTCACTCTCTACAGAATCCAACTCTGTTACCTGTCCTCAGATACAGGGGGCTCCCACTCCCAGGGCTCCAGGGCACTGGGATACCAAGCAGGAGGTGCCCACAGAGCTGTGGGGTGGAGACAAGGGCAGGAGGCTGAGGGGCCAAGAGAGAGGGAGGGGATCATTCCTGGCTCTGCCTCTCTGGGCTCAGCTCTGGGGGCACCAGGAGATGGGTCTCAGTTGAGCCTCACAACGAGGAAGGTGTTGACCTACCTGGATAACCTAGCCAGGACGTGTCTGACCCTGGGTTTGAATTCAGGGCTTCCCGATGCCGGGCCCAGAGCTCTGTCCCCTGTGCCACCAGCTGCCTCTGGCCGGAGGTCAGCAGGAATGGATTTGCTGGCGTCTTTCCCATCTTTCAATCCTGGGTCAGGGGTGGAGGGAGGCTCTCTAGAGACCACCGGGACCGGGCACCAGCTAGGAAACAAAGCAGCAGTAGAGGCGGTTGCAAGGCCATGAAATCTTCACAACGTGATGAAAAGAAGGAGCAGTGCTCAGACTCCGCAGCAGCTACAGTGCTTAGTCTTGGTCTCCATGCCCCGCCTGGGACCACCAAACTGGCTGTGGGGGGCTGGGGGGAGGTTGCGCTTCGGCCCCTGCGCCTCTTGGACCCTGCCCCCCGTGACCCCCAAACCCCGCGCCCCTGAGGCCCCGTTCCCCGCAGACCCTGCACCCCTCCCCGAGGAACCCCAGACTCCGAGCCCCCCGGGACCCCTCTGGCATCTCGACCCTGGTCTGTAGTCCTCCTCCACTAAAGGCACCGTGCCCCCAGGTCCCTCCATCCACCAGCACCGGCTAGGCTCAGCTTTCTTGCTATAGACACTCTGGCTCCCTGCTGCTTTCAGCTTCCTTCTGAGGGTTGGCCTCCTCCATTAGACTGTAAGCTCCTTGAGAACAGGGCCTGTCTCTTTTGCTTATTGTACCTCCAGCCCTTAGCTCAGTACCTGGCACAGCAGGCACTTCATCAATAGTCTATGGAGTTTGCAAAGCTCTCGCAAATATCTCACGGAAACTCTGGGAGGAAAGTGCCAAACTGAGACTTACAGAGGTTAAGTGACTTGTCCAGGGTCACACTAATAAGATTCTGAGGCAAGATTTGGACTCACATCTTCCCGACTCCAACTCCAACACTTCATCCAAAAACAAAAAACAAAAATAAAGCAGAGCCAGCCCTAAATGGCCTCCTGCGCAAATGGAGGATCCCACATCTAGAGTCAGAAGGCGCTGGGGGCCTTCACTTCACAAAGGAGGAAGCTGAGGCTCAGTGAGCTCAAAGGGTCTTGGATCTAGAGTGGGAACCAGTGACATATAAGGAGAGAGGCCCAGAGGGCCCTGCCTCAGCCCGCTACTCACATCCTAAGGATCAAAGGCGAGATTTGAACTCAGGTCTTCCGACTCTGTAGCCTTTGGTCTTGGTTGGATGAGGCGCAGGACAGAACCATGGCTCTTTGTGGGCTCACTTAATTCCAGAGAAGCCCGAGGTCAAGCATAACCTCTCATGTTAAGAATGTTTTTTCCCATAAGGGAGTCCAGGGACAAGAGCCTCGGTGAGAGCTTCTGACTAAGGACCCCACCGGGGTGGGGCATCACAGCTTCCTTCAAGTAGAGGAAGGATTGGAGAAGGGCTGACACGCATACTGGGACCCCAGAGCAATGAGGGAAGTGGCCTCCACGACCTTCACGCCAGCTTGGCATCCTGCAGGAGTCTGCTGATGCTTCCTCTGACGTACCATCATGCGCAGAGCTGACCCGCTTCCCGAAATGCTCTGGTGGAGGAGCAGCCTTGATGGCTCAGACCCTCTGGGCAAGGCTTCAAATATGAGCCGGTGCTGGACTCTATCATCCAGGGCTTGTGGCCCGTGCTGGCGAGGGGGTATCGGTGCCTACAAAGGCAGAGGTTTAAAAGTCACGGAGCATCCTTTTGGAAGGTGGTCTCCGTGGAAGGGCCCCGGAGCTCCGTCCTTTCCCCAAGCTTTTGAACATTTTTGTCAGCGACTTAAGTGAAGACATGGACTGCATGGTCGTCGTCCAAGTTATGGAGGGATAGCTAATTCAGTCGATGAGCAGGCATATATTAAGCACCATAGGTGTGCCGAGCCTTGCGTTAAGCAGTGAGGATACAAAGAGACAAAAGACAAGCCCTGCCCTCAAAGAGCTTAGAGTCTACGGTGGGGGGGGGGCATCATACAACTGTGCACCTCAAAACAACCTAGAAACCAGATCATTTGGAAAAAGCAGGAGGCATTAGAATTGAGGGCGACTGGGATAAGCTTCCCTAGATGGTGGGATAAGGAGGGACAGCCTCCCAGGCATGTGGAAGGATGAGCCAACTGAGATCCAAAAAATCTCATGTCTATAACACTGGGTTAAATCTCAGACGGCGGAGCTCGATGCAGGTACAGATACAGTGATGAAAAAGCAATATTCCCAAGGCCCAAATGGGAAGGCAGGATTGACTGCAGCTGTTCTGAAAGCAGGCTGGGGGTCTGAGAAGACCACCGGCTCCACAGGACTGGAGTGCTTTTAGCAGCCTCAAAAGCTCTGGCATCCCAGGCTGCCTTGGGGAGGTCCGGGGTGGTGCTGGTCTCTCCGGCCTCTGCCCTCATCAGAGCTCACCCGGATACCAGAGCTGGAGACAGACACACAGATGGGGATGGGGAGGAGCTGCCTTCAAGTAGGAAGGGCCTGAAGGATGGTCCTAAGGGGGAAGGATTAGACTCATTATTTGGCCCCAAAAGGCAAGACAAGAACTGCCAGGATCTGGGTAGACTCAGAAAAAGTTAACTCATGCTGAGGGCTGTCTGCCAGAGCAGAAGGGGCTGCCGTGGGAGGGGGGCACAGGCACACATCTGTCAGGGAGGCCCACTCTGGGCTGGTTCATGGATCCTGAGAGGGCAAAGACCCCATCAGAGACTCTTGGGTCCCCAGCGTTTGTTCTCCGTCTGCTGGTGGACACCTCTGACTTTGGGTGGCTGGCAGCTGGCAAAGTGCTGTCCCTTGGCTGAGGGCCAGCCGGCAGAACCTGCAAGGGCAGGGATGGAGCATCCCAGGCAGGGGGAGGAGAGGGTGCTTTCTCCTCACTACTTCCCCCCACTCCGGCGGTAGCACCCCCTCTGGTTGTGGCACAGAGAACGCAGCTCTAAAAAGCACAACCAGAGAAAAGGCCTGGACGTCAGGACTCAGAGAAGGACAGAAAATGTCAGGATCTCTTTGTACTAGATGGAGCCCCCCAGAAAGAAGCCCGGGACCGACAGGGAAGAGAGGAAGGGAGCATTCGCTAGGGGTGGGCGATGCACTGAGCACGGAGTCAGTACAGAAGGACAGCTGTCTCAGCCGATCCTCACAACCATCCTGGGGGGCAGGAGCCATTCTTATTCTCACTTTCCAGCTGAGGAAATTGAGGCAGACAGTTGAAAAGTGACTTGCCCAGGGTCACACTGCTAGTGAGTGTCTAAGGTCACATTTGAACTCAGGTCTTCCCAGCGGCAGGCCCGGTGTTCTATCCATCATGTCACTTCTGAAGACACTCAGGAACATAATGACCAAAATCCAGAACATCTAAGATGGAAAAACAAAAAGCACTTCCATAAAAGAAAACCCAGAAAACTTGCCAGTGATTATGAGAAATGAGGGGAACCTTGGAAGACAATATTCCAAAAGGCAGAAGATAAAGTCTTAGAGCCAACAATAACTCAAGACATTTAACAATTCTGGAGCCTGGAAATGCAACCACAAGAGGCAGGAGAACCCTCCAAGGTTCAACGCGTTTTAAGAAATGGAAGCTCCAAAGCTCCCAGGGCGCCGTTCTGAGCTCTGGCAGACGCTCCCTCCACTGTCTTCAAGGCTCAAGCGGAGGACAAATGAGACAAGCAGAAACTGGCCTGAGCTTGTTTGTTTTGTGGGTTTTAAGAAAGGGAAAAAGGAGGGTGAAAGGGAAGCGCCCAGAAAGAAAGGAGGAACTTGCTCTTGTGCACACAGGCGGTGCGCGTGCCTTCAAAGGAGAGCTGGAGAATGTGGAGGAACCGAAGGTGGAGCAGAGATCTTAGAACCTCTTCTTATCCGAATGGGGTTCAAGGAGATTGGAACAGACACATATGCGCACAATGCACATCCACACACAAACATACATGCACACGTGTGCACACGAATACATACAATTAAGTCCAACAAGGAAACAGAAAGCAGCATGAAAAGGAGAGGTGGGGGAGGGGGCCAGCAGAAGAGGGAGAACGGAATCAAGGAGAGAACAGTGCCAAGTAAAACAGCCTCATGTGGGAGGGTTGCTCATAATGAGGGAAGTAAAAGAAAGAAGGCATGAACCCCAGAGATCTGGACCTGGGCTTGGTGAGGCTCGGAGGGGCTGCAGGACACTGACAACCACCTTCAGTGAAAGACTACTAATGCTTCTGACTACCAAGAGGGCAACGAGGAGGAAGAGGAGGGGTAGGCTGTTCTTATATTATACAAAGGCAAATAGAGGTTAAGTGACTTGTCCAGGGTCACACAGCTCGCAAGTGTCTGAGGCCAGATTTGAATTCAGGTCTTCCTGACTCCAGCCCCAGAACCCTATCCACTCTGCCACCTAGCTGAGAAATCAGATCTATGGAAGAAAGAATTGGGAAGACAATTAGCAGCTGGGTCACAAAACATTGCCCAAGCAAAGAACTCCCTGGAAATTAGAATAGACCAAGTAAAAGCCAATGATTCCATAAGACGACAAGAAATATTCATCAACAGGCTGAAAGGGGAGAACAAAACGTAAGATATCTCATAGCAGAAACAAGTGACCCAGAAAATTTGAGGAGAGGTCATTGAAGAATCATTGAACCACCTGAAAGCCATGACCGACAAAGGAGTCACAACATCATGTTCCAAGAAATCTTCAGAGAAAACTGCCTGGATCTCTTAGAACTGGGGGCCAAAGGAAAAACAGAGTCCACCGGCCGCCTCGGAAAGAAACCCCAGAATGAAAACTGCCAGGACCACCACCAACATCCAGAGTTTCCAGGTCAAAGGAAAATACTGCCAACAACCAGGAAAAAAAAACATGCTTCAAATACTAAGAAGCCACAGTCAATATTACATAAACCTCAGCAGCCATCACCTTCAAGGAGCAGAGAGTTTGGAATAAGATATTCCAGAAGTCTGAAGATACCAGCTTACAACCAAGATTAACTTAGTGTGATCACACAGAAGGAAAAATGGACCTTTAATGAAATAGAAGGTAAATGAGGAGAGGAATTAGTCCTAAGCAAAAATGAAATCACAGGCCATCCACAAATATTTACACCAGCTTTCTTAGTGATGGGAAAGGTGCGAAACTCAGGGGATGAACCCTGTGGTGCATGAGTGTGATAGGGCTCTACTGAGCCATGAGAAATGGTGAAGGGAGCAGTTTCAGAAAAGCCTGGGAAGACTTGCACACACTGATGCAAAGCAAAGTGGGCAGAACCAGGAAAACAAGGTACACAAAAAGAGCAAAAGAAAAACAACTTCAGAAAGCTTAGGCATTCCGACCAGCTGCAGCTTCAAAGGACCCAGGGTGACACATGCAACTGCCTCCTGATGGAGAAGAACAGGACTCAGAGGACAAAGGGAGATTTTTTTTTGATGTGGCCAAGAGGGAACTTGTTGGCTTGACTATATATGTTTGCAACAAGGGTTTTGTTTTTCTCCTCTTCTCAATGTGGGAAGATGGGAGGGAGAGAAATCCGTTGTCAGTAAACCTTTATTTAGTGCTTGCTGTGTGTTAGGAACTACATTAAGGCAAATTTCTGCTAATAGAAAAAAAGGAATTTATTTTAAAAATAAAATAGAATGAAGCAGAATTCATTATGCTTCAGGAAAAAGCCAAAAGAATTAGGGATAGTGAGCATGCTCTCAGATGAGACAACTGTAAAAAAAACAGACATAACTAAAAGAGATAAGCAGGGAAGCGGCATTATAAAGGCGCCACAGACAGTGGAATATATTATAATGTATGTGTAATTGTAGATAGGTGCATTCCCAGAGTACCAAGACCACAGCATCACAGGTTTATGAAAGAAAAGAAAAAGAGATTGAAAAAATACATTAATGTTGGAGGCCTCAAAACACCCTTTTCAGACCTAGACAAATTAACAAAAAGATAAGTAAATAAGGACCTGAAAAGAGTTTTTAAAAGTGAGGGATGGCCACACTCTGGAGCTTCTGCCTTCCCCATTGGCCTGGGCTGCTCTTGGCTGCACTCAGGATGTGAATGGGATGGGAGGCAACCACTCCATCCCTTCTGACCCCTCGGAATGCCCACTATGGGCCTTGTCCCCCCTTGGCCTCGGGTATCAGGGTCTCCAGCCCCATTGCCTGGTCTTACTGTGTAATCTAAGGGCACGGAGCCCTGCCGCTCACCCACTGCTGCCGCTGCTCCTTCAGCACTTGGGGGTCTTTCCATCTGCCCTCTGGCTGAGCTCCAGGAGAGCCGGGACCTTCTTGCTCGTTTTGTACCTGCAGGGCCTAGTGCAGCAATTGGCGTATAGTAAGGGTCTTTCCATTCACCCACCTTTTAAACCCAGAGCTGACATCACCTGCATGGAAGCTCTGCAGTCCTTCCCAAGAAGGTGGGGCACAAAGCAAGGGCACTCTCTGTTACCACTATTAATTTATAAAATTCAAAGACTGCCAGCTACAGCAAGAAACCAAGAGAAATAAATTAAGGTTGGAAGTACCGGCAAAGAAGAAATGAAGCTGCCAGTTTTTGTAGGTGATTTCACCGTTGACTTAGAAAATCCTAGAACTGAACTAAAAACAGTAACAGAAATAGTCAGCGTCTCCTGCCTGTGACAAAAGCAGCCATTTCTCAGCCCGTGGATGGGGGATGGGAAGGCAAAGATGGGGAAGGAACAAGAGAGGCAGTGGGTATTGATTCCAGTCAATAAACATTCATTGGATGCCTCCTTGGTCCCAGGCATTGTGCCCTCCAGGAGCTTGAAATAGAATGGGGGGAGTTAAGAAGGGGGTGGGGAAGGAAAGGAATCCATCCAGTGAGAAAGGAAGACAGGGTTGGCCTGGGCACCTCCTTAAAGGAGGCATGGAAGAGCTTCCCATCTGCCCTCCAACCAAAGAGGCCTCAGGGATACTCAGGGGCTAATGTGGTCTTGTGACATGACGAGATGCACCATTTAGGAAATGCAATTTCATTCATAGTGATTCTCTGCCCCCCCCTCATTAAAAGGTCCACTCTTCCATTTCCACCCACTTTCCCAGGGTTCTGGGGCCCTCACAGAAGCTGAGGGGGGAGGTGCATAGTGGTCTCTGCTACCGGCTGCTCCCATTTCAGGGGTCCAAACACCACAGTTCCACTAAGAGTCGGATTAGCTTTTTACAAAGGTAAGTATTGAAATATTTCTTTCAAAGATATACTGAGAACAAACATCCCAACACAACTTTTATTAAGGAGACTGGTTCTGTGAAGTTTGGACTCAGCTGAGGCCGTAGGTTCCCCACCCCTGTCTTAGACCATCGTTCAGACCCTGACTGGTGGAACCCAGAATCCTGAGCCCGAGCTCCTTAGTAACAGCTGTGTCCCTAAAGTACAAGACTTGTCTTCAGCCGGCCCTCAGTTATTATTGAGGGGAGAAATCACTGTGGAGGGGGCCGTCCATCTTTCTCATCATTACAAGCAGCAAGTGTTGACCAACTGCCACCAACAGACAGACAAACACGGAGCCCTAGAAGTGCCACTGTGCCCTGCCCCCACTCCCCAGATCACCTGCTCTGCTTCTAGCTCAGTCCTCACAGCCAGCATCCAGGGAAACACCTCCTGGGGAGAAGAGCCTGGCATCCCCACCAACTGGCAACTAGCCATCATATACAGGGGAGGTAAGGCAGCACATGACGGGCAGTCAAGCCACCCCTCCCTCCCCCTCCCTTCAGAACCACAGAGACCCAAACCCCCAGCCCAGTGCCCACAGCTGCCAGGCTGGGACCCAGGCCCTGGGAGGGTACGGCCAAGGCGAGTCTGCTCCTGCAGGGGCTGCAAGCTTGGTACTGAGGACTCAGGAAGGGAAAGGCTGCACCCTCCTCACAAGCCCAATGGCTCCACCTCAGAAACTGCTACCATCCTGCCAAAGAAATAGCAGTGAGGACAAGGCACCAGGGTCTGCTGTGGCCTCTGCCCCCCAGGGCCCTGGGGAAGGAAGTACCTGCAATGAGCAGGCACTAGGCTGAACACTTTATAAATACCAGGCCAACTGATCCCCGAGACAGCCCTGTTTTACAGATGGGGAACTAAGGCAAGCCGGGGCCAAGTGCTTTTCTCAGGGTCTCACAAGTCAATTATATATCAGAGGCTAGATTTGAACTCAGGTCTTCCTGAGTCCAGGAACAGCAAACCCTCCACTCCAGGCCCCCCAGTGGCCTTCCTTCTGTGTGGTCTCCTAGTACAGACCTAGAGCAAGGTAGGTCTTGGTTTTCCCATTTGAACCCCCAGGGCTCAGTGTAGCACTTTGCTCCGGGTAAGTCTTAATAAATGCTCCACTCCCTGAGGGCCTGAGGCCGGGGCCTGGGGCAGTGATTCAGCCTGAGGGCAGAGCTTCATAAATGACTCCCAGGTGTGAAACAGCTCCTGTCCTAGAGGGACTGAAACTCTAAGTCAGGTCAGACCGAGAGATACAAGATAATAGGAGTGGGGGGAGCGCTGGGAGGGGCAAGGGAGCAAGGGGAAGGGAAATCAGCTGAGTGAACTGAGCCTTGAAGGATGAGGGGATTCTCAGAGACAGAGGTGAGGATAGCCCTTGGTTTGCTAAGTACAGGAGACAGTCCAAGCAGAGAAGCAAAAGCAGGCAGGCAGGTGGGTAAGCAGGTAAACAGGTAGGCAGGTAGGCAGGCAGGCAGACAGATGAGCAGGTGGGTGGACAGGCAGACAAGGCAGGCAGGTGGACAGGTGGGTAAGCAGGCAAGCAGGCAGGCAGGTGGACAAGCCAGTAAGCAGGTAAACAGGCAGGCAGGTGGATAGACAGGTGGACAGGTGGACAAGCCAGTAAGCAGGTAAACAGGCAGGCAGGTGGATAGGCGTGGTTCTGGGAACGACGGCCGATAAACCTTGGCCTAGCACTGTTACAGAATGCTGGATGATCGTTATCCCTGCCTTTATCCAAATCACTGGTAAAAAATACCAAGAGCCCTTCTACCAGAGACAAACAGACACCAGCCCCAAGTCAGTTGCTGGCCTCAGGTCTGCAGGCTTCACTTTTTTTCCCCTTCACTCACCCTTGCAGTTTCATTCTTGTGCCCTGACAGCAAGCAGCTCTACCATCCCACCCATCTGCCAATTCTTTCAGGAACCTGGGGTGTGATCCTTGTGGGCGGGGGCACTTGACCTTATCGAGGGCAGCTGGGCCACGGCTATCTTCCCGTCTCTTCAAGGAGCCCAGCTTCCTTTCAGATTTGTGACATGAGCATGAGCTCCAGTCTTACTGAGAACAAAACAGAACCTGGAGTTATGATCTGAGCCAAATGCCAAAAGCCAAAACGAGAGCCACTTGCTGCCTCAGACGAGGACCCCAGCCCAGAAGAACTACCTACCCTCTGGTGGTGAAAGTAATAACTGGTAAGAGCTTGAAAAAGCATGGGAGCAGAAACAGGAAAACAGGACAGGCAAGAGAAGGAGAGACCAATGGGGTAATGGTCAAGCTTGTCCCAGGGAAGAGCAGACGTGCACCTCCCTCCCTTCAGGGCAGAGGCTTTACTGACCCAAGGGTTGTCTTCTCTTTCTATTTGAAACAGTGTCAGAGAATGAAAAGATGACTAGATAGGGAAGGAGGAAGAGAGATGTAATCAGAAATGAAGAAAGGAGAAAAGGCGCCAATAAAACTCAAAGTGTTCCATGCTGTTCTTGTGTAGAAGTTGGAGCAACAGGACCAGATGACTAGCATGAAGCAGAGATCAGTATGGCTGACTGTCGATTTAGAAAGGAGCTCCAGGGAGCTGTTCTTGGCTCTGAACTATTTAACCCTGGCATCCGTTGATAAACTGGGGAGTGGTCCAGGGAGGGTGGCCGGCACAGGGAAGGGTCTGGAGCCTAACAGAAGAGGCTCAGTTGAAGAAGTGGGCATAGGTAGCCTAGAGAAGACTCTTGGGGATGGGGGAGGGTGTGATAGCTGGCCCCAAACACTAGACAGGGTAAGCACATCCATCCTGAGTATCAGCAGGCACTTAGCAAATTCTTGATGGAGCAGACTAAAATCCAAAGGACTGCAAGCCAGAGGCAGTAGCTTGGTAGTACAGTGGTGTGTCAAGGAGGAATTGAGCTCCACCCAGATACGGTCTGAGGCCCCATCACACTTGGGACACCTTCAACGCAGCCCAAGATTGCAGGAGCTGCAGCTGGTCACACTTGGGACCCTTTCACTAAAACACCCTCGTATTTCCCCCAGGAACTCCACCGGGTGCGTTCATCCTGAATCTGTGAAGGTCATTTTTTAAAAACTCAAATGTGAGAATGGTTAGCAATCATCCTAACTGCTGGGCATTTTTCCTTAGATTGAGGCAAAATATTGATTATAAAGATTTTTCCCCAATCTTTTTAAAATTTCAGATAATATTTGTTTTGAAAATCTTTTTCATATCCTCAAATCCATCAATTCTGTCTCCAATAACTTCTTCCATTTCTTTTATAAGAATTGTTATCTTCACAACAGAGACATCATTTCTTTTTCTAATCTTCATTCTCTACTTTATAACCATCGACAAAACAATCAATATAG